>CAWUHX010000107.1:600000-1071363 GCA_963922205.1 Romanomermis culicivorax | reverse complement strand
ACACCACTCTATCAGATTAAGCAGTGGTATCAACGCAGAGTACTATTCGTAATCAGCGACATCGATTTAGTCAAAGAAACCATTCTAATTTAAACTCAAAAATTTTTTTCAATCGATTTTTGACCCATGTAGAGACATGCTATATTAATACCGTGCGACAGTTCTGCCCTGTCACCTGTCAACAAACTGCAACTCTTAATGGGCCCCACTGAGCGGACGTCGTTGACTTTAGGAGGAAAATCTGCTTCCTCATCTGCGTTATTTGATAGAAAAGACCCTTTACGGCATATCTCCAATCGAGTATAGATGTATCAGGTGCCATGTCCAAGTCCAGGCTCTAGATCTGGACACATTTCATCTAGTATCAGGTAGCATATCGGGTCAAAGTCCGGGTTCAAAATTTTAAGAGTATTGGGTGCTGATCAAGGGTCATTTATACTTGCCATTTTCGACCGAACAGAACGAAAACGGATCGCCAACAGCTTGAAACGTTTAGCCTCAAAATTCACTTTCTATTGGAAAGGACAACTGCAATTTTCTAGAAAATGACTGATGGTAACCTCCGACCGAACTGAACCGGACGAAAAATTCTCCCCCTCGTTCGGCTACGTGTTGTTGCATTCCGTTCCGTTCCTTGGAGAAGGCAAGTATAACTGACCCTCTAGAGTCCACGAAAGTGGTCGCGTAATTTGGGGTTTTGTTTCAGGTCAGACTATCTGATACATCCTTTGTATCAGGTGGCATATCCAGTCCTGTTGGGCATACATGTAACGGAGCCCCGAGGTCTGGGAGGGGGGGTTGGGCGACTTTTTTAGGGCCGGGGGTCAGTAATTCCTAAAATTTGGGGGGGGAGGGGTCAAGGAAAAAAATATTTGATTTTTTCACGAAAAACGTCCGAAAAATAGTTCGAAAACTAGTAATTTTTCCCTAAAAAGATCGAAAAAATGTATTTATGGCGCGAAGCGCCAAAAAAATTCAAATTTTTTACCATTTTTCGTTCAAAAATTGACATTTTTAATCAAAAAATTGACATTTTTCAGTATTCTTCAGACCAAGTATGGGGGTTCCTACGGCTACCATATGGCTAGCCATTGGATTCGAAAATCCTGGGGGGAGGCGGTCGCCCAATGGCTAGCTATATGGTCGACGATTTCTGGGGGGGGGGAGGGTTCCCATAGCACTTCCCCCCCAATTACATGTATGCTGTTGGGTCAAAAATTTTAGAAATATCGGGTCTGGATCCGGGTTCGGATCCAACAAAATAGTTGCGGTGTTTCGGATCCTGGTACCCGATACATCTTTACAATCCACATCAGTACGTACCAATGTCTGGACTGGAGCCCTTCGTATAATTAATAATCAATGACAAAATATGCAAAATAAATAAACAATACTATGAAAAATAATGTGGACGGACCACCAAATTTAGGCAAATTAATAAGGCTAAGTCGGGTTTTCTTGTATAGTATATTTTTGGATGAAAATTTGCTGAAAATTGTAATTTGATAGTCTAGTGTCAAGTGTGACGTAAATTACCATTGATTCTTATGTAAATTAGTTAACGATTAGTAAATTTATTTATGCGAAATTACGTTCCCAAAGTCGAGTTCTCTTTTCGTAAATATTTTGACAATTTTCTTATCATCGATGACCCCAAAGATTTTGACCATTCTTATCTTGTTATCATTCGCGTATATAAGTCGGCTGTAATTGAGTAGGGGGCTTTTTCTTTTTGGGTTAGTTCTGGTTGATGTTATAGACATTGATTTGTGTTGGATTATCTATATTCACTTAGCCTTTCCTTATTGTACATTAATAAATACATTATTTATTAGTCACCAGTAAGTTCAGCCCTATACTTTTGACAAATAGCAACAGAGTTGCTATAAACTAAGTACTGGTTACTTTGATATTTCTGTTCACTACAAAGAACCTGCGTCACAGAACGGGACACTGGTGCAATGGCATGAAATTTAGGTCATCTATATAATAATCACAACGCCCTTAAAGATCAGCTAATTCTTGGAAAGCAAGGGCCATTTTTGACGACCCAAGTTTGGGCTGTTGATTCAAAAACTTTCCAAGTGGGACTTTTCGTGGTAATTTTTGATTAAAAAAAGTAAAAATAATACATCAATGATTTTTTCTTGACATGTTCAGTAAGAGCTTTTCAAGGGGATTCTAAATAACGCATTTTTTTGTTTTTTTTTTCTGTTTTTTATAAAATGCTTGTAAATGTAAAAATGACAAAAATAGGTACCATCTTCTAAGTCATTTGCATAAAGCTGTCACTGTAGATTTATTGCCCAAAAAATTAGTGAAGTTAAATTTATTAGCCTCAGAAATTTCTAATCCGATGTGACATAAAAGACAAAATAGTACTTGCTAACAGCTATTAATAACTATTTACGAGCAATTCAAGAAAGACTATTGAAATCTGTCATGCATGAATAAGTTGACACATAATGCAGCAATGACTTGTCAGCAAGCTTAAGTTTAGAAATACTTTAATGATTCAGTAATGCCTTAATATTAACGACAGGAAACTACCACATTGATCAATTGAGATATTTTGTTTTCTTTGGTTTGTATTTCCTGTCAACAAGACGTAAGTGTCCTAGCAATATAAAATGTGCATTATGCACTTTGATATTATCATTTATAATATTCAGTTAACAAGCACGGATACAGAAGCAGTATAGACAAGGGTCCTCAGGTGCCAATGTCAGGTATATTACGTGTTAAGCATAGGCAGGATTTTTTTGTGCTCGTTCATCAACTTTTTTCTGCTGACATTGTTCTTGAAATCTGTGTTCATGGATTTGGGCATGCTTCAATCGTTTAATTTTATTCAATCAATTGATATCGTCTATTCAATAACCAAAGAAAAATTGAAAATTAGACATCGGAAATGGCCAAATTTTTCATGTATATCACTTTTACCACTGTCTCTCTAATCCACTCAACGTACTGACTGATGCGTAGGTGTTTTTCTTCACTGGCCGGCTCCCAGTAACTTAAATCCAATCGAAATCCCAACAGCTGGCATTCATTTTTCATCTTTTCCTCATCAAAATAAATTGAAGGAGCTCCATTAAAATACTGAAAAAAATTAACACTGTTGATTAAATATTTCCCTAGAATCTGATGTAACAAGAAACTTTTCCATGATTCATTCATTTCCCAATAAGCAACAGAGCTGAAAATATCCCAGAGTAAACCATAGAAAGACGATGACCACGCATCATCATCAGACAACTTTGTCTCTTTTCAAAGTGTAGCCCCAATGCTCCAGTTGATCTGATGACGAGAGATCTTTAGTCTTTTTTTCTTGAAATGCTTCTAAATAATGAAAGTGGAAAGCAAGTAGTATTTCAAATATTCAAGATTTTTTGATAAACAACATATCGTATAGGGCCGGAAATTTGTGAGCATACTGACCTCATCTTCAACATTTTTTCGAGAGAAAAATTTTACGATAAGAGCTTTGTGTAAACGACTTTGACGACAGCACTGATTTGTGTCACTTTTCTATTTGGAAGCATTTTGTAAAAAACAGTATAAATTCCAGTTTTTTGATGGGTCACTGCAGAGCTTGTGCAGTATAGTCATGGCCCAAAATAACTAGAATTATAATTGAATTTTTTTGTATAGTCGAGAGAATAGTAAAAAAATTTTGTGCAGTCGAGAGAATAATACATAAGCTGAGGTTAAACTAGCCAATTCTGCATCAGTTAAATGCCAGCTGGAAAGTGGTATCAACCAAACTGATGAGATGACCTTGCTGCACTAACTCTGCTTTGACTAATTATAATCAACGCTAAACTTGGAGAACTTGTAAAAATCTTCACCAATTGCGCAGGTAATTTGATTTGCAGAGTATTTCTCCCTTTCTAAGGCTCACTTGGAAAAAATTTACTTTATTATTCACAACCAAAGAAAAAATACTACTATTACTAAAAAAATTTACCAAATTGATGAAACTTCGTTCAAAAAATCAACGAGTTTTTCTAAAAGTTTTGACATTGACTTACTCTTGCTCTGTTGAAGCAGGAAAGAACTTTCTGTATCAGCCACATATTTGGTTGAATGTCTTTAAATTTTCATCTCTCCCACAAATGCAAGTTGGAAAATTCATGTTACACAAGACAAGTTTTCTTCACAAATAATTCGGAATACGCAATTTTTAATTTGACGAAGACATTAGTGGGTTATAAATGGAATATTACTATATACTCACCGATTTCTCCAAACTATGATCATAATGAGAAGCACGGTTGGTTCTTATTGTCTATGCAATGTTGGCGTGATTCATCGAGTTTGTGGAAAGTGGCGTGACGTACTGTGGCTGATTATTATGCAGGATTGAAAAGTCATAAACTTACAATTCAATATTTTACAGATTCTGTTTAATAGCAGAAGAATTGACTTCACGTCCCAATAAACCCACATAATCATCATATAGAGCTGAAAATTTTCGTACAAGCTCTGAAACCTTTGAGGAACTGATCATAGAACAATACTTTATTTTTCTAGTCTTAAAATCTTTCATAAAACTTTGGACAGGCGCCAAGCAAAGTTGAAATATGGATATCATTCAGGAAATGTGCACATAGAACAATATACCTTGATCCAAGTTGACAGTGAACATTCCCATGCCATCAAATGAAATTGGTTGATAATTTTCCAGTGAGAGGCGTTGTCATCAGTCAACTCTAGAATTTCTGGTCCTTCAGCTCACATTATCTCATCATTGAAGAATTCCTGGTCGTTTAATCGGTCCCAAGGTGATTGTTTGTTGAAGTATCAGGATCTTGATATATCTTGTGAACGATTTCTAGTTTATGCAGCCGAATTTGTCATTGTTAGGCAAAGTCCGGATGCCTGACTAACATTTCTTCTAGATGCGTGCTTATATTCCAATTGCTCATGAAATGGGGTGATCGTAGCGAGCATACACTATCTGGCCTTGGGCAAATTGGCTATCCACACATCTGTAATAAAAGCCAGCTCGGACATAAATTCCAAAATTTGGCAGATAATTGCGGCTAAAAATAGTGAAAAAAATGAAAGACTATCAAACCCTGCTGAATTCTACAGGGAAGCTTTAGCTTTTTTTTTGCACTGAGCCATTCTACACGACTTGGTTTAGCCATACTGTATCTGAAAATTAAATGTTAAATTCAGGTTAATGAAAGAAAGAGTCATGATAGCAAAACAGTCTTAGAAATGGAATAAAGTGCTGAAGAGTATTTTTATTTTCGATACAAATGTTTATGTTTTCTTCACAGGTGGATTATACTTCATACCATAACACGAAACTTTTTCTTTTCTAAATGTTACTGTTGAATTAGCAAAATCGAACTGTATGTTTTTGAACCTATTCAAGAAGTTAGTACCTAGAATCACATCTGCTGAACAATCATTCTGAAGGCACATCATAATTGTTTCCATAACATCTCCACAACTGACTGTTACAAATACTCGTCCTTCTATTGATATACCTTTTCCATTAGCTGACACTGGCCTTAATGCTGTTTTCATTATTATACCTGGTATTCTCTTTACAATTTCATTATCTATTAGAGAAAAAGCTGCCCCTGTGTCAATTAAAGCATCTGCTTTGACGTTGCTATTCAATATTACTGTTGTATGGGGGGATTCATATTCCAGCTGAAGAGTTCATGACTGATATTCTTTCTTCAATCGTCTGTGTCTCTCCACTTGTTGTAGGAAGATTTTGCAATTCTACCTCATCTTCTTTTATTACCCCTATTTCTTTGGTCTTGCTTTTTATTTTCTTATCATGTCTTGCAGTCGGTCGACTATGATGTAAAAGTGCACTACCCAAACTACCTCCAAAGCTTTAATGACGCCCCAAGCTTACAGTTGGTACACGTGAAATCCTGTTTCCACACTTTTTTATCACAAACATATAAGCTACATAGCTGATGACCATTATAATAAGTAATATTACCAGTGTGTTGAACAATAACTGCACTGGTCCCCTCAACAATGTATTTAGGCTGTCCTGCATATTATTTTGTTGTACCCCAAAGAGGTGCTCCAAAGCCTTGTCTGTATCTTTGGCAGCATTTCCAATACTTTTTCCTGCACCAGACAGTGCTTCATATAAAGCCCCTGGTTACAAAGCCATATCTTCATAATTTATGACATTTTAACAGCAGTTTCTATTTCATGTATCTTATACACATAATGCTTCATTATTCAATCTGTCGTGAAATATTGCTGGGCTGTCGAATTTAAAAAGTTTACTTTGCCCTTTCTATATCAAACTTTTCTCACATGCATAAAACCTGTTTTTGTTTCATAATTTTCTCCTCTATGAAAGATTCCGACTGACTGATGATTACAGTCTATCTTTGGGCTTTCCTCTATCAAATCTACAGTAGGGCCAGGTACTACGAACATAATTTTGTTATCTAGCTCTACTGGCAAATATTTATAACACGCATTTCCGATTTTATAAGTATCATAAATCTTACTTATGTTCACTTACCGACATGGCCATACAGTCAAAACTTCTCCTGTTTATTCCGCAGAAATGTCGGTTCTTTGAAGGAAGGCCCCAACTCCCTAAGTCGTATCTACCTGTAGGAATTGCCTACTTAGGTCCAAATATCTTTGTATATGATGACACAATTCCATCCACATTAGTCTGAAATTATCATTTTCTAGTCCTATCAATATGTACTCTAGATAGTTGAACCTCACATCAATAGAATCATGATCTGTACTGTTGCTTACTCTTTCAGTTAAATGTGATTCATATTTTATTTTGTACTTTTTACCATGGATTTTAAAATCTTTGTTTCTCTGTGTCTCGAAAAAAGAAAATGCTGGAGAAGTACAAAAAAGACTAGCTCTGACTATCATTCACTATTCTCTAGCGTAGGCATGGACTTGAGCATGCTTGACTTTCATTTTTGTTCAACGTTTGATTGTTTCCATTATGTAAAACGATTCATCTGAATTCATCAGTAATCTTCGATATTTTGTTTTTACTAGAATTATTATGAGCAAATGAAAACTCATTATCCAGCATTCGAGTCTGAAAAATTTTCCGGTGCTGCGCGCTGAAAAGAGAGTTATGCCGTTGGTATAAATGTACGTTTTCGAGCTTGTACGATATCCGGATTATTGCACTTCAGGTTGTTATTCATTTCGCTGTATCCAGTACTATCTGACCTAGAATTCAAAATCTTTTATTTCGCCCTTAATTTACGCAAACTGCTGACTTATGTAATATTACAAAGCAAAACAAGCTGAAAAGCATGCATATAGAAGATAATTGGACATTTTACAGTGAAAAAAGCACCTATATCAAAATTTTTGAAACAAAATTTTTGAAAAATGACAACTAACCTAATGGAATTTGGCTGAGCTAGCAACGTACTAAATTTGCTTTGCCTTGGTATGTCCTTCATACTATTACTTCCTCATCAAATTTTAGATAAAAATCAGTGATTTCGATCAAAAGTTTGTAATTTTAATCAAAAATCAATAATTTTGATTGAAAATTATCAAAATTAATCATTCTAAGAAACAATGAGCAATTTTGATTAAAGATCATTGAAGCTTTGATCGAAAATCATGAAATCTCAAAATTTTTAATAATTTTCAAAAAACTGCAATTAATTTTCTCAAAATAATAATTGAAAATTGTCAGGATTTTGAAAAAAACGTTGAATTTTAATGAAAATATCTAAAAAATGTTGGATTATGATCGAAAAGTTTTCAAGATTCTTGACCAAAAAGGCTAAATTTTTTTGCTCGAAACTTCTAAAATTAAAAATTTTTAAAATCTCGAAATTAAATAAATTTAACAAATTCCTGAATTTCTAAAATTTCAAAAATTTGACAATTTCAATATCTCGAACACTTTAAAATTTAAAAAATGTCAAAATTTCAAAATCAAAAAAAAATTCAAATTCAAAAAATTTCAAAATTGAAAAAAATACAACATTGAAAAATTCAAAATTTGAAAAATTTCAAAATTTTAAAATTTCAGGATTTGAAAAATTTCAAAATTTGAAAAAATTACAAAATTCGAAAAAATTCAAAAATTCAAAAATTTCAAAATTTGAAAAATCTGATCGTAAAATAACAAATTTTAATTAAAAATCATGAATTTTAATTAAAGACCATAAATTTTGATCTGTAAGCACAAAAACTGGAAAAAATTAAAAAACTAAAATCAACAAAAAATTAAGAAAGCATTAAAATTGAACAAACAAAACATGTAAAAAATAAGGACAAACAGTAGTACAAATAAAAACTAAAAAAATTATAGGAATTAGATAATATGATATACAAGACGCAAAACAGAGCAAAGTAAAAACTGAAAAGCAATGATAGGAAGAATCAAGAACTGAAAAATAAAGAAAACGTAAAAAATACAGGGAAAAGCAAAATTCTAAAAGTAAAAGAAACAACAATAAATGATGAAAAAAATAAATGAGGAAATTAAATATAGAAACACCAATACTGAAAAAATACAGATAATGATGAAAAAACCAAAGCAAAAAACCCAAAGTCAGAAATCATCCAATGACAAAAAGTAAAAAATACAAAAACACACTCATTAACGAATGAAAAATATATTTAAACATAAATTTTCCAACTTTCAAATTTTCCAAAAATTTTAAAATTCAATGAATCTCAGGCAATAAAGAAAGAGCAGAAAGAATAATGAACAAAAATGACACAAATAATCGACTTTCATTTTTCTGTTGAATTTCCAGTCTAATTGCCATACAAGTTTGAAACTTGCCTTGAAAAAAATCAAATTTTGATAACTTTTCACCCGAAAATTTTATTTTTTCTCAAAGTTTTGATTGATTATAAATTCAAATTTTAGTTATTAGATAAAATTTAATAAATTTCGATTTGAACTTGAAAAAATTTCCCAAACGTTTAATCTTAAATTTTGTATTAAAATAATAATATAAAATTTTTCAGTACAAAAATTTTAAATTTATAATTAACAAGAAAACCCAAACGAAGATCATTCACCAACAGAAAAAGAAAACATAAAAAACACACTCATCAGCAAATTAAAAAAGTCGTTAATTATAGCAAAATTTTCTTGAAAAATTTAGAAAATTTCAAAATTTGAAAAAATTCGAAATTTTCAAACATTTATAACTTTGAAACGAAAAATTTTTACAAAAAAATCTGATTTCCATTTTTTTCAATACTGTCACATATTGCGCCATCCATGTCACGTGTATGACATGTGGATTTGGGAGAGCTGGGGAGGTTTGGGTATCTCATCAGGTGATACCATGTTTTAGACGTCACATTGATGGTGAACCATATCAGATTGATCCTATTACAGTGAGTAATAGGCTGTGACTCCTGATGGATACTGGCATTTTCCCCAGGATTCCCTAAATGGCGTTGGGGGCCTAACCTGGCGATTAGTGGCTATAGAGAGGTCTATAGCTGGTTCTCTGGGGTTGTCCTTGGGGTCTTGCTGTAGGGTAATGGACAACGCTGCCAGGCTAGGTGCGACAATCCCCGAGTCCTACTCAGTGAGAGTGGGGACAGGGTCACCCGTAAAATGACCTAAATTATGGGGCCCGATTATGAACCAGACAGCCCCTTTTTGCCCGAACCTGAGAGGTGGAGGCCCTACTTATCTGTGGAAACCTTGGGAAACCGACTCAGGAAGGATCTCCCAACAAATAACCCACAAATAACAACAATCCCCTGAGAAGACTCACCTAGTCCTGTTTCTCAAGCGATTACGACGCAACGGGCGGCAAGTCCCTGGATGCTTTCGGTCTTCTGGCACTGGGAGCGGGGGGATGCGATCCTCAAACGTCCTAGGCGGCGAGCGGCGGCGAGCGGCGGCGAGCGGGAGGGAGCGGGAGCGAGCGGGAGGCGAAACTCCAACGTTTAATTCACGAACCGGGGTGGTCGGACACCTGGCACTGATGGGCAACGGGGGTACTGTAAACGGTAAGCGGCGGACGCAGTGAACACGGGTAAATTTATGCAAATTTATTGATAGTAAGGCGGCGGACGCACAGGTATATAATAAAATTATGCAAATTTGACGAGGAGGCGGCGGACGCGGAGTGACAACTGGACGAAAGCTTGGTGAACCCAAGAATGAGCGAAAAACTAAAGAAACATGTCCTTTTAAGGACATGTTTGGCTACAGCTGCAGCTTGGGCGGAGTTTCTCGGCGCTCAAGCTAACTTCTGCAGCTAGACGCGATGCAGAAGATGCCTATGAGCACATAGACATTTTTTCATTCACATGCGTTTAGCACTGAGGCCGGCTGCAGTGCCTATGCTAAGCATATGAACGTCTTTAGCTAAAACTTCTTAGCTAGTCGTTTTGCGTAACAAAAACGACGCTAATTTTTGATGATAAGAGGTGCGTGAGCGCACCAAAAATAGCCATGTGCTCGTGGAGCACGACTGGCGGAAGTTTTTAGCTAAAGGGCCTACTGTAGCCCGCGTTTGTAAAGAAATAAAAATACAACAAAACGAAACATAGAAATGCATAAAAAATATAAAAACGAACGTAAAATGCATGTGTAAAAATGAAATAAACAAAAGCATGATCGGGTAATAAACAAAACATGAAAAATAACGAAATGTCGGCATGATCGGGATCACGTGACGTTGGAGAATTGAGCGGCACGTGACACGGCGGTCCTTCGAAAAAGGGCGTCCTCGTCCTTGCAGTGGTCAGTAGTGAGGTTTTATGCGGGGTGTCCGTGGTCGTAGGTCATTCCAAGGTGTGACGGCGAGAGTGGTCGAATAGGTCCGTTGGGTTGTCGGTGGATGAGGCCTTCTTTGATCGTAATTCGTTCGGTGGTATGGTGACCGGAGGTTGTTTATGCGTGGAGTAGCCGACATTGAATATCCTGTGCGAAGGTCTAGAACACAGAAAAGAAAAATTTTTCAGGGCAAGATGTAGGCTATCGCAGAGGATGCGCCCAGTGAGGTACAGATTGTCGGGCTATCGCAGAGGATGCACCCTGAGAGGTGTAGGCTATCGCGTGAGGATGCGCCTAAGGCGTGACGCTTAGGTTGCTGAACGCTCTCTTCTATCCACTAAGATCCAGCATGGACAAGAGTGGATACTTCGTGAGGGGCACGGCGGTCCTTCGAAAAAGGACGTCCTCGTCCGTAAGCGGGGACAATGAAGAGAGTGCATCCTGAGTTACGGGTCGGGGACCTCTGCATCAAGATGTGGGTCAATCAGATTCGGTGTAAAGTCCCGGCTTATTGATGGATACAATCAGGGTGCCGAATCCGTTGCCTGTGAAGTGGGAGGTGTATCCTCTGCTTCACTCGGTTGTTCAGGGGACACGTAAAGTCGAAGCTGGTTGACATGTACAGTGTCTTCCTGATCCATCTCGAGACGAAGTGTGACATTGGGATATGCCACACTTGTTACAAGGTAGGGTCCATCGTAGATGGGCAGCAATTTAGGAGTGAGTCCACGTTTGCTGGAGGTGCGCAGTTTGAGCACCTGATCCCCTACTTTGTACGAGACATCATGTGCCCTCCGGTCGTACGACCGTGCATAGGCTTCCTGTGCTTTCTCAATCCGACTCTGGATTAAGGTTAACGCATTCGTGAAATGACGTTTGACCTCCATATCATATGAGGAAACATTAATGATATGGGCCGGAGGGTTGAATGAGAGCGCGGCGTCAACAGGGAGCATGGGTGTGCGACCGTACATGAGTTCAAAGGGCGAGTACCCTGTTGACTCATTCATGCTGATATTGACGGCAAACACAGCGTATGGTAGGTGTTCATCCCAATCAGTATGTCCTTGATGAACATACATACGTAGCCGTGTGGCTAGCGTCTGATTAGCTCTTTCCACTTCGCCGTTGGTCATCGGGTGATAGGCGGTAGAGTGGATTTTCTTCGTTGCGCAGATCGCAGTGATTTCAGTCATCAGTTTTGATGTGAAATCAGTGCCACGATCTGACTGAAGAATCTGCGGTGCCCCGTGCCGGCAGACAATTTGCGTTACAAACAGCGGGGCTATGGTGTTCGCAGTGATGTCCGGAGTAGCAAAAGCCTCGACCCATTTCGTAAAGTAGTCGATAAAGACTACGATGAAACGGTTGCCAGCTTCGCTAGTGGTCATTGGTCCCATGCAGTCGACACCTACCCGGTGAAACGGTCCCGTGATGGTGATAGGTTTCAGGGTCGCAGTGGTTTTCTGTTGAGCGGGCTTATTCCGTTGGCAAAGATCACACCGCTGACAGAAGGACTTGACATCCCGACTGAGGGAGGGCCAGTGGTATCTGCGAGCAATGAGCCGCGCAGTACGTTTAGCACCGAAATGTCCAGCTAAGATGTCATCGTGATGAGCCCGGATAATGGTCGTAACCATGGATCTGGGTATGACGATCTTATTGGACTCGCCTGTCCATTTCTGAAGGACGTTATCCAACAGATGGTAGCCTCGCACATCATTCTGGTCGCCCAGAGGCTTAAGAGAGCGAATGATGTCGGCTAATTCCGGATCCTCCAGCTGAGCAGCGAAAAGGTCGGGGTGCTGCGCACCGACGGATATCTCGGCATAAGACTCTGATCGTACCGGGCGCTCCGCGCCAACAGTGATCGGTGCTGAATTACTTGAACGCGCCAGGTGCTGCACACCATCGGTCAAGGTCCTTGATCTCGCCAGGTGCTGCGCACCATCGGTGATCATCATAACGTGCCCCTCAGGTCTGTAAAGGGGAGTATCATCAATACTCTGACCGGTGAGGGAGTTAGGATCCGGCAGGCGTGATAATGCGTCAGCATTACCATTAGACTGACCTTTTCGCGGCCGAATTGTCAGTTTGAATTCGGCGAGCGCGAGTCCCCACCGAGCGATCCGAGCAGAGGGGTTAGGCTTCTCCAACACTGCTTTGACCGCGGTATGGTCAGTCTGAACGACCACCTCGTGCTGGAAGAGGTATGGTCGAAAGTGCTTGACGAAATGGACAACAGCGAGAGTCTCCAGTTCTGTAATGGAGTAGTTTTTCTCGGCCGCTGTTAACCCTCGGCTGGCGTACGCGACAGGATGGTCGTATCCATTTTCGTCTAACTGGCTAAGAACCGCTCCTATCCCCGAAATACTCGCATCAGTTTGAAGGATAAAGGATTTCGAAAAGTCCGGATGGCGCAGGATAGGAGGGTTGGTCAGCAGGCGGCGGAGTTCATCGAACGCCTCCTGCTGAGGTTTTGACCACTGGAAAGTAGTTTCCTTCCGTAAGAGCTTGGTGAGTGGCTCGCTGAGCCGGGCACAACCAGGGATGAAACGCCTGTAGTAAGACACGAGGCCTAGGAAGGACTTGATGTCTTTGGCGTTTTGTGGAATGGGTAGGTTTTGGACGGCGGCCAGCTTGGCTTGGTCAGGTTCTAGGCTGCTCTGTGAGATGCGATAGCCTAGGTACTCTACCTCTGAGTGCGAAAATTTGCACTTGCTCAGTCTGAGCTTCATTCCACCCTGGCGAAGACGGGCGAACACATCTGCCAGGCGCTCAAGCATTTGGGTGTGAGAGTTCCCGAACACCAAAATGTCGTCGAGATAAGTCAGAACCGTGCGCCATTGGATTCCAGTAAGGAGGAGGTCCATAAGGCGTTGAAATGTCCCTGGCGCGTTGCATAAACCGAAAGGCAAATAATTGAATTCGTATAGTCCAATAGGCGTATTAAAAGCCGTCTTCTCCTTATCGGCCTCGGCAATCGGGATTGACCAATAAGCGTTAGCCTGGTCAAGGGTAGTGAAATACTTCATACCCTTGAGTGTGTCGAGGATGTCATCTATCCGTGGGAGAGGGTAGACATCCTTTTTCGTGACCTCGTTAAGACCACGAAAGTCAACACACATACGGTGAGAACCGTTTTTCTTGCGCACCAGGACAGTATTAGTAGCCCACGGAGACGTGCTGGGCCGAATAATACCTTTCTCCTGGAGCGCCTTGACCTCCTGCATGATGAGATCCTTTTCCTTAGGTGAGGACCGGTAAGGAAAACGGCGGACTGGGCGGGCATCACCCGTGCTGATTTCGTGCTGGAAGAGATCAGTGGAACCTGTGTCCTTTTCATCAAGAGCATAAAGGTCGGTGTATGCAACCAGTAGATCGAGTAAGGCTGCCCGGTCCCGGGGGGAGATGTCCGGTGAGATCACAGCATTGGCCTCGACCCACTGACGATCGAGGACGGTGTCTGAGTCGACCGGTGATTCCCGTGAGGGCTCACTATGCATTTGCACATGACCGATGGTCGTGTGCGGGTAGAGAACCACGGAATGAGTACTCGGGTTGACCACCTGAAGCGGTATGTGACCGTTGGTCACGGTACTGACGCTTCCTGCAAAATATACGTGTCGTTGAGACCCGGTGAGGTTCTTCGGAAAGAAGGCCACCTCAGGCACGTTCGTATAGATTGGTGGGACAGGTACAGTGAATCGTGTCATGGAGCGAGGCTCTAGAATCACCAAGTCCTTCAGGGGCAAAGTGCCGCGGGCAGAAGGTGGGCTGTGGATGAGACCGTCACAGGGGATTCTACTCTCTTTGAACTGGAGGAAAGATTTCTCCCAGTTCAAACTGACACAATTGAACCGGCCGAGGAAATTGGTTCCGAGGACCAGTTCAGCTGAACAGTTCTCCTGTATTTGGACCTGAATCCGTTCAGAGACATCAGCCACTGTAACTGTGATGTAGGCCGCTCCTAGCAGTGGGATCGGGGACCCGTTGGCTGCGATAGGGCGTGCCCTGGTTGGTGATAGTGACAAGTTGGGCAGCTGGGCCGCTAACTTGTGGTCCAAGAGTGAGAAAACAGCTCCTGTGTCGACCAGTGCCTTTGCTTCTACCCAGTTGTTGAGGAGAACTTTGATATGGGGTGTCCGAATATCATTTGGGTAAAAAGCCGTGACCACATGACCGGAATCAGGTGTGGTGGCACCACTAACATGTTTGGTCTTACCGGACCGCTTTGGAATCGGCAGTCCCGTACGACGTAGGAGGCCTACTAGAGCGTGTCCGACGGAGGGTTCCGGGTCATCCAGAAGGGTGGACTCATCCTGTACTGTTAGTATGTGGTCTGAGTGATCCTTCGGACTCTGAGTAGCTCCTAGTGATTCAACCTCGGTGTCCGATAGCGGAGGCGCGTTTGGCACGGGTGATGTCGGAGCATCTGAATCACTTGGCTCACGGTATCGGCCCTTCTCTAGCGTTACTGGAGAGGTTCCAGGCGGAGGTCGAGGGCAACCTGACCCGTGCAAGGTCGACAGATGACGACTTGCCCGTCTAGAAGAGGCCCGGGATCCCCTAGTTGACCCACGTGATGAGGCAACTGAGGAGGCCCGTGAGTGTGGCAGAGAGATGGACGAAGCCCTGGACCGCGATCGTGATCCTGACCTGTGTGAGTTTCGCGAGAGAGCACGGGTGTTCTCCCACCAGGGGTCGATCTGGTCAATCTCCGGCGTGGTCAGCAGGAGGGGTAATTCTACCGCGTCCAGCCGACAAACATTACGTTGGTAGTCAAACATAATGTTCTTGAACTGTTCTAAGAAGTCCAGTCCGAGTATGAGGTCAACAGGTGCCCAGAAGGGAGACGTAGTCTTGCACACATGGAGATGTACATCGATCCGTGTGTTCGGCTGGCGGTTTCCGGGCAACATGATTTCATATGGTCCCGAAAGGATGGTATGAACGGCTTTACCATTGATGCTCATCAATGGGTTAAAGTCGTGATGTTGCTGGAACGCCATGACCGCCTTCGGACTGTCTTTAGCCAAGGCCTTATGAAGGCGTTGGCTAATGATAGTGCGTGGGCAACCCGTGTCAAGGAAAGCAGGAGTTTCCTTGGTGTCCAGCAGCACGACGAAGCACGGTGTGATCCGGTCAAGCTGGGAGGGCACATCGTTTTGCACGTAGTGAAAACCGACCCAGCGTTGGACTTTGCGGTAAAGACCCAACGGGGAGAAACGGCTAACAAACCTGACCTGTTTGCTCCGCAGACGGTAGCTGAGATAATAAGATACACCAAGATAGGCAAGGTATCCTGCACCGATCAGCACTGTCAGGGTAATTAGGATGTTAAAGATCAACTGGACCGGCCCGCTCAGGACAGCATGCAAGCCCTGGGCGAGGGTGTGCTCTTGACCCGTAATAACATGGTTTGCTGCCAAACCGACACCTTCCAGAGAGGCCTTGATGTCGGTTCCTACCCCTGCAAAGGCCTGGTAGATGGCGTCTGGTTGCAGGGATAGACCAGCAGTAAAATTTACCAGCCGGTTGAGTACCGCTTCAATTTGCTCAGTCTTGTAAACGTACTGTTTAAAGAAGGCAAAGTTTGAAGGGGTCATCGCCAACTGGTCATGGAAGAGCGCTGGTACCTCAAAGTGAGTGATGTTGAAGCGCTGCTTCCAGAAGAGTTCCAGTGGGATGTGGCTCACATGGACCGCGCCAGACTCAGTAAACCAGCCCGAGCGATTTCGGAAAATCCCCGTAAAGTGGTGATGACACGGCACAATTGGGCTAGATTTAATGAGATCCGGACCACCGGGGGTGGCGAAGTAGATGGTGCCGCCAACCTGCACAGGTAAGTACTTGTAGCAAACGTTCCCCACCCGGTACGAATGGTAAACGTAGGTGGCGTTGACCTTCTGACACGGCCATATTGTCAGCGCATCGCCTGTGAATTCCGCCGTCAGGTCATTCCTCTGGAGGAATGCCCGGGCACCGAGGGTAGGGTCGAAGCGAAGCAACTGCCAAGTCAGATCAAGATAGCGTTGAGCGTGAGAGCAAAGCTCAAGCCACGTGAACCGGAAACCGTTAATTTCCGACTCCTTGATCTGCTGAGCCAGATAGTTCAGCTTGGCATTGACAGGATCGGGACGGCTGTCCGTTGCCACTCTGAACATGGTTTGGGTCAAATTGTATCTCCCGTGGATGCGAAGGAGAAGACCCTGATCCGTCCGGACTGTGGTGGAACGTAGTTCTGGGCACAGTTGGAAGACACGGGAGTTTCCCGGGATCTTGAGGGCAACCTGCAGATCATCGATGATGACGTGGTTCCCTGACATGGACGCAGTGTAATTTCCCTTGGGGTGATAATGACACCGCGCCGTGAAGTTTTGTGCAGGCCAGACAATGACCCCGTCTAGGGTAGTGCACTGGCCTGCAGTGGGACTGCATCCACCTACATCGCCTAAGGTGCTTAGGGCCGTAGTGCCGTCCCACGAAGCGACTTGTCCCTCCTCGATGAAGAGGTTAGTCACTGTCTTGCAGACGTCGCTGCAGCACCATTTGTACATCACTTCCAATGTTTGGTTTGTGCTATAAAAGCCAGGGCGAATGCCGACAAGTTTTTGTGAACCAAACATTTTAGTGCGATGTGCTAGCGTGCATGCCGCAGGCGCTAAGTGCTGAGTGGTGATGACGTCTGCAGTGATGCCCCTAGAGCCGAAGAAACCAGTGTTGGTGCAGACTTTGCGGGAGCGCAATGTGCATTTCCACGCTGTGGTTGTAATCGGGTCTGAGCTAGGGACATACACCGTAACATTCATGCGCCGCGGGCTCCATGAAGATTGCGGTGATTTACACTCTACACGCTGGGGTAACTCAAGTGGATGTCCGCTTCTTGAGAGACCGCAAAATTGATACTGAGCCGCCGGTGCTGACAAACTCACCCCTAGAAACAGTGATGCTACCAAGGTCAATTTTATTGTCAAAAACAACTGTACAAACGTAATTTGTAAGTGTTCACTCAATTTCACAAATCTGGCCTGAGGGGCAGTGTCAGATTTCTTCTTCGTCGCTGTCGGACGAGATTGGTTCCTGGTCGGGGAAATCGAGGACCAATTCACCGCTGGGGAGGATTTCCCGAAGGGTACCGACTTTCGGCGACCGTGGGTTGACTGCCGTTGGGAACGGTGATGTTTCAACAATGCTGACATCCTCATTAACTGGACGTAAGGTCTCGTCGACGGCCATGGGTTCGACGACGGGCGACTTGGTCGCGGCGGTTGGAGATGTCGTTTGGGCTGGTGCCGGCGATCTGACCTGGGCTGTTGCCGGCGGTGTAGGATCATTTGCGGGTTCCTTGGCCGGGGGCGAGGAAGCAGTAATGTCCATTTTCGTTGGCGATGTCGCGGCAACAGTTGGCGCTGCTGCCGGTGATGTAGCGGCGGCAGCAGGCAGGAGGATCCGACTGGCCTGTTCGACTGCTCAGCGGACGGCATCGACTGAAGGCGAGGATGGCTCTCCGTCCAATAAGAACTTCTCGACGGGCGAGATGGTGATAGTCCCATTGGCAATGAACTCGAGTGCCCGGCGGGCGACGTCGGGTCGTAAGAGGCGCATCGAGACGGGTGCTGCAAGCAGGACGTCGGCGGCCGTGAGTGCTTCGACATTTGATGGCTCGTTGAGGAGAGTCCACGGCAAATGCGGGTATTTCTTGGCCAGGTCGACTGACCAGATGGCCAACATCGCGTCTTGGATGGGCGATGGCGCTGTGAACAAGAAATCGATAGAGTCGTGGACTGAGATAGATTTCTGGTTCCTACTCTAGGATCACCTGAAGAAGAAGGTAGTATACCTGACAAATTCATGGGCTCGACCTGGTCGAGGACTTCCGTAGCCGAATCCGTGGGGATCGAAGGCGGTGGTCCTGGAGGGACGATGCGGGCCGGTGGTGCCGAAGACGTCGTATTCGCGGCTGGAGCTGGCTCGGCAGTCTTAATTTTAGGAATGCGATACGATGCGAGGATGTTAGCGTGGCCAACAAACTGCGGTGTCGTCGAGGGGTCCAGAGTAACCGGCATCGCATACTTTGGTGGTGGTGGTGGCAGCGGTATGTCCGATACGTTCATCGGTACGGGTACCTGGGCTGCTTGGACCACTGAAAATCCAATACTGATTACGCAGACAGGATAACACTGTTGTGAAGAATCTGTCAGGTGTTCAGCAAGTGCCTCATCATCCAGATCAAGAGGATCTGGATGAGGAGGGCCATCGGTAGCCCCAACGGCGTTGTTGCGGCGTATGGGCTGCCGATAATGGTTTCCTGTCCCGTTGGGAGGGTGATAACCATTTCTTTGATGATACACATTTGTCCCCTGGGAAGAATAACCAGTATCTTGGTAGGCATTCTCACCCGTGTTTGCCGGATTGCGCTGCGGACAGGCAGTTGATCTGTGCACTCGCACTTGACGACAATGAGGGCATGGCCTATCACATCGGTCCGTGGGGTGGGCACGTGTACGGCAAAAATAACAGCGACCACCGTTAGCGGCGTTGTTACCGGGAGCGGTACCGGTGGGACGCTGGGCCCGGCAGTCGGCGTCGCTATGTGTACACAGTCCGTGGAAGGAGCACGTTTGAAGGTGTGCTCCCGACGAGCGTCGCCCGGCGGACTGATTTGGTGTCGACGGCTGTGGAGGCGGCGTCTGTTGGATTGGCGTGGGTGCACGTTGCTGGGCCGTGAGCTTCGCTACGTGGGCCGTGAGCCTGGCCATTTCCTGTTTCAAGCGGCGAACCTCATCGGCGGAGGATGACGACGTTGGAGCGTTGCTCTGACGACCGTTTGCGCTTCTGTTAGGCATATCGGGATTATATCCGGCGTGTTTAGGTTCTGAAGAGAAAACGGCGTTAGATGGAGCAGTGTACCGGATCTCGTCCCGAAAGATTTGGGATTCTGCGTAACAGGCTGCCTTGAGTGTCTCTTCAAGAGTCGTGAACTCCCTAAACTTGATACTATCTCGGAGGACCGGCTTCAGTCCCCGCAGAAAGATAGGTTTGATGATAGAATCTCGGACATCCGTCGCGAGATCTGGATACGCTACCCTGGATAGTCTCTTGAGGTGCTCAAGGTAGACTATCGCGGACTCTGTCGGCTTCTGCAGTCGATCTTGGATCAGCTGCTGATGCAGATCAGAGTCGCGCCCTACCGGAAAATCTCTCCGTAGAAAAGCCGTAAACTCTTCGTAGCGGGTAGGTATTGGAGTGCTGCTGCTAAAGTCCCGGTAGGAGGCGAGAGCAGGACCTGTGAGGCATGACTCCAGAAAGGCGATTTTATACGCATGATCCGTTTCGCTTACACCCTGGAGTGTAAAGAAACGAGTAAGATGCGACATAAAATCGGTGATAGACTCACCAAAAGCACCGGAGAAGGTGGGAGGGGCCATAAAGCTGGACACGGGAGGGTGCCATGTCAAATACTGCCTGGACCTTGTTCTCGATCTGTGAAGGGAGATCAGTTTCCGACTTCATGTCCGAGGGTTCGTTTTCCCGTAAGGTGGTTAGAACAGACGTCCTTGCCCGTGAAGCAATTAAGTCAAATTGAATAGAGAGCGGCTCACTGGTCTGTACAGGCTGGGTACTGAGACGGCAGGAACGACGGGGTGTCTCTATTGTGTAAAATGAAAGTGAGTACTACTTTTGAATTCGCGGCGAAAGAGCGCGTGAATTCGGGAAAACGCGTGTGCGACGGCGTTTAAGACGTAAATTGACTTAGCTTAAGACTAGCGACCACGGAAAGGGAGCTAGAATGGAATAGGATTATAAGATGTAAGATCAGAGTACATCAGGGTGACGCAGAAGGGAATTTATCTGGTCGCCCGTGATGGACAGAGGCTTGGCCTGAGATATGGGGAATCGATCCCGACCAAAATGTAGAATTTGGGGCCTGGACCCGGCAATTAGAATAGGTGAAGAGGGCAGAAGATCATGTAGAAAGGAGAGAAGAGGCGGTTTTTCCTGCCGAGAAATAAGGTGACGGATAAACCCGCTCAGGAGGGATTTTTCCTGGAAGTTCGACCGCTGTACTAGTTTACAAACCTTGGGGCGAGGCGGACTCGTAGCCGGCAAGATCCTACTCACCAGGAGTAGCGCATAAAGTGGCATGAGGTGGAAAAGGATAGGGGTCAACTGAAAATGAACTTAAGAGGGAGCAATAAATAGGGACAAAACTAATTTACAAACCCAGTTACGCAAAGGGGTCGCGCAGTTACGCAACGGGCCTCACTCGCCAGGAGCGATTGCGATCTCTGCATAGTGAGACGGACTATACAGGAGGTTCCGTGCTGGACGACATTCGCAAATAACTTACAGCCGTGTCCGGAACGGGAGCCCGCATTCCGAACAGAACGGACACTCTCCAGGAGTATTATACACAGCTGGTGGCCGGGTTTGCCGATCACTGAGATGAAGTGAGGTTCGCAGGTCACACAGTAGAAGAGGGAAGGAGCACGGGTACCAAGGGTGCTATTCTGACACACTCAGTCAGTTAAAATGAAATCTCTGGATGTTTTGAGGGCGCACCTGAAAACATCTAAGGGATCACGGGTACAAGGTGTCCCTGATTGAATATGAGTGTAAAGTATGTATCGAGGCGTACTCAATACCTTCGCTGAGGCGGACTCAACGGTGCCTATTATTTACATGACTAATAAAGGGTAGACCGCGGAGGCGGACTCTGGGTCAGTGGCGACTCTAGCGCGGGCATCGTTAAGCCAGTTAACGAAGGCGTTCGAGTGAGAGAAATATGACAGGGGGTCCTATACACTCTAGGCCCAACCGGAGGCTGTGCCGCGGTCCCTTGGGAACCACTACGGTGGGGACACTAAAGAAGATCTATGTATGACAGCTCGATGAGATGAAAGAGAATGAGTGAATTTAGATAAGAAATTTACAAGAAGATTGCCGAACCCTTGCAGACGTCAGACACAGGCAGTGCCGACTGCAATTGCCTATCGTCTGCACGAGTCAAGCAACCAACCCAGCTGAGGCCGAGTGTAACTCGTTCAAACCTGCAGTTAAAGCTTGAAAACAGCCACATACTGATCAACAGTGCCGCTACCCGGGCGGACAACCTGATCAGTATGTAGGCTAGTGAGCATCTCAGGTGGTGTATGTATGTGGACTGATGTTTCCCAGGCATCAGCCCCCAGACACACACAACCCTTGAACAAGAGAGGTAGGTGATAGGACCATGCGCCAGCGACCACCTACAACTCAAGTGGAACACTCATAGGGCCGACAGTAACCTGGTGCGGACGTCAGAAGGTAGGGGGTATGGACCAACACATAACCTTGGTGCTGACTGCAGGTGCCTGGGATAAGAGTATTCAAGTATCACGTCGCAGTTGCAGACGCCAGGGGTGAGTGCCTAAGGCCAGCAAACCCCTGCAGTAGCACGTAATGTTACCGTTGCAGACGTCAGAAATAGGATCATGTAACCTCAATTCCTGCTGCGAGAGCATGATACGTTGTCATTGCTGACGTCAGCAATAGGGCCCTGAAGCCAGCTATCGGTGTACAGCAACACGTGATGGTGCCGTTGCTGACGCCAAAAGGTGGAACTGAGGGTCTGATACCTTTGGTCAATGACATGAGATGCAGTTGTTGCAGACGTCAGATGTGGCACCCGTAAGACCTGCACATCTTCGAATAGTGACACGGTGCGTCACCATTGCTGACGTCACAGATGGGGTGCAGAGAACCAGCCGAACCTGTTGCAACAACGTTGGCTTCACCTGTTGCAGACGTCAGAAGTCATTACTGCTGGAGTGTTAACTTGAACAACAACACGTAGTGTCGGTTGCTGACGTCAGGAGTAGAACCCGGAGGGCTACCCACCCCTTAAAGCAACAGCAAGTGAAGCGGCTGTTGCAGACGTTAGTGGTTGCATCCGTGAGGCTGAACCACACAACAACAACAACCCGTAACGTTGTTGTTGCTGACGTCAAAGAACATGACCCGTAAAGTCTATGGTCTAGATGCAACAACCGGAAGGTAGAAGAAACAGACCTTACAGTAAGTAGAAATGAAGAAGAGAGAAACTTATGTAAGGGTGTCATACTGTAGCGGTGGCATCCGAAAAACAGACAAAATTTTTTTTTTTTTTTTTTTTTTTTTTTTTTTTTTTTTTGACACCGCTCAGCTGACCGAGAAAGGAAAAGGGAAAGGAAAATAACCGAAGACGGGGAATACGGGATTTGGGCATACGCGTGTTAAAGGTGTAAACAGTCGGTGTAAAATTGTTTTTGGGGCCGGAAAAGTGAGCAATTCCGACAGTTTCCGCCGACATACAAAAAGACTGTACACAATTAACAAATCGCAGCCACGTATGACGTCCAGAATCATACGGGGAGGGTGTACTGTATCATGGGGTCAAGGACCACCAACAGTCAGGAGAGGCCGTAAACCCCTACAGCTGTGATACCAGTACCCGCGTATGGGTATACTGTAGTTACAGTACGGGAATGGGCACAGGCGTACTGTAATGGCACCCACCCGGAGGGCTACAGTATACCACCCAGGATTAGAGGAAGGGGGGGGGGATGATGGAAAAGAGAACAGATAAAGGAATTTACAACACCGATTTAAGTAGGCAGAATGTACAAAAATAATCAGAGGAGAAATACAGATACTCGATATATAACTCAGCTCTGGGACAAATAACGCGACTCTGGGGATAAATAACTCGACTCAGAGGGGATTTATTGCTCATAGGGGATAATACACACGCATGAGATAGTTATTTACACATATAGATCACATTTAGATCACTCGTAAGGGCAAATCCCGTCTTACAGTAATTAAATTTGATGTTCAGGGATAAATTCCCGACCTACAGTAATAACTCTCGGTGGCACGGGAAAAAATTGCCGACTACAGTAATAACACGCGACGTGAGGTGGGGGTATCCGACCTACAGTAGCGGTAATCCGAAATAAGGGGCATTCCCGACCCATTAGGCAGTAAACCCGAATTTGGGGGGTCTCCGACTTATTGGATGGCTAGTGCCCAATTTTAAGGGGGCTTGTCCGACTTAAAATGGGAGTTGACCCGACCTGGGGGTAGATCCGACCCAAGGGTAAAGTGTTACACTTAAGGGCGAGTGCCAGACTTAAGGTCGATTTTCCAGCCTCGCCATGTCACATATTGCACCATCCATGTCACGTGTATGACATGTGGATTTGGGAGAGCTGGGGAGGTTTGGGTATCTCATCAGGTGATACCGTGTTTTAGACGTCACATTGATGGTGAACCATATCAGATTGATCCTATTACAGTGAGTAATAGGCTGTGACTCCTGATGGATACTGGCATTTTCCCCAGGATTCCCTAAATGGCGTTGGGGGCCTAACCTGGCGATTAGTGGCTATAGAGAGGTCTATAGCTGGTTCTCTGGGGTTGTCCTTGGGGTCTTGCTGTAGGGTAATGGACAACGCTGCCAGGCTAGGTGCGACAATCCCCGAGTCCTACTCAGTGAGAGTGGGGACAGGGTCACCCGTAAAATGACCTAAATTATGGGGCCCGATTATGAACCAGACAGCCCCTTTTTGCCCGAACCTGAGAGGTGGAGGCCCTACTTATCTGTGGAAACCTTGGGAAACCGACTCAGGAAGGATCTCCCAACAAATAACCCACAAATAACAACAATCCCCTGAGAAGACTCACCTAGTCCTGTTTCTCAAGCGATTACGACGCAACGGGCGGCAAGTCCCTGGATGCTTTCGGTCTTCTGGCACTGGGAGCGGGGGGATGCGATCCTCAAACGTCCTAGGCGGCGAGCGGCGGCGAGCGGCGGCGAGCGGGAGGGAGCGGGAGCGAGCGGGAGGCGAAACTCCAACGTTTAATTCACGAACCGGGGCGGTCGGACACCTGGCACTGATGGGCAACGGGGTACTGTAAACGGTAAGCGGCGGACGCAGTGAACACGGGTAAATTTATGCAAATTTATTGATAGTAAGGCGGCGGACGCACAGGTATATAATAAAATTATGCAAATTTGACGAGGAGGCGGCGGACGCGGAGTGACAACTGGACGAAAGCTTGGTGAACCCAAGAATGAGCGAAAAACTAAAGAAACATGTCCTTTTAAGGACATGTTTGGCTACAGCTGCAGCTTGGGCGGAGTTTCTCGGCGCTCAAGCTAACTTCTGCAGCTAGACGCGATGCAGAAGATGCCTATGAGCACATAGACATTTTTTCATTCACATGCGTTTAGCACTGAGGCCGGCTGCAGTGCCTATGCTAAGCATATGAACGTCTTTAGCTAAAACTTCTTAGCTAGTCGTTTTGCGTAACAAAAACGACGCTAATTTTTGATGATAAGAGGTGCGTGAGCGCACCAAAAATAGCCATGTGCTCGTGGAGCACGACTGGCGGAAGTTTTTAGCTAAAGGGCCTACTGTAGCCCGCGTTTGTAAAGAAATAAAAATACAACAAAACGAAACATAGAAATGCATAAAAAATATAAAAACGAACGTAAAATGCATGTGTAAAAATGAAATAAACAAAAGCATGATCGGGTAATAAACAAAACATGAAAAATAACGAAATGTCGGCATGATCGGGATCACGTGACGTTGGAGAATTGAGCGGCACGTGACAATACAATAATCACAAATTTTCAACAAAAATTGAAGAAATTATTTGTTTTTAACGAAAATCATGTAATTTTCATCAAAAACATAAATTTTGATAAAAACTTTGTCAAAGTCATGTAATTTTCTTTTAAAATCACAAATTTTCATCGAAAATAACTAATTTTAATGACAAAATTGGTAATTTTAATCAAAATCAACGATATTGATAAAAATAAAATTTTTTATCAAAAATAACTGATTTCAATAAAAATAACTAATTTTAATAACAAAATCAGAACTTTTGATCAAGATCAATGACATTAATCAAAAATAACTGATTTCAATCAAAATCACCAATTTCAATCAAAAATCAAAAAATCAAACGTGAAATTAATTTTCTTTTTCACTAATTTTTATTACCATACAAATTTTGTGCGAAATCCTACAATTTATAATGTTCACAAGAAAAATCAACAATTAACAAAATGCAATCTAAAAATGTCCTTGCCTATTTTTGAGGAAACCGAATTCGACAATTTTAAGGAATAGTGACTTTTACAAAAAAGCTTTGAAGCACTCTTGTCGGAAAGAGGAATTTCGAAGAAACAGAACCTTCATAGGGTGAGGATTCACCCAAATAAAAAACCGACATGAATCGAAAAACAAGCTATGATCCAGGGCCAAAGTTAAACAGGCACCAACGTGAAATAGACGCCAAATTAGGATATCAAAGAAACTCATTGTTAAAAAAGATGCAAAGGTAAGACAGATGCTAAAATAAAACGAATGCCAGAATAAGACAACACTTCAGAATGAAAATTTTAACGAATTACAAGAAAACTAATTTTATATCTTTTTCGATGCAATAATCACAAATTTTCATCAAAAATTGTAGAAATTATTCTTTTTTAGCAAAAATAATGTAATTTTGATCGGAGACATAAATTTTGATAAAAAAATTGTCAAAATCATGTAATTTTCATTAAAAGTTTTTTTTATTATCAAAAAAGACTAATTTAAAAAACAAAATCAATATACTTTTGATCAAAAATCAATGATTTTAATCAAAAATCTACGATTTTAATCAAAAATCTACGATTTTAATCAAAAATAAACAAATTTGATCAAATTACAGTGATTTCAATCAAAGTCAGTAATTTTAAGCAAAAATCAAAGAATCAAATGTGATACGATTTTTTCCCAATGTTTCACTGACTTTTATTACTGTACAAACTTTGTACGAATTCCTACAATTTACAATGTTCACAAGGAAAATCAGCAATTTACAGAATGCAATCTAAAAATACACTTCTTCTATTTTTGGGGGAACCAAATTCGACAATTTCGAGAAAAAAAGATTTTCACAAAAAACTTTGAAACATTCTTCGCATACAGAGGAACTTCAGAGAAACAGGATCCTCACAGAATCCAGATTCACCAAATAAAAGATCACGCCAAAAAACACATGATCTGGCTCCAAAATGAAACAGATGCCAAAGTGAAATGGATGGAAAATTAGGATATCCAAAAAAATCATTATTAAAAAAATACACCAAAATAAAACGGGCGCCAAAATAAGGTGTGCACCAAAGTAAGACAACAGTCTCACTTTGGAGCCTACATTATTGGAAGCCAAAGTAAGATGGCTGCCAAAGTGACATGCCATAAAAACATTAAAGGCGGATTCATACTTCATCCGGCATCCGGCGTCCGGCAAGCTATTTTTAGCTCCTGGCATTCAGTGTCCGGCATCCGGCGATTTGGTTTCCGGCATCGGGCAAATTGGCTTCCGGCAAGTTACCGGGTGGGATGGCAATTCATACTTCTTCCGGCGCCGGAAATGCCGGATGACAATTTATTCTTGCGTTTACTATGTTAAAATACTTTGAAATCTGTGCAATATTTTGTTTCAGGAGAAATTGAATTTGGAAAATATATATAATATTATTTTCGAGGTGTACTCCTAATTATTCTACTTGTAATCAGACGGAGGAAACATGCTTGATCTAGCAATTCTGTACTGTTTATTGAAGAGAAATTTGTCAAATTTGTCAGTCTTCCATAGGCGTATATATGACTAAACTATAATTACGCCTAGAAAAAAGTCTTTATATGACTACCCTGCACATATATATGCTTTCAAGAACGGAAAAAACATAGAAAATACTCAGAAATTAAAAATTAAATGGAGGCCATGATTAAAAACACAAAATTTTGCCTCAACTAAAAAATTCGATATCTCTCGCATACATTGTATGTGCAAAAAACCAATTAAACACGCGCTTCAATTGAAATTGCTTTCCGGCATCCGGAAAAGTACAAACTGATTCTACTCTTCCGGTCCGGCAAAATTCCAGTTTTCCGGCAAAAAAATGAGACGGCAGCGTGGGAAAAGGAAAAAAATGACGTCATCTGGTGCCGGATTGCCGGATGATTTGCCCGATGAAAAATCTAAAAATAGACTTTTTTCAGATGCCGGATGCCGGATGAAGTATGAATCCGCCTTAAAACGTATGTTGAAAAAGCCAATCAATTGATGTGATGCGTCATCACGTGTTTTTATTCATATTTTCTACTGTAGTAAGTACCTGTGCACCATTACAAAAAGTCATTTTCTGGACAACCTTTTCACATTTGATTAGTTCTTTTCTAACTTAAACTACACTATATCATCATTTTTGTGCCGTCTTTCTACCTAAAAAACCCTTGAAAACATCAAACGCCCTGCTCCTGAATAACCTGTTGACTTTTGTCAAAATTTATTTGATAAATAACCTGTATCTGAAAATGTGCCAGGCTATAAGTTTAAAAAAATTAAAAAAATCTAATAATCGACAATATTGGCACACAAAAGTACAAAAAATCACAATTTTAATGTTTCAACCCTGACCTTTTTCAATTTTTTCGACTTTCAACACAGCACATTCATTGATTTTTACTAGGACTAGTTATCTCAAAACAACTACTGAGTTGTTCACAGAAACAACCTCGCAATGGAACACTGACTTCTTTATAATATACTAACACCAGAAAAAATGAAACACTTGAACCGCCCAAAACCAGTTTTTCAACATGAGGGGGGAGCATGGGCCGATTTTATGTCATTTTCGTCCTCCCTTAAAAAGATGGAGAATCCCAGTTACTGGAATTTTTAAAATTTCTGAGACATTTTTTACAATTGGTTATACTATCTATTGGGCTGTTTGGTGTGAATTCCCTTCCTTTTTGATGGTTTGGTGTGAAGCATAGAGAAGCTTTCAAGAAAATCAAAGATAGTCTCATAAACACCCATTTCTGTTGTTTCGTAAGGTATGATTATTGCTAATTTTTTATCAACATGAACGCAAGCGGCAATTGGGGCCTTACTGCATCGAGAAAGCAGCTACGAAGGCTGGACAATTACCTACACTAGATATGTTCTCAACAAAGCTGGAACAATTCATTCAACAACATAGCCTGAATGTTTTAAAGTACTCTATGGATTTAAAATCTATCACCACTAAATTTTTGGTCAATTTGTGAACATGAAATTTCAATCCACATGTTAAATGAACTGATTTTGTTTCCATTCTGCATTGCACTTTAATTGTCAACAATATAATTCACACATCATAATTGAATCATCAATCATTCTTTATGGCTCCTCTCAAAACTTGGCCCATCCAGTCGACATGAGAACCAAAAGTAGAACAATAGCCATCACTTAAATACCAGCCCAAGAGTTCGCATTGGTTGGCAACTTTGTCACATGTGATAAGTGGAGTGAACGATTCTCCCTATGAATTTGTACACACTAAGGAAAGGATGTAGTAATCGAAAAAAAAATATTTCTCATGCAGAACACAGAAAAGACAATCAATAGACAGAGATGGTATGTATGCAAGAAAACTATGCCAAAACTTGAGAAGGAAAAAATGCTCTTGGTAATATACTGATTAAACGTCTAATGTAGTTTTATTTCTCAAGAAGGGAGAGGCTGAGTCATAATTTTCTAAACATATACAATTTTGAATTGAAGACCTTCTGGATTTTTACCTTCTTTATTGATCTATGCTGTTACTAAAGAAATCAGCAATTCAAGAACTTCTTGTAATAGGCAAAAGATCCAACCAAGTATTACCATTTTAAGACCATTTTATGATATCTTGAGCAATGATTCGTGCATGCATTATCACAATTCTATCAGTTAATATATTAATTCGATTTTTTACCACTTACATTGTCTTCTTTGACCCTCTGGAATGGCCGCTTTGTCTTTATCAAATTACTTCCATCGATTACCGAAATTATTGACTCTGCATGCAATGGTATTATGGCCTGTGGTTTGTGTGACCATTCTAGCAAATTATGTAATTAGTGATTGGGAAAATTTTGAATAAAATACTGAAGAAGATATTGAGGTCCTCATGGTTGAAATGTTCCTATATGTGTTGAAACACGTTTTTGAAATAGTTTGACCATATGCACAAGTAAAACGTTAGAGTAACGAAGAAAATTGGAATATTACACTATATGATGTTATACATTGAAGCTAATTCGGAGAATATACAATTGAAACAAATAAAGGATAAGTTTTATATATGGATCCTTCAAAAGCGACACTGCCTGAAAAAAAAACATTTTGTTTGGACTGGTTTATGGGCTGATAATTCTGAAAAAGTAAGTTTCCAATTATTTTCCAAGTTTAAGCTTGACATTAATTCAAGCTGCTTCAGTATGCTACACTTATCGATGGGCAGAGGAAGTCAGAAAATCTGGGCATAATTTTCAAAATCAATTTGAAAATATATTTTGTTTGCGAGAATACAGACTACAGGGGATTCGCAAAATTAATGGATTTTAGATGAATACTTAGCCATGGTTCATTCTCACCAGAGTTCATTTTACATTAAAACACTTTTTCAACAAGTTTGTATTACTTTAACCAAACCATATCATTATTAATTCTGATTACTAATATTTCTAAAATCAGCTAGCAAATTTACACATGCTAACTTGTACAAAAATCAGCTAGCAAATCTACACATGCTAACTTGTACAACTAGTTTGCCCCTTGTCTTTGAAATTCAAGCTGAAATAAATGATTCAAAAGATTAATGATAGAAGGATGCCCCTTCTAGAAGTGTAAAGTATCTTATTCAAAAGTTTTGATATTGATGTTACACAGTGCTATATTCCGTGACCTTTGTCGCCTTTCTAACTAGATTCAACTGTGAATCAACTACAATCTATTTTTTTGTGATTTCAGTTTTTTGGTGCATAGACTTACACAACATTAGAGATTATACTAGCCAAATACAGAGATGAAATTAAAAATTCCAACCCTCTTGGGGGAATTTTTTCTCGGGAAATTATTAAGCATATCAAAGAAATGACAGATTCAGGTATCATGTTGTACTATGGAGAAAATTGAAAAAATAGATTTTTTTGTTAATTTCAAGATAAGACTCCCTAGTTCTTCAAAGACAGTTTTATCTAACCATGTATTGCTTATGAAAAGAGTAAGGAATTTTCCTGGTGAAAGGTAGTTTTGCAGTAGTTCTATGATAAATCGTCATTGGGGAACTCTCCCAGTCTCTTATACCCTTTTGAAAAGTGCAACCCCTCTTATCTAGTGCTAGTGTTCCCTTGTCATTACAACTGATCTTTCTTCAAGAATGGGTACTTTTTATTGTATCATGGGAGAGCCTGATGAATATAAATCACTATTCTGCCAGTGAGTAGTTCAATAGTTAAACTAGAATCAAAACAGTTGTTCATGACTTCCCGAAGATTAAAAATGCTGTCAAGTTCAACAGCAGAAAGAAGCTGCAGAGTGCTGCATTCAAAGACTCAGAATGATAGTTTCTGGAAACACTATCAATAACACAGAAGCAGATAAGAAGCTACACTTTGTTCAAGAGGGCATTCTTCTCTGTCTGAGACACAGTAATCCCTAGGACATGCATCTTAATCAGGAAAGCTTGCATGCATTACAAGATTGTATGAAATATAATTATCTTCAAAGTTGAATTTGTTACTCACCAGCTTCATATATCACTGTGAAAAATGGCTTCTTTCGTAGAATAGAAACATTATATTTTTTCATACTCAAAGGTTGGACATAGTGATTGAACACTATGTCATCCATGAATTCGTAAATCATGAGTGCACTTTAGGCATAAGCTCTTGCTTCAGCCCCTTTCTGCATCTTCCTCATGTAGGCGTCCATATTCATGACTTGACATTGAGGATGTGGGTACTTGTGCTGAACCACTCGAATTTGCTGGAAATGTCCTGCTAATTCTTTGAAATATGAACCAACTGTTGCATTGATTTGTCTTTCCCTGTACCAAAAAACTGAGTCGTGCTACTGACGTGTGTGTTTTTCATAACAGGATAAATCAGCTTCAGACATCTACTGACTACGAGGAAACAAAAGCTTTGTGTGCATGATTTTACAATTTCGTGTTATCTTAGAAGCAGATCAAAATTTTTAAAATCCTTCACCTTAACAAGAGAATCTTACCAAAAACTATATGAAATTTTGTTGCTCATTTTCCTGTAAATCACATTAGTTCTCACCATATAAACTCATTTGTCAACATCTGAAAATTATGCTTTCTAAAAAAAGGACAACAGCATTTTTTTGATCTTAACATTGTACAATTCATATATGCTTTCAGACTTGTACAATCTTCAAATTTAAGATACCAGCTACAAATTTCGTTGATAAACTGCTCAAAATTCAGTTGAAACTGATTTGAACAATCCAAACATTGTTGCCACATGCAATTATTGTATTTTTTTCATAACAGGAAATGAGCTTCTTCACCAGCAACTTTGCAACACTTTCACGAAAATTTCTAAAGGTTTCTGTGTCGAAATTTTTGACCCAAGAAAAAAGAAGTTTTTGTAGAGGAACAATCAGCCTGGATTCCTTGAGGGTCAGCCTTGGCCACACTTGGAGACAGGAGGAAATCTTCTCACAGTTCAACTGCACATCATAATTTAGTCTTCTTAGCATATCGTGAAAGTAAATACACAAACTATTAACCCTTCATACCACTTGCTTTAAATCATCTGTTATAAGCCAAGCGAAATTCCCACTACAATCTTATCAAGTGAAAAACACAGAGTGCCAGGCTAAAATATCTGCTACTTGTATAACATAAAAGGGTTGTTGAGTAATTCAGGCTGTCATGCTGTAGAAAATGTGCACTATACTGTTGTACACTACACTTTTACTTACATCTGTTTCTTTTGGTTGCATGTTGTGAGAATAAATCGTGTCCTGTCCTTGCGACCAACTCCAGTAATTTCAGATTCATTCAAGAGAACTGCATATCCGTCTTCTAGATCAACTATCCATGGCATTGTATTGGGTTCTGCCAGAAATGAGCCCAACAGGGGATTGTATGACTGAAATGCAGGGAATTCGGCCACAGTGTAATTCATGGCTAAAATAGGGCGATCAATTGGCCACCTTTTCCGTGTTCGAGCATATGTGATTTCGAAACGAATTTCAGTTGGAGAGTTCAAATCAGTCAATGTCATCTCCAAGTATCCTCCATACCTGAACAAATATGATAGAAATAAAATCATGTCTCATACATAAGTAATATACCACATCTTAGCTAAACTGATATAACCAACTATTTTTATCAATTTATTGACTTAATCTGAGGGAGGACCATGATTTTCATTGAACATATATTTTTAGCTCCAACAGTAGCTATACCAGCCTGTACAGGGGATAGACAAAAGATGCCCCTGTAAAAAACAAATTCATCAAAGTATGCCACTCTAACTGTGTAAGGTGAAACATTGGGTGTATGTCGAAAGTATAGTTGATGATATGAAACATTTGGAATTTTTTTAAGCCTGCAGGACAATACAGGAGGTGTAGAAAGTAGGCCCGAAGCTTCAACATGTAAAATTCTACTATCATATAGAAGGTATGCTTGAAGTTGCAACGCTAACATTATACATTTGTTCAACATGTTGAAGAGTACACCCTAAAACTATACATGTAAGTTGGAAGCAGGCGCAAAGCTTCAACCTGTATAGTTCCTCTTCCATGTAGAAACTACGCTTGAAGATTCAACAGGTAAAAGTCGACCTCAATGCGGAAAGTATGCCAGGGCGGACTTGACTAAGACTCCAAAGTTGATGATGCAATGTCTTTAAAAAAAAATTTAAAAAACTACCTGCCAGTCATAGAATCCAATGGTTTTGCTGATTTTTTAAATTTAAAAAATAGCTGAGGGTCATATGATCCAGCAATCTAACATTTTTACTCTTTTTTTACAAAATCTTAGCAAAAGTTTTTGTTTTGGGACAGATTTGCTACCTACTCGGAATCTGTTTTTTTATCATTTCACATGCTTAAGCTTTGTTTTTGGGACACGTTTTTACTCTTTCAGGGCACAATTTCCTATGCATTTTAAGCATAGGGAATCGTCAAAAACGTATGCCAAGTAGGTGAAAAATTTATTCTGAAATAAATATTTTTGCTGAAATTTTGTAGAAAAAGAGTGAAACCACTAGATTGTTAGATTCTATGTCCCTCAGGTGTTTTTCAAATTTTTTTCATAGAGTCATTTCATCATCTACTTTAAAATCTGAGTCAGGTCGGCCATGACATACTTTCCACATTGAGGCTTATTTCTACCTGTAAAAGCTTGGAGCATAATTTCTACATGACGGTAGAGTTTTACACATTAATGCTTCGGTTGTGCTTCAGCGCAGACAATGCGGCACAAGACAATAAAGTGCAGGGACATTAGATCACAGGACAATAGAGAGCAGGCAAAAGAGCGCAAGGAGCAGCAGAGGAGAGCTGGCAAAAGAGGGAATTTCTAATGAATAATTTTTCATTGGTACATCCATAAAATAATGAGTTTTGGGTTTGAAAAGTTTAATTGATTTACTATTTTATTGTGTTACACAACAAAAATTTGTAAATTTCATGGTACAATTTTTGAGAATTTCATCTTACAAATTTCATGCTACAATTTTGAACTAAATTGTCATTGATTATCATTAGCTCAAAATGTTGTTTTGCTCACCAGTCTTCTGATAAGCAGAGCAACAAATTTCTGAATGGATGGAGATCATAGTTTAGGTGAACAAGCACCACTGTTCCTTTCAACTTGATCACATGTGAATTACATCACACAGATAAAAAGCACTATTGACAGTTGCTGGAAGCTTGAAACATTGTTCTAATGCTGTTATGGGGAAGGAAATATGAGGATTGATGAATATTTCTGATTTGCATATTCAAAAAATCCACTTTCTTTTTGGGCTACATTAATGTTAGCTGAGTTCTTGATTATATATGTTGATCTGAGGGTAAATTCTGGTTCAAAAAAACTTTATTCACCAGAGTCTATAATAGAACCTGGGAAAATTGTTTGGACGAACATGTATTGCAACTCCAAGACTTACATTTTCCTGGTTTTCGCATGCACAGCCCCTAATCAATGATTTTTCCAGAAAAGAATACTTTCCACAAAACATGCAATTATCACAGTTCGAGTCTGTGATGCAAATTCTGAATCTTGGCATCATGAGCAGGATGAGCTGATTCATCATTGATTTAAAGTAATTCTCCAACATTTGCTGTATGAGTAAACACATTCTAAATTCTATCAAATGGAAAAAGAACTGAGGACAAATCATAAGGGTTAGTATAACAAAAGACCACTGCTTATTTATAAACAAATTCTGAGTTCTCTATGATAAACTGTTGCTTAGTGTGCTTTCATGTAAACAAAGTTTACTACTTATATGTTTCGATTATATACCAAAATTTTACACAGATAACTGAGCGAGAGTAGCCATGATATAAGGATAAAAAACACAGGTTAAGGATAATTTACATTGTGTCTCGAAATCCAGCATGAAAAAGACACAGACAAGCTTACTTTCAACATTTCTCAGAGGAAAGAAACAGACACTACAATATACTAATGATTTTTGGTTAATGGATCCTAAAAACTGCTTCTCAGTTGTCCATAGCAGAAAGATATGAATTCTTCCTCCACAGTGAGCCAACAACTTACTCTGGCGCCAACATTGTCAAACAAGTGGGCGATTTATCTAGAACTGTGTTCAAATAAGAACGTTCACGATGCCATATCTGTGCAAAGCAATGAAACATTGGAGATTTCTGAGTTGAAATACTGGCATTATAGTCAGGTGCAAACAGTTCCAGATTGGGAATTCTGTTGCCTACAGGCAATATTTGTGGGGCCAACTTCACTTGTGCAGCTAAATATAAAAGTATATTGTCAACTATGCTGGCAGGATTCTTACAAAAATGACTCACAAGCTGTAGTATCCATCGAATGAGTATAAATAATTAATGATTGCCCCAATGGCATGCGAGCTGCAGCATTCAACTGATAATTAGTTTCCACAGAAAAAAAGCACTGCTTCGTGGTAAAAAGGTAGTTACAAATTCTACCATAATTTTTATCCACACACAGTACTGCACATGTACTGACATTATGAACGAATTCATAGCCAACAATGCCGTGAATATAAAACCGATCAAATTTAAGATGGATATCCTTGTAAAATTCAGGTTCAAGCCATCGTTTCCAATATTGATCATAGTTGACTTCCAGGTTGAGCTTCGATTTGAAATTATCTGGCACATAGCCAAAAACTCCAGCAATATAATGATTCAAAAGTTTTTCCAACATGGATTTGTCGAAAGTCTGAACATTTTTGTACGAAAAAAACGCGGGATGATAGTTCATTGGGCTTTCTATCTCATCAAATGAGGACAAGATCCAATCATGCTTGCTCAGTATGTTGACAAAAATGAAACTTTGATCACGATAAGTCCATCCTGACACTATTCCCTGAGCGACAAACTGATTGCCTTTGGAGCATACAAGTGGGCTACCTGAGTCACCCTATAAGAAAAAACATGCAATCCTCTAGTGAACACCTATGTGAAGTTGCACAATAGGTATTGAGTTTCTTAGTGAGAAAATATATATTCCTAGCCATGTGTCATACTGCTTGTCCCTAGCCAAAAAATGAGAGTAGTCGGTCAAAAAATGGCTATATTTTGCATGCTAGTCTCACTTTGTCAAAAACTTTATCATGTTTTCACAGAGAGTGATACTTGATCAGAAAACTGGTGTTCTCACTCACATTTTGAGCATCAAAATCTGATTGCTGTTTAATATGGCTCTGACAACTTTGCAAGCCGGAATTTCCTCAACAGCTCCTCAGATTTGGTTCAACCAGATAATTTTGTTCTTTATGAAATGATTTCTGAGAGTGCACATATGCATCAATATATACTTCAGGCAGAATTAGACTTTACCTGAGATTTGCTCCTACCACTGAGTAGCTTGCCCTGAGACAGCCATAAAATCAGACAGGATCATGAGTGAAACATGAGCTTCTAGTTACGATTAAGGCCAAACTAATAGATTGATCTTTTTATCATAAGCAATCACCTTTGTGCCTGCTCCCATTCATGCACCTCAATTCGGAACATTCTCTGTCTTTTTCAGTGCAAATCAGGACACATGATTTCATATCATAATTTTTGTCATTGAATGTTTTTGACACAATGCACTGCCCAATTTGTCAAGAAAAACTTCGTAGTGCAAGTCAGAATTTTCTAGCAGTATGCGAGCAACCCTTGCATTCCTTGATGCTATGCTTCAAAATTGGAACAATAAATTTAGAAAATCATATTATTTATCAATCGGAGTTTCAGTGCTGCTGTATTTTTAAAACCAGTACCCAATGGTGCTGGAGTAGACACGCCCCGACCTCTCCATGCCCAATTTGTGGTATGTCACACCTACACATGTACTGGCACTTGTTCTTCTTTGGCAGACAGTAGTACTTTGGCTTTAACCCACCGCAAATACATTTTTATTAAACTGACAAATCATAGTGGGATCAAGTAATATTTTAGCCATATTTTAGTCATATTTTGACGGTGAGTTGCACACCATGAAACCAAAAAGCGTGTGCTGAATATAGCAGGCCCTCTTGACTACGAAAATGAGAAACTACTTTCTGAGTTAATGCGGACGCCATATTCCAAACTTGATTATTCTATTTTCTGTCAACCTCATGCTTTGGCTGATACCAAACGGCTTACTAGAAGTAAGACCGCCGTGTATGCTAACTTTTCTCCCACTTCATCAATTATAGAGTCACACAGAATCAGGATATTGTGAAATCCTACGGTTCTATAATCAAGGTTCTATAATAAATTATTTCTTTCAAAATACTCGATGAGCACGCCATCGAGTATTTTGGAGAAAATAAAGACTGAATAAATTACTTAATGTTCTAAAATATGAGTTAGAATGAAAACACATAATGAACTTACCTACCTATTCCATGAAATTGTAGTTGGTTCGAAAACTTTCATACTAAATTTTTTATGGCTGGGTTGAATCATGCAAAAGAAATAAAAAAGGCGACACGAGAAAAATTCATTCGGGGAGAATCTTCAAGAGAGCCGTATTTTCGTGTAATATTATAGTGTGACACAAGGTTATCAGGAGACTAAAAACTAACCTCAATCGCCCACAATTGAAATTTAGTTCAGTTGTCATTTGGCCATGCATATCAGGTCTCATTGAGGAAAAATTGCTTACGTCTTCCACTGGTATTGGGTTATCGTCTAGATCATCAACAATGATGCCCGAGTCCCGCTCGATTAAGTGGGTCTTGTTGATGTTTGCTATTCTCAACTCTTAAAAAGTTATCATTCAACAAATATATGATGAAGAGTTTGTTCAAATCGATTTGCTTCATTTTTATCCAAGAATTTAGTTGCTTTTTCATGCAAATGTTTACTTAACGTACTATTTGTTCCTCCCCATCCGCTTATGAAGCAATGGTCCAACTCGGCCAAGGTGAAGTTTGACAATGTTATTGGTCTGACAAAGGTGCTGAACTTTACAGGTCTCTCCAACTTCAACATTGCGATATCATCATATCTGCTTTCTCGAATGTAGTCACTGTGTATAATTGCTTTCACAACTTTGACGTCCATTTGATTTGTCTCCTTTTCAACCCAATAATCGTGTTTGCCAAATGAAACGTAGTAGTTTTCTGGTCGGAAACTGGAAAAGTTATCATTCAAGTCTGTTGTCTATTAGTATTTCATCAGATTATTGAAGGCACTGAAAGACATGCCATCAGTATAAATTTTGTATACAATTTTCTGATGTTTTTTTCCATTACTTATAATCAATCAATGAATGGGGGTAAGTTCCTGATTTTACCATATCAGAAGTGAAATAACCCCAGAATTTTTGTCTGCAACAGTCGGCGATTTTGCAGGATAGCTAACTGTTGCAAGTTCTATAGGAATTTGATCGGTGATTATTCCCTACTATCGCATTTTAGAAGTCATATAATCGGAATTTTAGTTGCTGACAGATGGTAGTTTTACAGGATAACTTTCCAGTGCCACTGATTCTTATGATTTCATGAGTGATTCTCCTGATTTTTATCCCACTTCATGAGTTAAAAAAATCCCCAGTTTCTTTTTGGTGACAGTCAGTGATAATCGCCAACTGGGGCCGGTTGCAATATTCGGCTTTAAATCCGAGCTCGCGATTATCTCCAGCAAAATAATCGCGAGCTCGCGATTGGCGGTTGCAATAACCTCGGGATGATCCCGACGTCGCGATTATCTCGAGCTCGAGATAATCGCGAGCTCGGACTTAAACCCGAGCTCGAGCAGTGCGGTTGCAATAAATTTTATAGTCTAATTCTGATCGCCAGGTCGGTTTCAGTGGTACACAAAAGTTGATCGTCATCGGTAGTAGGTTTAAGTCCGAGAAAGTTGTTGTTTTTTATACTTTTTTTTCTACATTTTCAACTAAATAATCACCAAGCGAATCAAATTGGATTTTTTTGACATTTTGACAATAAATATTTCGTTTTGGCTTGTATCCAATGTTGCTAAAATGCGGATTCCGATATTTCGGATTCGAGTTTTTCTTTTCCTAAATTAAGCTTTTCGCTTTCCAATGCTAATTTTTCTTGTTAATATAAACACTGTTTCATTTTGATTATATTCCAGACGTGGGGCCGGTTTCATCAAAAAAACTTAAGCTCCAGCTAAGATGCAGCTGAGCTGTCGAAATCAAAAACTAATCGATATTCGACACAAATTTCCCTCAAAAGTACTTCTTTTCTAGGTGCTCACTAATGCGTTTTCTCCTTGAAACTACTCGAAATTTAAGCGGGAAAAAGGCATACGAACAGCAAATAGAAAAACAAACAATTTTGGATACAGTGTTCTTCCACCAACTTTTGTTTACTTTTCATTTCATGGACTTAATATAATGTATTGGTGATGTTTATTCCTGTAAGGTCGAGATAATCGCGAGCTCGGACTTAAACCTGCGTATCAGTTAATCGCGAGCTTGATTTTTTTATTGCAACCCGAGAAAGATGAAACCGAGCTCGCGATTAGCTAATTCTGAGCATTAACAAAGTAATACCGAGCTCGCGATGATCCTCAGCATTAGTTATTGCAACCGGCCCCTGCTGTTCATTTTAACTCCAGGAAATAGTGATGAAATCAGGGACTATCCTTCTTTTCCAGTCTGTCACCGATTTCAGACATGCTAATCATAGGAATCCAAGATCGCTTGATGCACCAAAAATGTTATTTTTAGCTTCGAATGGATAATTCAAAACCCAAAAACATCCAGCATACGTGTATTCAGAATCAAAACACATGGGAAGATAATTTTTTTTCAGCTCTTTTCAAGTACAACCCGTAGTGGCTTCCTGTGTGGAAGAAATAAATACATGTTTTCAAATATTATTGAAAAATCTAATTAGTTCGAATTCTCCATTTTTCGAACATTACTGTAAAACCTTATACAAAAAATATACTTAGAGAATGTCTGCCGTTATGTCTGATCCTATTCAAAAGTACTGTACTGAACGACTAAATAAGCAAACATGAGTCTGCAACTACTGCTTATCCCACAAATGCATTCTTGAAAATGAGGTACATTTGGTGACTTTAAGAATTGCTGATTGATTTATCAAAATCGCCAACTGTCCCCAATTTGATCAAAAGAAACAAGCAACCATTAATAATTTCAGTACTGGATAGACCTTTATGCCAACCTTTGACTACAGCCCATCATGTGCAAATACTGTACTATTCATTTTTAATGTTAATATCATTTGAGGCGAATGGGTCTTCATTAAAGTCTAGGAATTCAATATCAGTATTTTTGAAATCATGAAAAAAGTTATCAATAAGGAATGCTTATCACGGAGGCAAAATTCATTGAATAATGTCAAACAGCATTAGATATTTCAGGAAAAACGTTGACTCTGACCTCACCTTACTGATCATTTTAAAATGGATGAGGTATAGCCACATCTTTGCTTCAATAATAGGTAGGTAGTACATATTTGAGAGAGAGAAATTTCTGATCAGGATTCCTCGAAGACATGGAAATGTCTGAATGATAAAGTTTTTGAATCCAGTTTTGTATCTGGACTTTCTTTTTTCTGTCATTATGCCTAGCTTACCTTGTTACACAATGAGCAGCAGTGATTGCAATATCAGATGACCCTTCCACAAAACTTGAATTCCATGCACTGTCTTTCAGATTTATCAGGAATGCCCCACAATATGCACTTCGTATAAATCCCAACCATGGACTGGAGTGCGGTGGTGCTTCTACGCCAGGCAGGACTCGCTTGAACCGATGCGATCTGATGCCATTTTCGAATGCCTGTAATGTTCGATGTACTTCAGTACCGTATGGAAGTTTTGTGAGCATTGTGGAGGCTCTTTTAAGTTTAGGATTGGAGACTTGGGTAGGATCTCCTGAGGTATGTGTCAAGGTGTTCTGCCTGAGGTTTGGTGAAAGTTCTGTCGAGTATCTGGTGAAACGTCTGGCAGAGTTCTTAGTTTATTGTTTTTGTTAGCCTGTGGTCAGAACTGTTGTAACTTCCTTTGTCTAAACCCAAAGGTCAGTTACGTCAACTCTCTTCCACAGCAGCCTAATAGCAGTATGGTCAGTCTGTACGACCACCTCATGTTGAAAGAGGAGTCAAAAGTGCTTGATGAAATGGAAGACAGCAAGAGTCTCTAACTCTGTAATAGAGTAGTTCTACTTGGCTGCCCTTAACCCTCTACTGGTGTACGCAATAGGATGTTCCTTTCCATCATTGTCTAACTGGCTTAGAATGGCTCCTATTCCCAAAATACTTGCATCAGTATAGAGGATGAAGGATTATTGTAGAGTCGGGATGGCACAGAATAGGAGGATTTGTCAGCAATCTACAGAGTTCATCCATTGCCGCTTACTGAGGTTTTGACCACAGGAAGGTAACTTCCTTCTGTAGGAACTTAGTCAGCAGCTTGCTGAGCCAGGCATAACCAGGGATGAAACACCTATAATGAGACACGAGGCCAAGAAAAAACTTGATGTCTTGGGCGTTTTGTGGAATGGGTAGATTCTGGACAGCGGTCAGTTTGACTTTATCCAGTTCTAGACCATTCTGTGAGATGCAGTCACCTAGATATTTATCCCATTCTAGACCATTCTGTGAGATGCAGTAACCTAGGGAAAACTTGCACTTGCTCAGTCTAAGCTTCATTCCACCCTGATGGAGATGTGTAAATGCATCCGTCAGATGCTCAAGTTTCTGGGTGTGAGAGTTCCTGAAGATCAAGATGTCATCGAGATAGGTCAATGCTGTAGGCTACTGCAATCCCATGAGGAGCAAGTCCATGAGGTGTTGAAACGTCCCAGGGGAATTACAGAGACCAAAAGGCAGATAGTTGAACTCGTAAAGTCCAATAGGCCTATTAAACACCACTGAAACACAGTAGGCATTAGCCTGATCCAGGGTATTAAAATATTTCATACCTTTGAGTGTGTCAAGGATGTCATCTATCTGAGAGAGAGGATAGACATCCTTTTTCCTGATCTCGTTAAGACCACAAATGTCAACACACATCCGGTGTGACCCATTTTTCTTGCGCACCGGGATGCTATTCATAGCCCATGGTGATGTACTACACTGAATTATACCTTTTTCCTGACTTCTTGCGTGATGAGTTCCTTTTCCTTAGGCCCAGTGTGGTTAGGAAACTGGTGGATGGGGCAGGCCTCACCCATGCTGATCTTGTGGTGCACAAGGTCAGTGGAACCTGCGTCCTTCTCATCAATAGCATAGAGGTCAGTGTATGGGACCAGTAGGTCGATCAATGCTGTCCTGTTCTGTGAGGGAATATCTGGGGATATCACAGCATTGGCCTCAACCCACTTCTGATCAAGGATGGTATCTGATTTGACTGCGGATCCCCGTGAGGAATCAGTGTGCATCTGCACATCACCTATGGTCATGAGTGGGTTGAGTACCAGCGAAATTTATGCTGCTGTGAGTTCCTGAGAGGGGCTTAGGGAAGAAAGTTACCTCTGGTACATTTGTATAAAGCAATGGTACAGTTGCAGTAAATTGTGTTAGCGAGGGGGGCTCAAGAACAACCAACTCCAGCAAGGGCAGTGCACCACGTGCAGAAGGAGGATTACGGATGAGGCCATCACAGGGGACCTTGCTGTTCTTGAACTGGAGAAAGGATTTCTCCCAGTTCAAGCTGACACAATTGAACCATCCAATGAAGTTCCTCCCCAGGACTAGTTCAGCCAAACAGTTCTCTTGTATTTGGACCTGAATCCATTCAGAGTCATCAGCCACTGTCACTGTGACATAGGCAGCACCTAGCAGTAGAATCGGGGACCCCTCAGCTGCTATGGGGCCTTCATTAGTCTCTGTGAGCACCAAGTCGGGTAACTGGACAGCCAACTTTTGATCCAGGAGTGTGAAAACTGCTCCTGTATCAATCAGAGCCTTGGCTTCCACCCAATTGTTCAGAAAAACTCTGATATGAGCAGTTCTCATTTCAGTTGGGTAGAAGGCCGATACTACATGACCTGGATCATGTGCAGTATCACCAGAACTCGACTCTGGCCTAACAGTTTGCTTCGGAATCGGCAAACCAGTGCTTTGGAGTAATCCTACCAGAGCATAACCAACAGATTTTTCTGGATTAGTTCTAGGAGTGGGTTGGACCTGTACAGTAAGCACATGATCCAATCACTCTCCTGAGCTACTGGTGCTACTGGGCTGTGGGACAATCGAAACAGAACACTTCACATAAATTTATAGGAATGTCAGAGTGTGAGGTCCAGACATCCCATAGATGATAGATTATAAAATGAATTTATGTGAAATAATGTGAAATGTGAAATGTGAAAAATTTATGTGAAATGAAGTATGTGTTAGCATCTATATTTTATTTCCCTCCTTCCAAAGTTGAATGTCCTCCTTCAAGGGGTTCAAGGGTGAGAAGTGGTCGGAGTAGTTCCGGTAGGAGCTGCTCGGGGGTAGAAAGGGATCATTTTGTTTACATGAACCATAAAAGTGGTATTCTTAAGGGGATGTCTGAGTGTAACATTTGGGTACATGAAACTTGTGACTGTATAATTCCCATTTTGGTGGGGTAAAAATTTAGGAGTGAGCCCTTGCTTACAAGAATGATTTTGATATAAAATGAGATCGGCTGACTTGTATTGGATACCATGCGCATGTTTATTGTACTGAAATGTATATTGGGTTTGGGCTTTTTGTAAATTCTTCTGAATGGCTGAGAGAGCTTGTGTGAAATGTGATTTAACACAGAGAGCTTAGTCATCAAAATTGACTATATAGGAGGTGGGGAGAAAATTTAAAGCTGCATTGGATGGTAAGTTGGGCTGTCTACCATGAAGCAATTCCAATGGGGAGTATAAAGTGCTATCCTTTTTGTGAATGTTGATCGAAAAACGGGGAAGGGTAAATATGTGTCCCAATCAGTATGTTTTGAGTTGATATACATGCATATACAGGCGGCGAGGGTCTGGTTGCAGCATTTCACTTCCCCATTGGCAATGAGGTGATATGGAGTTGTGTGAACTTTTTGGGTATTGCATAAATCGGTGATTTGGGTAAAAAGATCAGAAACGAAATCTGATCCACGATCACAGTGGATGATTTTTGGAGAGCTATGATGGCAAACAATTTTGTTTATGAATAACTGGGCAATTGTTGCTGTGGTGATGTCCGGGGTTGGGAGGGCCTCGACATACTTGGTGAAATAATCAATAAATAGGACAATGAATCAGTTCCCTTCCTCAGTCAAGGGTAATGACCCCATGCAATCAATGCCCATTCTGTCAAATGAGCCCATGGGTTGAATAGGGACAAGACTAGCATGTATTTGGTGTCTGAGGGCTTTGTGGGTCTGACACGGGTGACAAGTTTTGCAGTAACATGTGACATCATGACTCATTTGGGGCCAAAAATATTTTTGTGGGAGAAGATGTAGGGTTTTCCAGGAGGCAAAATGGCCTGTAAACTTGCTGTCATGATGAGATGCAATTAGGTCATGGATTTGTGATTTTGGAATGTATAGTTTCGGTTGCTTGTCAATTATACGAAAGAGAATATTGTGATGAACTGCAAATTCAGTGATTGTAAGGGTGTGTTTTTGGGTAAGTTTGGCTAAGATAGTTTTGACAATTGGATCAGCGTGTTAGCGTTCTGCGAAATTTTTCTGTTGTTCCTCCTGCTCAGAGGCTTCAGCTTCAAGGACAGAATTGATAGTGAATATCTCAGGGCGTGTTTCAAGGTGGTCAATATCAAAAGATTGTTTTGCTGTGTCAGATGGGAAATGGGAGATGGCATTTGCATTTCCCTTAGTGGTTCCTTTCTTAGGCCGAATGTCAATTTGGATACCAGGAAGGGCTAGTCCCCAACAGGCAATGCGAGGGGAGGGGTTTTCTTTTTGGAGGACTGCTTGGACTGCAGTATGGTCTGTGTGGAAAATGATGTGTTGTTCGGAAAGATAGGGGCCAAAATGCTTTATGAACTATGGCAAGGGTTTCCAATTCAGTTATAGGGTAGTTACGTTCTGTGGGTTTTAATGTGTGGCTCCCAAAAGCGATGGGGCAATCATAACCTTGGCTATCAAGTTGGCTTAAATTTGCGCCAATTCCAAGCTTTGACGCATCAGTTTGCAAAATGAAGGGCTTGCTAAAATCCGGGTGTTGCAGGACTGATGCATAAATGAGCAACTCCTTGAGTTTAATGAAGGCAGTCTGTTGTTTCGGGCCCCACTAAAATTCCGAGTTTTTTTAGCAATGACCTAAGTGGGCTGGAGATTTCGTGACAATTGGGGATAAATCTGCAGTAATAGGAGGGTAAACCGAGAAATGACTTGACTTCTTTTGAGCTTTGGGGTGTAAATATGCCAAAAATGGATTGTACTTTATTTGGGTCTGAAGAAGTACCCTGTTATGATATAAGGTGGCCTAGATATTGGACTTGGGGTTGACAAAATTTGCATTTCTGTATATTAAATTTTAGTCCAGCTTTGGAAAAACGAGTGAGAATGATGTCTAAGCATTCTAACATTTTAGCATTGAATTAGGCAAGGATTCAGACATCCTCGAGGTGGACAAGACAGGTGTTCTATTGCAATCCCGAAAGGATAACGTCCATTAATTGTTGGAATGTGGCGGGGGCATTTGTGAGGCCAAAGGAGAGGTAATTGAATTAGTATTGCCCGGCTGAGCACTTAAATGCAGTTTTTTCTCTGTCACTTTAGGCAATTGGAATGGAGTAATATGCATTGGACTGGTCGAGGGATGTAAAATATTTCATTCCAAGCAGTGTGTCTAGGATTTCGCCAATAAGGGTCACTTTATTCAGGATGTGGAAATCAATGCATAGGCGATGTCCACCATCTTTTTTGGGGACAAGAACTGTGTTGGTACACCATGGGAAATTGCTTTGGCTAATTACACCTTGAGCTTCAAGTTGTTCGACCTCTGCTTGTATTTTTGTTTTTTCTTTTGGGGATGTCCGAAAAATATGTCTCTGTATGGGTTGGGAGTTATTGGTGTCTTTGTTATGGGAGACAAGTGTGGTTCTACCTACGTCCATCTTGGAGTTAGCATATAATGTGGGATATTTGGATAGAAAGCCTAGGAGTTGATTTTTCTCCGCTTCAGTGAGCTTCAATGTATCAAAACGGTTCAGCTTGTTTGGCATAGGAGGGGGTACTTTGGTGGGGGAGTTTTCTTTTGGAATGAACCCCGAAACTGCGCCAATGCATGTGCCAGGGTAGAAGGTCTGGATGCGTCCTGCGTATTTAAGATGGAAATGTGTATGCGACTGTTTTGATTCTCTGATATGCAAGCAGCAAAATGGACCTTTGCATTTTGTCTGGCTTTTGGGGTAAATTCGAGTTGGTGGATGTGTAGGTATGATTTAGGTAAGGGGGCAGTGAATTCAGTAACAGTACATGGTGGTAATTCTAATTTTTCATCTGGGTAGGCTCCCCCAGGGGTCGACAGGGGGCTGTATTGGAGGCCATCGCAAGGGAGTATGACATCCACAAATTTTACTTGAGACTTTTGATTGTAGATTGTGTATTCAGAGAATCAGCTGAGGAAATTTTTTCCCAGAAGTACGTCTGCTATGCAATCTTTTTGGACATGAACCATTATGGTTTCTAGGATAGTTTGGGCCCTAACTGTAACAAAGGTTGTTCCTATGAAATGGATGGGAAGGTTGTTTGCTGCTTTTGCTTGAAATAGTGGGGGTTTCATGTCTACCTGTAGGGCTTCAGCAATACGAGAATCAATGAGGGAGTACACGGCACCATTGTCAATCATGCCTTTGGTGAATAGCTTCCCATTGAGTGAAGAGATTTTGTTTTCATTCTGCATTGTATTTTATTCTTTGACAATATGATTCACACAACATAAGTAAATCATCAATCACGTTTTATAGCTTCTCTCAAAACCTCACCCATCCAATCGAGATGAGAACCAAAAGTAAAATAGTAACCAAAATTTGTATGCCAGCCTAGGAGTTCACATTTCTTTGCAACTTTGTCGCATGTGATCAGAGGAATGGGCAAATTTTCCTATGAAATGTAACATAAAAAAAGCTATATAGTGATCAAAAAGAGGTATGTTCCAAACGCAATAGAAGGAATATACTTTCCATAGACGGGAATAGTATATAAATGACAACATTTTGCAGAAACTTGAGAGAGAAAGAAGTCATTGGTAAAAACATATTGATTAAATGTCTAAAGATGCAGGAGTTCTTTTTATCAGAAAAGGAAAGGCCAAGTGAAAGTGTTCTAAACGTCTCAAAGTCTGTCTTGAAAAATATCATGACTTATAAGTTTTCTGCTGATCTAAGTTTTTTGCCTAACACAACTTAGAACATAAAAGGCATTATTCACTCAAAAAACTTTTGTGGTAAGCAAACTATAGCCAATGAAATATTACTGTTTCAGAAATATTTGTGCACATCATTCCATAGCTATATTATAAACATTTTATGAATTGTTGAACAACAATTCATGCATGCATTATCAGAATCCCACCACCTCAAATCCGACTTGTTAATTCGATTTTTCACAACTTACATCTTCTTCATCGACTCTCTGGAATGATCGTCTGGTCACCATCCATCTATCTCCATTCATAGGCGGGACTATTGACTGTATATGCAAAGGTATTATGGCCTGTGGTTTGTGTGACCAAGCTGGCAAAAAAGAGTTATTCGGGATCACATATGAACTGATTATTACTCCAAAAAAGATATCCAGGACCTTGAGGCTAAAATACACTTGTAGTTCAAAATTATGGTCATATATTCTCCCAGGTGTTAGAACGCATTTTTGGAGTAGTTGCACCATACCTGTACAAATCAAAGTTTAGAGTAACCTAAAAACTTGAAATATTACAGTAAATGATATCATCCATTATAGTTTCTCTGTGAAATACATAATTGAGACAATGAAAGGATAATGATTATGTTTTGAACCTTAGAAAGCTACACAGGGATAAAAAATTGTTGGACTAGATTTCAGCATAGGGACTGATGATTCAAAAATACTCTTCCCTGATTATTTTTCAAGCTGGGCTTTCAAATGTTTAAACACGCCACACTGTTAGATGGACAGGAGTAGTGTAAAATCAGTCACAGAAAATAGTGGTGTAAATTTCAAAATTAATAAGGAAAATCTATTTTTTTTTAAACAATAAATACTACTGGGAATTCAAAAAATTCTTAAACGTAGTCAATTGTTCATTCTTCCCACGGTTCACTTTCCAGTAAAACAATTTTCAACAAGTTGGTAGAGCCTCAATCAAACCATATCATAACGAAATTCAATAACTTATATTTCTGAAATTAGCCAGCCAATATACTGATAAACATATACAATCGGTTTGCCGGTGGTCTGCAAAATTTTAGGTGAGATATATAATTTCGAGTAACCAAGATAAAAGAATATCTCCAGTGCATCGCTAGAGGAAAAAATGCATGGAATCAGCTGTTTAATGGATTTTTTCAGTACCTATTTTTTGTTTATTGTTCCGAACATACTCAAATAGAGACCTTAAACGAGAATCCAATTTGTGAATACAGTTCCACAACTTAAGCATAATATAATGATAATTTCCATATAGGAGACTGGATAACTTGAGGACTAGGTTAGTCTCTTGAGGACTAAGTTAGTGCGGGGCTAATAATGCATATGCCCCGCTAATGGAAAATTTCGGTCATTATCGCGGAAAGCTAATGATCGAATTTTCATTTCAGAATTTACAGTGATGAATATACAAGGCCGTTGTGACTTTGTCATAAGTCGATTTCGTGATTCTCACAGATAAAAATCTAAAATTTTCCGCGGCTTCGCGCCCATCAATGAGTATAACAGTCATTGCTTTCTATCAGGCGCGGCCGTTACAATATCTACTTCCATTTACTAATTAACCTTCATCAGTTTCTATCAATTGAATTACTTCGTCTCTTTCTGACTAATTTAGACAAGAGTCAATAATTTGCTGATTGAGATTTTTCATCACTTCCCAGAATTTTATTCTCTCGCTTCGTTTGGAGTTTTTGAATGTTTTGAAACGTGAACTTTCCCAATCTGAGATTGAAAGACGATAAAAACATCATTTCAAGACTGTAAATTTAGAGCTTCTATCGAGGAATAATTGTTGCGAACAAACATTTTCCAGCATTTTTTAACACAAAATTAGTTTCTTCTGATTTATTTTCATTGTTATGAAAATTCATTTTCCAGCCTTTTAGAATGTAAAAATCTGTGCTCGGTCATGGCCCTGTGAATAAAGGTAGGTACGTTTTAAAGAATGCTGTCAAAAAATAAGTTTACAATAACACATTTCACAATAGTGCTTAATCCAATCACTAATAACTTGATCACTATTGTAAAAAGAAATAAACTACTGTGCGCTAATAAAATTTTTTTGCGCTAATGGAATCAGACTGCCAGAAGCGGCACTGCTAATGGGTGTGCTGCTAAAAAAACACTGCTCTTCACTAAAGACTATCACTGCTCAGTTTGATGACAAACTACCATAGATAATCCTACCACTAGATTAAATTTCCAGAGGAGAGTTGTATTAAATCGTCTTCCCATCAAACTGAGTTGAAACAATATTGATCTTACCAAACTCAGCTTCAAACATAGTTTGAAAATTTTCACCCGGTTAAAAACTCTCATTGAGAAATAAATATACATTGCAAACAACTTTACAAAACAATTGGGTCACAAGGAATTGACTGCATAGTACAGTGTTAAAGAAACCTTGGTGATGTTTACACTATGTGAACAAAAATTTCAGAATGAAGAAAAACATCATGTTACTGAAAATTTTGCTAAACCAAATTGTGATCATCCTCAAATTTATTTTAAGGAAAAACCATCATTGAGAAACTCCCCCAATTTCTTATACCCTTTTTGTAAGAAAAACGAGTCTTATATAACATTCAGTTGACCTAGTGCCCTCTTATCGTTACAATTGCTGTTTATTTAAAAATTGGTACTTTTTTTGTACCATCAAAAGGGCTGGCAAATATCAATCACTATTCTGTCAGCCAGTGACTAGATGGTTAAACGACAATTAAGAGTTTACCATAATTCCCAGAAGGTGATAATTGCTGTCAAGCTAATGAGCTGAAGGAAGCTGCAGAATATTGCACTCAAAAAGTCACGTGGATTGTTCATTGAAACATTGTCAATTGCACTAAAGTAGATAACAAGCTGCACAGTATTTAGAAAGACATTCCTTTCTGTCTGAGACTTAGCATTTCCGAGGATGTGAATCCTAATCAGTTGAGCTCGAATGTATAAATAGCTAAAGTTAAACAGAATTATCCTGGCTGTTTAAATGGTTGCTCACCTGCATCATATATCACAGTGAAAAGTGGCTTGGTTCGTAGCTCAGCAATATCATATTTTGCCAAACTCAGAGGTTGAATGTGATCATTAAACACTATGTCATTAGTCAATTCCAAAATTGCCAGCCCATCTTCATCAATCAATTCGCGATGGAAGTCATATAGTTTATCCTCTTGTATTGTTGGTTGTGAATCAGAAGCCAGCATATCTGAACATTCAGGTTGAGAGTAACTGTGTTGAACCAAGTGACTTTGCTGGAAATATCCCACTAGATCTTTGAAATATGAACCAACTGTTGCAATAATTGGTCTTTTCCTGTATACAAAAACGGAATCATGATACTGAAATATGTGTCCAATTCATAATAGGATAAAGTATATTTCAGACAATTATATACTGATTATCAGGGAACCAAAACTTTCTGTGCATAAATTGATTTTCTGGAAGCTATCTCATAATTCCTCAACATTATGGAACTGATCATAATTCTTAAAATCCTCCATCTTAACACGGCGGCTTTCTTACCAAAAAGAGAATATTAAGTTTTTCCAGCTTATTTTCCCATCACATTTTATCCTATCATATAGAGTTCCTTGCCAACATCTGGAATGGATACTTCTTAAAAAGAGGCAAAAGCACCTTTTTATCGGTTCCCAGCATGATACAAGGCACAAATGCCAGTACACATGTGCAACTTCCAAATTTGGGGGATCAGGCAGAAATTTGTTCCCAAAAAAGTTTAGAATTCGGTTAAAACTGATCTCAATGCTCCAAACTTTGTCGTCACATTTTTTTAGTGTCATTTTGCTTCCAACAGAAAACAAACTTCTTTACAAGTAACAGTGCAACCCTTTCACGGAAAGTTATGAAGGTTTAGTCTGCTTAATCAGATTTTACATTTTCATACCATGTGCTTCTTCGAATCATCTGTCATGAGATAAAGAAAATTCCCTGAGAAGCCGGTAATACAATCTCAGCAGATGAAAAGCATAGGGTAAAACACTTCAATCGAGACAGTATATTATATTTGTCAGGCTAAAAATCTGCTACTTGTATCACTTAAAAAGACTGTTAAGTATTCCAGGGTCTCATGCTGTAGAGAGTGTACACTATGCCGTCATACTTACATATTTTTCTGTTGGTTACATGTGGTCAGAACAAATCGTGTCCTGTCCTTGCGACCAACTCCACTAATTTCAGATTCATTCAACACAATCCCATATCCTTCTTTTAGATCAACTATCCATGGCAGGGTATTGGGCTCTGCCAGAAACGAACCTAACAGGGGATTATATGACTGAAATACAGGAAAATCCTCCACTGTGTAATTTAATGTTGAAATAGGGCGGTCACTACGCCACTTATTCCGTGATCGAACGTAGTTGATGTCAAACTGGATGCCAATTGGTGAGTTAAAATCAATAAATGTCATCGTCAAATATCCTTTGTGCCTAAATTGATAAAAATGAAAGCATATCATGTGTGATACTTGGTAAAAAAAAATCTAGTAAGAGTTTTCCCGGATGACAGTTCAATTATGGAAATAAACCAAAAGCTGTCACATGACGACCATTCCCTCACTAGAGAAACAGATTTCCTACTGAGAAATAATATTAATCTGAATTATTAACAGTTTACAAAGTGATTTGGGTGATTTTCACATCTATGCAATGAGTCTAATGTCATATCATAATACTTGAAGTAGTGATAGAAAGTAGTGATAGATTAAATTTAAGAAAGCAGTAATTTTTTTGTGAGTATCCCTATTTTATCTAACCCTTTAGAAGGTGGATGCAGTGAAATCTTGTTGCAACTATTGGATCTTTAGTGACATAAAAAAGTATATGATGAACACCAAATGTATTGCATATAATTCTGATTACGATCCTGTTGAAAAATAATGTCAGAATGACGATTCGATTGAATATTGATATGTTTATTGAAGAAGTTTGTGAATGATTTAATTTATAAGGATGTGCTAGGAGCGTTTAGTAATCCCTAAGTGAGAAACTTTCAACAAATATCAGCTATGTTCAAAAAGCAAACATATTTTAATGTTCCTCTGTTGTTCTTTGACATCTGGATATTTTCACAACTGAATTTCTGAATATCTGGTCATTTAAGTTTCATAAATTGACTGGTGTTCACTATCTTTATATCAATAAAAACCAAACTTGTAAAAGGTTTTTTGATGCCATCACTGATGATGATGATAAAATCGCTGATGATGATGATAAAAATGATAATACATCTCTTGTATTTTATATGGAAACAATATACCTATAGATTTAATAAGAGAAATCTACAGATTTAATAACAGTTTCAGACTTGTTTGATTTTTCAGCAGAACCAATATTTTTGCCAAAGCAATTCACACCATAGAAAAGTAGTTTTCACAGTGTTATTAACCTAGTACCTGATTTTAATATTATTTGAGGAAAAGCTGATTACCAGTTGTACGGCCTGATGAATGTCTAGTCCTTGACGGAGTTCAAGAATTCACATCAGGACAATTTGAGAATGTATACATGAAATAAATTTTTGTCAGAAATGACATCATTGTTTTACGTTTTGTATTTTTGTAGTGAAAACAAAATATGAACCTAAATGCCTCGTCATTAATCAAAAAAATCGTGAATCTGTTACGCCTGCTTACACTTAGTCCTATAATATCACTAAACCTTCCACAGTAATTCTCATTGTTTTTCACAAAAATCTTATCGGACTTGGTATTTATGAATTTTAAATAAGCAGACCAAATAACTAAGCTTCTAAACAGTTTTTTGATGTCATCAATGATGAGCATGATAATAATAGATTTTAATTATTGTCGAGGGAACGAAAATAAGACAATAATCATCAGAATATACAATACAAAAAGTGAACCTTGAATATCAATGGTTAATGAACATTACACACGCACAGATCTTCAGTAGCTAAAATTCATACGAATACGTATTTTTGCTAAACCTAACCACATTTTTCGTCTTAATTCGTGGAAAAAGCTGAAATAATTTTTTGGAAAGTGTAAATAAGAAAAAAACAGTGCCTGTGTTGTCATTGAGTAAATGTCTAATTATATAAATTCTTTGCATGATACATTTCACCAAAGAAAGGGTATTGCTAATGATCAAATGTTCTCAAAGGCAGTCAGATGATGCGAATCTTAATAAACAACCTAGAAAACATCGCATCGACCATTGGAGTGAATAAACTGAAAAAAACTGCATGCTCTTCGATAAAAGCCTAATATGCATATCTTTAGCTCTCAACTTTTATCAGTGCCTACTTCTCATATATGTCATCTGCAAATGATCAATGACTTTAGAAAAAATGACATGTTGACTTTGACATAATGTTTCATTTTTGAACCAAAATTGCTGTTGATTATCATCAGTTCAAAAAATTTATCAGATGATGAGTTTCACCAAATTCGAGTTGGATGAATTTTAAAATTTAGGTGAACAAGCAACACTGCTTCTTCAAACTTGGTCAATAATCAATTTTGTCACACAGACAAGCATCTCTCTTGACAGTTGTTGAAAGCTTGATACATTGTTTCAATGCTGTTATGTGGAAGAAAATACGATGATCCACAAATCTTCCTGATCTGCATGTTCAAAAACTTCATCTTTCTGCTTTTCTACTGTATTGTTAGGCAAGTTTTAGGTTAAATCTGGTGATCCAATGACAAATTCTGCTAGAGAAAGCTGTACTTCACCAGAGTGAATAGTAGAACTGATGAACATATATCTCAGAGATTTGTATTATCCAGATTTCCACACAGACAGCCTACTCCAAGATTTAACTGAGAAAGAACACTTTAATAAAATGCCCACACATCTGAAATGTAAACTGAATTGTGCTATCGTGAGGAGGAAGATAACATTCCACAATGAAGGGAAGGTATGAATGCTTCAACATAATCAGATGAGTACACACTTTCTAAAATATATCAAATGGAAGATGGACTGAAGATTAATTAGTGTGAAAGAATTGCATAACCACGAACTTCAACATTCTCAATGCCACTGCTTTTTCACAAAAAATCCATGAGTTCGCTATAATGAACTGTTGCTTAGGGTGCTGTGATGTAAGCAAAGTTTACTAAATGTATGTTCCGATTTTGTACCAAAATTTTTCACCAAAGAAAGAGGTACTGTAGCCAATGGTGTGACTATTGAATGGCACAGGTTAAGAATTATACAGATTGTGTCACAAAACCCAGCATCACAAAGACAAAGACATGCCTGCTTTCATCACTTCTTAGAGGAGAAAACATACTACTTCTGAACTTTGGACACTTGACCCTAAAAACGAATATTATAAGCAGCAACATCCCAATGGTATAAAATCAAAAGATGTGAATGCTTCATTTACGGAGAACCAACAACTTACTCTGGCACCAACATTGTCACGCATGTTGGCGATTCATTTAGAACTTTGTGGTAAACAGGTTCCGGATCATGATGCCATATCTGTCCAAGGCATTGGAACATTGGAGATATCGGAGTTGAGATACTAACTTTATAATGAGGTGCAAACAGTTCCAGAGTGGGAATTCTGTTGCCCACCGACATTATTTCTGGAGCCAACTTCACTACTTTTGCTGAACATAAAAGTATGTTAAAAACTTTTTGCAATACCCTCACACTTGAGACTCACACACTGCAATATCGTTTGGATGGGTATATATAATCAACGATTGAAAGGGGGGCATCATGGCGGCAGCATTTGACTGATAATTTGATTCCACAGAAATGAAACACTGTTTTCTGGTTGGAACATAGTTACAAATTCTGCCATAATTTTGTTCCGCACACAGCACAGCACATGTACTGACATTCGGAAGGATTTCATAGCCAACAATGCCATGAATGTAAAACCTGTCAACTACAACATGGATATCCTTGTAAAATTCAGGTTCAAGCCATTGTTTCCAATATTGATCATAGTTGATTGTCAGATTGAGTTCCGACTGGAAACTGTATGGTACATAGCCGAAAACTCCAGTAATATAATGACTCAAAAGCTTTTCCATCATATATTTGTCCAATGTCTCAACATTGTCGTACCGCACCAGAACAGGATGATAGTTCATTGGACTTTCTATCTCATCATATGCTGTCAAAATCCAATCACCCATGCTCACGAGGTTGACAAAGTTCAATGTATTTTCATGAGTGAATCCTGATGCTATGCCTTGAGCAACATAATGATTGCCTTTGGAGCATATCAGTGGGCTACCTGAGTCGCCCTGAAAGAGAAAGCATCAAAACCACTGTTACATAACTGTGTTAAATATAAAAATAGGCAATTAGTGTTTTAATAATATCTACATGATGCAATGCTGTGTCTGCCACTTAAAATTCAACAATCCAAAACTTCCACAACTGTGTTGAATAGAAAAATAGGCGTTGAGTGGTTTAATAATATCTACATGATGCAATGATGTGTCTGTCATCTGAAATTTCAACAATTCAAAACTTCCAGGGCGAAAATTTAGAGTTCTATCACAGCAGCTTTAGGATCCAAAATGTTATCAGCTTTTGTAAGAATTTAGCAAGCTGTTATATTTAAGCATTAACACGGCTCAACAGGCTGTGAAGATTCTGGACTAAACTGCAGAAATGGTATTCAAATTAATCCAGCTTAAGTCATATATCACAGATTATTGCACAAATATTGGAGAAATTCATAGACCCTTTGGAGGCCGATGAGATTATTCTTGTGAACTATTGCAGGTATAAAAAATGGCTTTCCTCAACAGAATAGTTATCATAATAGTGATCAAGAATTTTGGCTAGCTGCAAAAGAGTTTCAAATTGTTAATTGGTGGTTAAGTATTTGTATGATGCAGTAATTATACTAACTCATGGCACAAATGCATCATGTCAAGGACGAGAAACTTATTCTCTAAAAAGGAGAGACAAAACAGAGACAGTCGTAAGCTAGCTCCTTGCAGGCCTACAACTTTTGGCTCGTGAGCACTTTTCTGGTTAAAAGACTCCATTTGGCTCTGAATTGTTCCTTGCAGTTGCCATCTCCTACTGCTGCTGTTTAAGACAGCCAGCTTTCCTGAGTTTCTCTCCATGGGAGAAAATTTTGTGGAATCCTTTTTATCTCTTTTGCTTTTCCGAGGGCCAAAACAGAGCAAAAATCGAGAGACAGAGACAATTTCTGAATGGAACACACTTCCTTTGAACTGGCTGCAGGTCTGGCCAAGTGGAATTTCAACAACAGCTCACCTGATATAGTTCTAGGTGTTTCCAATTCTATGCAAAATGATTTTCCATAGTGTACATATGCATCCCAATAAATCCAGTCAAGGTTATACTTTCACTTGAGTTGTGTGATAACTATTCAGTAGCTTTCCATAAAATAGCCATAACTCCTGGCGCATGCACAAATGAAAGTCGAATCTCTATTTTTGATCAAGATGCCAGACTGCCAGAATGTTTGACTTGATTTTTTTAGCTTGAGCACCGGCCCTGTTGCCTGCACTTGTTCATGAAAATCGAAGTAGAGCATTTTTAATTTTTCAGTGCAAATCAGGTCATACACCTGCACTTCTTTTCATTTTTCGTCTGCTTTCATATTGTGATTTTTATTATTGAATGTTTCCATAGCCATGTACAGTGAAACTTGGCAAGAAAAACTCCGTCCCATAGTGCAAAATTTAATTGTTGTGTTACCTAGCTCAAAAACTAAGAGAATAAATTTAGAAAATATAATAATTTATCAATCAGTGCTGCTGTACTTTTAAAAACATAAACATGCCATACCACCCCTTGTATATGGACACACTCTTGTGCTGTGTATGTTTCATTTCCGGGTTCTTGCACCACAGGTACATGCTCACATACGTCAGATCAAAGCATTCATGTTACTGGCCCCGAGGGTCTGAGAGATGTTGGTGGGGGGCTTCTTGTGCCCAGGGCTACTGTATTTCCAAAACACAAGAGGGTCTCCGAAAGAAAAAAATCGATGTTGTCACTAAACAAGACCAAAACACGAGTCAGAAGATAGTAAATTTTCTCTTAAAAAACTGTAAAAAATGTATTCATGGCACGAACCAATGAGAAAACTTACGTTTTTCATTAGAAAATTCACATTTTTCAGTATTTTACCGACCAAAAGTATGGGGCTAGCCACAGAATTTTGAAATGCCAGGAAGTTTGCCCAATGACTAGACATTTGGCCTGCGATTTCTTTGGGGGTTCCCTATAGCACTTTCCCCATTCACATGTATGGGTGGAAGCAGGCTTTAGGATCTCGGATCTTTTTCATAAGACTTATAAATCATTCCAAAGTCAAACAACTTTCTAGCCATTATTTGTCACATTTCGACAATGATTCCCTGACCAAATAGCCGAAAACACGCATTCGATATAATAAAAAGGCTTCCTGGCCCCAAACCTGTGAGACTGACTCTATTGAAACTTGCACAGTTTATGTTAACATCCAATTCCAAACTTTATTATTCTGGTTTTTGTCAATCTTATGAGGATGCTGACATAAAAAAGGCTACAAAAAGTAAAATCACAGTATATTCAAACTTTTCTCTCTTTTATTGAGACACACAAAATCAGGATATTGTGAAATCCTAAAGTTCTATAATAAGAGTTTTTGTGAGCTCACTAATTCTTCGAGTATCATGGAGAAGACATACAGCTAGAACAAATTATCCCATATTCTTCAATACTTACTTGTGATACACGAGTACCAGGAGGTTGGAAAATGATAACGTCAATTGGGTATGCATATCAAGTCTTATTTTCAAAAAATTGCTTACATTTAGCACTTTATGATCGATTGAATCATATGTGATGAGTGAGTCGCGCTCGACCAATTGGCTTTTGTTGAATTTTGATGTTCGCAATTCTTAAAAAAATCATCATCTAAGAAAATATGAACAATTGTTTGTTTAAACCAATTTTCGCCATTTTTATCCAAGAATTTTATTTTTGATTTCTGAATGCAAATGTATAATTTACTGCGTGTTCCTCCCCAACCGCTAACGAAGCAATGGTCCAACTCGGCTAAAGTAAAGTTTGACAACGTTATTGGTCTGACGAACTTGCTGAACTTGATGGGCTTCTCCAACTTCAACATTGTGATATCATAGTGTCTATTGAAACTATGATGCTGACTATGTGGAATTGCTTTCACAATTTTGATGTCAATCTGGTTCGTCTCATTTTCGGCTAACCGATCGTGTTTGCCGAAAGAAATGTAGAAGTTTTCTGGTCGTGAACTGGAAAAGTTATCATTCAAGTCTCTTGTTTATTGTATTATTGAGCACACTAAAAGCCATGCGATGAGTAAATTTTAAAGTAAAGCTTAATGATTATTCAAGCATTCAAGAAATATAAGCTGCTGATTTTACCAGTTCATAAGTGAAATAATTTTTGGATTTATGTCTGTCACAGGGTGCGATTTTACATGATAGTTGGTGGCTGTTGCTCACTTAATTTGAATTTGATCCGCAATAATTGTTCCCAATTATAGCAATTGAAAAGTCAAATAAGTTGAATTTTGGTCAGTGACCGATAATGATTTTGCCACATAGTCCGCCAATGTCACAGATTAATAGGATTTTGTTTTTGATTCTCCTTATTATATTCCAATTCATAGGTGAAAAAACTCAGGTTTCTTGTTGGTGACAGTCGGTGATATTTGCCGACTGTTGTTGATTCTCATTTCAGAAGTTGACGACGAAGTCAAGGAAGTAAAACAGGTTTTTTGGGACTGTCACTGATTTTTAGATGCTAATCATTAGGGAGCCAAGATTTCCCCTTGCATCAGAAGCTTTTTTAGCTTTGCCTAGGGAATATGCCCATGTAATTTAAAACTCAGAAAATGTCCAACGTGCATATGTACATGCATAGGAAGAAAATTCTGGTTCTAGCTGATTTTCAGGTGCAAACTTATATTGCTTTGTGTGAGAAGGAAATGTGCACATTTTTTTCGAAATATGTTGAGAAATGTGAAAAATTTGAATTCTTCTTTTGGAAAGTTTCAGTAAAATTTTACACATCAAATATTCAATTATGCTTGGAGAATATCTGCTGTATCGTCTGAACCAATACAAAGTGCCTTACTTAGCCACTGAATGAGCAAAAACAGTAGCTACATGGGCACGTACAAAACGTAGGTGTATGGTAAGTAATGGCTTCAAGGTGAAATTCCACATAACTGTAGACAATACTGTCACCCGACCCTGATCTGTTGTTAAAAATACCGTGAGTTTGGCTGCTGGTTGACAGAAACCTGCGAAGATAGCCTTTGGTCGAGAAACATCAATATGCATAAGAATTCCACATTCAGAATTGAACACTTCAAAAATTTTAAAAAATTTTATAAATTTTTTATCGTAACTTTTAAACTGCAAAACCCATGAACCTTTCATGTCTTAAAGCCTGATGGTCTTATGGTTTTCCTCATAAAAATTGGTGCAACTTTAAAAATTTTTACAAAATTTTTTATAATTTTCCTCAAAACTTTAGAAATCCACAAATACTTCATATCTAAAATCCAACAGTTTTACAGTTTGACTCAAAAAAATTTTTGCAACTTTAACTTTTTTTAAATTTATCAAATATCTCACAAAATTTTAAAAATTTTTCGGTAAAGCTGTAAAAGCCTTAAACTTTCGTATTGTTATCAACTTAAGGGTTTTACGCTTCCACAACTTTAGGCATAAAACATCATGAAGAATTGTCAATTTTGAAGAAAATTCAACAATGCATGATAAACTGTAAAAGCCTAGAACTTTTAAACTTTAGACATATAAACTTTGTGGTTGAACGGTTTGATAATTTTTTTTGCAAAAAATCACCTGAAACTGAAAGACTTTAAAAAATCCTAAGAAATTTGGCAGAAATTTACAAATTCTTATGCCAGATTCCATATCAAAATTGGTTTCCTAAAGCAAAAATTGTATCCATCGACAACAAAAACCTATAAACCAGAATGGTAAAAATATTGTCCCAAATGGAGAATCTTTGCAAATTCTCTATCGAAAGCAGCTTACTACTTTCAGAGCTGGAAATTAGCCAGAAAAGTGTGAAATTGAATATTTTGAAATTGGATATCCTGTATCACATTACAGACTCGTTAACTACTAAAAATTTTTATAGTTCAAAACGACCAGCTCTGCCATTCAGAAGATGTCTTTCGAAAAGTCCCCTCCCAGTTGACAAGACGTTAGCACCTTTCATTCTATTTACGTATTTGACAAATCGGCATAACAGGTCAGTATTGGTCGAAAATTGTTTTGACTTCTTTCTAAGAATGATGAAGAATCTTTAATCTTTGAAATACGGTTCCTAAGAGGTCACATTGTAGATTTGTGACTACTACATTTTACATCAGGCGAGTCACATTATGGTTAGCAAAAAATGAACAAAAGGAATGAATAGCTATGTGAAAAGCAAAAATTGTAAAGTTTGGAAGTATGAAGTAAAGTTTGGAGAAATACCTATACATTTTGTTTTGATGCCCTAGGAGAGCAAGACCATAGTCTTGTTGATAAGTAAGAACTAAAAGTCAGTTTTCACCTGATCATTAAGTCCTTGTAGGATCTTGTAAAACAAGTCGATGGATTCACCTTTTGGAATATGAGAAGGGACAGCACATTTCATACTAGATCAAATACGCATTTTATTCTCAACTCGACCTTCCTCTTCTTCTGGACTTTGTCCATTTTCTACTTGATCTGTAAGTTTTGTATTTTATACTGCCATTTGTTTTTTGCATATGGTATGACGTGTTTTTCTTGTTTTTGATAATTTCATTATACCCTGTTTTGTCGTCAGTTTTCTTATGAAATCGATTCGATACTGCTCAACCCACGTTGGATTAGGAAAACAGGTTGTTAAGAGTAAATTTTGACCCATTGGACCTCCCCGTTTTCTGCTTCAACCCTCCATTTTGCCTTTTGGCTCTTCCTGTCTGTTTTTCTCTGTTTTGCTGATTTCATATTCGTGTTTCGTGCCGTGTTTAGTTTGGCCTTCTTCATTTTGTATTCTGATCTTGTCTACCTTCCAAGTCAAATTCCAAATCTGACATTTGACTTATTCGTTTGCTTCATTTCTCACCTGCTCATTCCATCATGATCAATCGTGTCCTGTATCACATCCTCAAAACGCTGCTTCTTCTAAGTTTAGACAAAGAGGTGAACTGTCAGATACCTCAAGTCGGGCAACTCGGCCAGGAACACAAATGGTCTTCTTCTGTAAACCATTTTATGAGACATTCACCCAACAACTAATGTACTTGCAATCCTATATGGATTAAAATCAATCGGAAAACTCGGTGGCTTATATTGTTCAAGTAGTCAGAAATAGTAAGTTCTATGGATGATTTTTCTTTAAAAAAAATTTCCGACTTTCATTCACAACAGCAAGGTATGATGAGGAATGCCTTATGTTTTGTTCATTTAATAGAAAATTCTTGATGCATATCTAAACCATTTCGAAATTGAACTAAAAATTGCTGGAAAATTCAAATTTGACACTAGAAATGCAATTATAACCATGATCATTAACTAAATCATGTGGCTGAACTGATACCAAAATCGCTTACTTCTGGATGGCTCGCAGTGAAAAGTGCTTGAATTGGTAATATAGTTAGAAAACAGTAGAAAAAAAGCCATGCCTTTACTAAACAGTTCCTGACGAAAGAAATTCGACAGCGCCTGGAACCTTAGATTTCTAACACGTAAAACTGTTGGGGCAATTTATTTAGGTTAGCAAATAATCGTTTCGGTGTTGCATTGGAGAGTCATCGGTTACGGAAATGTAGTAGTAAAAACACATATTGCCTGGTTTTTTGTACATAAATTTCTGAAAAGCTGTTAAACAAACATTGTGGACTATAAGGTTGGGAAAAATCGGCAAAATCGTTGTGCAGGAACTGAAGCGGGATTTATATAGATTCTTCAAACCAAAACCCCCTGCTCTTCCGAATTTCCCAGATCTTTTTGCATACAAGTATGAAACTATGTTTGTATTTTTGTTGCAAATAAGTCAATCCACGACACGTATACTTCATTTCAAACTCTCATCTGGAGTGGCAGCAGCAGCACAAATAGCCACATGGCTTATCCACCCTGCAATAATTTTTTTAAGATTCGAATAACAGTATCTTACACAGAAGCCTGCCAGGGAGTATCTAGAGAACTCGTAATGCTGTGGTCAATCTTTTCCAAATGAGCGTCAGAAGGTAAAAAGTTGCTCATGCAAGTTATAATGACATACTGCATGAACAGCGTTCCTTTTTCACTGATTGACAGTGCAGCAGTCTATTACTAAGAGTTTAAAAAATGTTGACTTTGCCACACATGGCCATCACCATTCTAAAGGCCCTGTTATACTTCACCACGGGGTTCCAGGGTTTTATGGTTTTATTCACTCTTTGTATTTTCCAACAATTCAACTCTTTCACAAATCCACGGTTTTATGGTTTTAAAGTTTTTCGGAGTGTTGAGTGGTCGAATTCCTGTGTTAAAATTTCGTGACTCTAGTGGATGACGGACGAGCTCGTAATATGACTTGGCCGGCTGTATTAATTCGTCTATCTTACTTTTTGCCAACTTTGACTACAGCTCACCACCCTGGTGTACCATGGTCTAATAGTGTATGTGCAAAATCTGCACACTGTATGATTACTGGCATGATAAAAGTTACTCAGTTCGATGGCATTCAGTTTTAGTTCATGAGCAGTATTGGGCTGAAAACTTTGCAATTTGGTGCATTTTCGTTGAGTGGTCAAATTTTTGGTGTCTCTGTTCATCTAACTAGACACTTTTTGAGTACAGTCGTAAGGTCGCCCATGCATTAAACTGTGAAACCTAAAAACTTTAGAAACAGATGGACAAACCATCGTTTTCAGATTTTACGCCTCTTATTGTGTTTTAAAATTCTGTAAATTCATGCAAGTTTGCAAATATTTCCTCAGACTTATCAACTGGTCAATTTTTACTACGTCTGTTCATACAACTAGCCATTTGGACATCAAATTTCGCGTAGGTTAGTAGAGTTAATCCTGTGTTAAATAGAAAACTGTAAGACTTAAGGAGAAAAAAGTTAATTACAGGTTTACATTTTTTTGGTTATATGCTTTTTTGCATTTTAATGTTTTTAGATTTTATGCAAATTAGTGGTCATCTGTCAACATATTTACTGACTGTGGTTACACAACTATTCAACTTTTATGGCAACTTCTCCTGCATTTGCATGGGATGTACATTTTTCGTAAGTCATGCAGCCAATTTTCTCAAATTTGTTATGGACTGATGAACTTTTGTAAGAAGTGTCTGACTAATCAACTCATTTTCTTAGATTTTGACAATTTTTAACGATCTTGCCAACCGATCTGCCTCACCCTTTGCCATACATTTTACTTCCAAGGCGAATTTAGCATGTTAAAGCCAAGTATTTGATGTTTGCCTACCCCTACCATACTTTCTGCAAACATGTGGAATTTCGCATGTTTGGCCATACTCACTACAATTCCTGTATTGTCCGCACATGTAAATAGCTGCCATTGTCAACCCTAAACTTATAGCATGAAGGATCTATTGTGTACCCACTGTGTGGATCCTATTTTACTTTTCATTTATTAACTATTCTACTGATTATTTATTACTTCATCTCAACAATTTTACTGGGTAGCTCATAATTAATTGGGTAGAGGTTTTTCACAGTATATTCCGGTACCATACCCCTGACCCTGTTATAGCTTGACTACCAATTTTTCTGCTTTTTCTGTCTGTGTTTTGTGTCTTTTTTAATACAACCTTATCTATTGTGTATTCTCACCTCGTCCACTTTCCAACACAAATTCCAAGACTCCCTTCTTTTGTTTCCTTATTTTTTTCCTGCTCATTCCTCAACAAAGCCTCATAGATTTCGCAGTCTCAAAACATTGGATCAAGCAAGTTTAAAGAACGACACAAGTTGCCTGGTATATCAAGTCAAGCAACTCTGCCATGAACACAAACAGCTCTCTTCTGGGAACCGTTTCTAGGACTTTCTGCTGCAAAATCTATACTCTGGGAAACGTACAACTTACTTCCAGACCAAAACAGGATCAACAGGCAGATTCTGGAGTGTACTATGTGGAATATTGTAGTAATTGAAAAATATTTGGTGTATTATAAATGACGTCTCTGGTCGAAAATTTCTAGTTTTTATTAAGAACAGGTTATACAAAGCATAACCTCGATAAGGAATACTGCTTTTATTCAGTGTTTCTTTCTCTTCTAATAGAAAATCTCTTATACACATCTAAATTTCTTTTACATTGGGTTTTGAACTACTGGAGAATCCAAATTGAACACTAGAAATGCATTATTCATCATGGATATTTATCAAATCACGCTGTTGAACTTGTTCCAAGAGCACTTACTTCTGAATGGCTGCCAGAGGAAATTGCTTGAATTGGCAATAATATTAGAACACACTGGAATAAACCCATGCTTCTACTGAACATTCCTGACATAACAAAAATTCCACAGTACCTGGAACCTTAAATCTCGGATGGGAAAACTATACGGCAATTCACTTAGTTGAGTAAATAATCGCTTCTGGTGTTCCCTTGGAGAATCATCGGTTATGGGAATGTAGTAGTAAAAACACATATTGGGGATATTTTTTCGAACAGAAATTTTCGAAAAGCTGCAAAATAAACATTGCGGACTAAATCCCAGGTTGAAAAAATTGGCAGAATCGTTGCACAGGAACTAAAACAAGATTCGTATAGATTCTCTAAGGCCAAATCTCCTGGATTGCCCAGGTTTTTGGAATTGAGAGCTATGGAATTATGTATATATTTCTGACTATCGCTCCAAATGGTGTTCACCGCACCGATAACTCTTTAGCAGTCTGCAATGTTTCTCATGAAAATTCTAATTCTTTTTACACTACCTAATGCAGATGCCAGAAGCCTGCAGATGAACTCCGTACCCGTCTTGCTTTAATCCGTCTTTTCTTCTAATGAGGCATGAAAGGTAAGAAGTACCGTTTTTCCTCAAACGGGCTCTTTTAGGGAAAAAATCTTTTTTCGAATGGGGAAAAAATTTTGAAATGAAGAAAAAATTTAAAAGCCCAAAAGATGCATTTTCGTGAAGTTTAGAACTTCAAAACCTCAAAATTCATCTCAAGATAGTTGAAAAGTGTAAATCATGAGATTGGAAAGGTTACTTCTTACCAAATGATAGAATCTCCCACATACAATAAACATTTAATTATAAGATTATCTCTTTCCAAACCGCTTATATTCTGAATCACATGTACATGGTGAGAACTGGAAAAGGCTAAAGTTTAGAATGCTTTAGGTAGACGAATTCTGGCTTTTGAGCAAAATGAATTGTGGAACGATACTACTTAGCATGTAGAACTTTACAATGTACCCTAATTTCAGGTATGATCAATGTTTAACATATCATAGACAAGGTCGAAGGTCTCATAAATTGCATCTTAAAAACTGCCATGAAAATGTGAATGCAAAAAAATTGGTACACTCACACTATAACACTATAAGCTGTATTTATTCACGCCTTGATTTTTTAATGTATTTTCTTACTTTTTTTTAAATTAAGTGCTCAATATTTATTAGACATTTTTTTTTTCGTTTTTCGACTCTGTTTTCTGGAAAATTATTAATTCATTTATGTTGTCATGCATGGCATAATCCAAAGTGAGCAGAAGGAAATTGTGCTAATCTCTTTCGCAAGTTAATTTTTACGCTAAAAATTTCATAAACATATCAGCATTTAATAGACCTTAAACAGCAAAAATCAATAACTGCCAATAGAATAAACAGGTGTGTGGTTTTGGGATGATAGCTTTTATTGAAATACTTTTTGTTTTGGGATCTTCAGATGCATACCGTTTCCATGCATGCCAATTTTCTGTTGCTCAAAGCTACAGAAACTGTGATTGAAGACATTGAATAGGATAGAGGCAGAGGCAAAAAAACATTAAAAATGGCAAGAAATTAAAAAATTAGATTTAAAAAGAATAATGGGACAATTTTGCAGTGCACTTGTAATTCCAATCATTATATTAAATTATAGAATAATCTACATTTGGAGTGTGCATCTCAAATACACTATGAAATATATAGCTCTGTATTTCCATCCAGCTCAAGACCTTGGTGATTGGAAATCAAAAGTTCTCCGATATAAGAAACAGCTAAAGCTGGGCAATTTCCATAATCACAAAAGTCTTTGGATTAATTTTGAACTTTCTTTTTATCGTTTTGCAAAAGACCGAGCTGCTATATCTAGAAAATTTTTGTATAGAATGGTACTTTACGGAAAATTTGATCTTTTAATTTTTGCTTGTTTCTAATGGGCAAAAAGTTTGCACATCGCCATAGGAATGTTCTTACTTTTTAATTTTGCTTATTGTCAATACCTCTACACATAAATGCGATCAATTTTATGAAACAAATTTTTTCATTCCCACATTTTACATGTCTAGTGTTCATTTTTAAGCATCACTTTTCGTGAAGACCACATTATAAGAGCAGATGAGTAAAACATTTGTTTTGCCTAGTCGTTTATTGATACGCAGCATAACTTTTTTTTGGATATATATTAACGATCCATTATCCAGCTGATGGTTCTATTCAGGTTCTAATTGAATATGTTACCAAGTCGAAAAAGTGAATTTTAAAAATTGACAAATTTTTATGTTGGACACAACAACTCTGGATTTGGTAGAATAAAACCGAACATCACTATTTTACAACATATGATGTCTACCCTACTGATCAAGCCGTATAAGGAAGCACCAAACCGTGCCCGTACTCGTGTAACAAGAGTCTGCAGTGTGCAGAGATTGGGTGCTAATGTCAGGCCGACGTATCCGTCCAAAAAAACGAATAAAGTTACTGATCAAGTCAAGAGAAATATGGCTATAGAACCAAACTTGGAAATGGAATATTTTATAAATTCGGAACAGAACTTCAGATGTTTACCCAATTCGTCACGTAAAACGAAATTCGACCTACTCAGAAGTGCTACCAATGCGAATGTTCGTTATTTTAGATGACAAATTCGATTGTGAGAAACGTGGAAGTTTAATAAACCAGGATGAGTTGTTTTGCTCTCGCCAGCACCTTAAGCAAACCCTGGCATACAAATTTGACATTCACGGACTCCAAATCCTGCATCCAATTTGTTAGTAGATTCTATTCATATATACCAATTCTTTCCAGGACGGATCAGAATATGATGAAGATGATATGATTATCGGCAATTTTTAATAAAAAGGTCCCGTCACTGAAAAGATGTAATTTTAAATTGAAAGATTTCGCTCGCTTTTGTAACAAAATGTCAAATTAATTGTGAGAAGATGGCCTCCTTGAAAATATAATGCAGGAATGACAACTAATCACCTTTCAACTCGTAATAGTCAGCTGAACGGGTCAGTCACATGATGCTGCAGGAGCAACTGTAATGACTCTCAGATACTTCCAACAAAAACAATGGGTTAATAATCAAAGGCCTTTTGTTGATAATATGTGTCCAAGCGGAAGGAATGGTTACAAAAACTTCATTCAGCATGGTTTTTATATTTCTACCCCTTCTTGGCGTCAGCAAGCGACATTTCCTGCATTTCAAACTCCAAAATCTGGTCACACCAGGGGCACCCGTTTCTACCACGGATGATTTTTTAGGCAAATTTATCAATTTATTACAAAATAATGTCTCTGTGCGAATGAAACCACACTTTACAGGAGTGATGTTACTCGCGCTGCATCAGTCCTTGCTTTACTTTAGAAACTTTTCGAATTTTTGTGTTCCAAAACGCCGGAAAAATGAATGTTCGCATTAATTATTGCTGGATAAAAGCACTAGACTTGAAATCTCAGAATGACGTTTTTATCGATTTTCAATGTGAAAAAGGGAAATTCGCAGTTCAAAACGTTGGGAAAACTGCTAGCAATCCGCCAGAAAAATTGGAAAGGTGAATGAAAATCCCAATAATCAGCAAAATATTGATCCCTAAAAACAGAGATGTGGTAATTCAATTGACAGAAATTGTTGAAGACGTTGACGTCTTATACTTCTAATAAGGCATCAGTGGTATAAAAGTGTGTCACTGGTGTGACAGATTTGGGAGTTTGAAACGCAGGAACGCTTGCTGACGCCAAGAAAGCGTAAAAATCTAAATAGCAGAAAATCTCTGAAGAATTCAAGTACGGGTTGCATGAGTATGGGCAAGGTTTGGTTCATATGCGCTTCAATACCAGTTGATCAGTGGGGTAGTAGAAATTTGATGTTCGATTCCTGAGTTGTTGTGTTCGATATAAAAATTAGTCAATTGTTGAAATTCACTTTTTCGACTTGGTCACATACTCAATTAGAACCATCACTTGGATAATGAATTGTTGATATATTTCAAACATAAAAATTTATGCTGTATATCAATAAACGATAAGGCAAAACAAATGTTCTACTCATCTGCACTTATAATGTGGTCTTCAGGAAAAGTGATGCTTAAAAATTAACACTAGAAAAATAAAATGAAGAGATGAAAAAATTCGTTCCACAAACTGATCCCATTTATGTATAGAAATATTTCACGTTACCATTTTCCTTTGATGAAGGGTATAATTTTGCGAGGGTAAAGTTTTTTGGCATCATCTGTTGGATGACAGTTTTGCATAAATTCTCAATAAATTGTGATTTTTTTAGAAGATCATAAATTATCGAAACTAGGAGCTTCGCTTACCTCCACTAAAATCTCAAAAAAAATTCCGATGCAGCCTGACAAACTGTGACATAGTCTTCTGATTATAACTGCTCCATCTTTTTCATGTTAGTTGAAACATTCGAAAGGCAACTTTCATGATACTGAACATTCGACATGAAAATATAGGCATTTCATGTAGGTATTGTGTTGAAAAGAAAAAATGCCGATATTTGCTGTGAAAGGTCGCGTTGAACGTTGCAGTCCTAACAGAATGAAATGTTTGTTGAAGTTTTCAAGAATCACTTTATAATTTTGAAAATATAGCTCTCTTCATTCATTGCTCTTTTTCATTCTGGGGAAAATTTGCAGCGCAATGGTTCGTGTTACTGTATCATTATCAGTTAACTTTTTAATGTATGGATTGGCTGTTGGCTTCATGGTAAATAATCTTTTGTAATATGTCCTGTGAATTTATATCTTCTGTGTTTTTATCAACACTGAACAGGATAGGATTTTCAAGTCTATATGAAAGTTTTGCTTCCTATATCGTGCTAAGAGGCAAGAGGATGTTTGATACCTACTTGTTTGTGTGGTAGTTCTGATACTCAGATAACTCGGAAAAAATTTATTAGCTATATTATGGGAGCAGTCTTTGTCACTCTCATGTATGGTTAGTGAAATGAGCTTTTCCCAACAAGAATTAACTTTTCTGTATGAAAACGTTTACATCATTACATAATATTTATTATGCAACAAAATTAGTACAGAAATGAGAGATTTTAGTTTACATAGGAATTTTTACAAAAAAGTTTATGCAGAAACATAAAGTTTTTAATGAAAAAACTGTGGTTTCATCATTACAGTTTCAAAAGTGCTGATTCTCATACAGAACACCAAAAGCGATTATTTGCTCCACTGAATAAATTATCGTATGGGGTCCCAGGATTTTGAGGTTCTATGCCCCAGATAAAGTAAAATTTTTATTTCGTCAGTAGATTTTCTTCAGTATAGAAACACATTTTTTAGTATTTTTACCAATCCAAACAATTTCCACTGCAGGTCATCCATGAGTAAATGATTTTGGAATTGGTTCAGCTTTGTGATTTGATAAACGTACATGGCATTTCCTGTTTTTCATGGTTTGAGTGCACATAAATTTATCAAATGATTTGAAAATAAATAGAAGAAACATTTTATCAAGAATTCAGGACATGAATGTCGTTTGAGTTTTCAACCACGGGTTTATTTTCCTTTTGGATTACTGCCTCAGCATTGAAAAGTAAGATGGTTCATGTGTCAAAATATTCCAGTGCTCGATTCTGTTTCTAGTGCTACATGACTTAAGGAATTCATCAAAATGTAAGTTATCAGAAATCACAATTCTTGAGCAACAAATTTGAATCTAATTCTTAGCATAAATGCTCAAAAGTGATTTTACAGAGCGTTCCAGACGGTCGATATCCAAGAAATTTTCCCCATGCTCCACCCTGGAAGGATTCATATGTTTCGTTTCACTCTCACTTGTGATCATAAAGACTTTAACGGTCGATTATCATGCTCCCAGACAAAACCGAGACCTCAGCGAAAAAAACACTGCTAATTACGCTATTTTTTGATCTCTGTGATCAAATATGACATCAAAAACATATGTTGATTAAAAAAACAAAACAAGATGCAAACTATCTACTTATGGATTATAGAATCCACGAAAAATTTCGTACAGTATAACTGTCCCAGCAGGAGTATCAGTTGAACCTTGATTCTTCCTGTTCTGTCCATAGAACGAAAAAAAAATTTTCTGCACGAATAAAAAAAATGATAATGTGCGTAAGAAAGGTTGGTGGCGTCTGAATTGTACAGAATACGAGGAGGATCACTCGAAAAATCATCACCACTCGAAACCATTTGTTACCAGTTGTTGAAAAAGTTTTTTATTACTCGAGAAAAAGCATTACATTTGAACATGATGAACATTATTTTTTCAAGATGAATCGCAAAAATTCCAACATCCATTGCAACAGAATCTTTTAGGGTCTTTCGATGTTCGACTTTTCTTTCAAGTGCAAGTTTATTTTACAAATTGACCCCCTGAAAAAAAAGAAGATAGGTGGAACAAAAAATGATGAAAATTTCTGAAACTAGCAAATCAAAGGCGTCTTATGTTTTTATATACGGGAACCCTTCAAGTTGGATTTCTGAGGATAGTGCTGGCTGGCGGAGGGCGCCATAGGTTTTCACGGAGGAGAGATGAGAGAACGGAGGAGGTTATTTTATACGGCTAATCAATTTCATGGACACGTTTTATTTTTTGTGAAAATTTTCATCTTTCGAGATTTTCCAGGAAAACCTCAAAAATACTTTTTTTCACCCTAAGTGCAACACCGTCAGAATAAGAGCTACGTTTTTGTTCCTTTGCTGGGTTCGTGTAGAACAGTCATCTCCTTCTAATGTTTTTACCTCTTACAATTTTGCGGATAAGCGTTTAAGTTTAAAGGTTTTAAAGTTTCCAAGTTTTAAAGTTGCAAAGTTTTAAAGTTTCAAAGTTTTAAAGTTTCAAAGTTTTAAAGTTTCATAGTTTTAAAATTTCAAAGTTTTGGAGTTTCAAGTTTTTGAAGTTTCAAAGTTTTAAAGTTTCAAAACCGATTTTTTGAAACTGATGCTTGACGAAATATCAACCCTCGCCCTTGGTGCTGATGGACGAATCTACTCCGGTCCAACCCACCGTGATGGATGCCAAAACAGATACCGCTACGGATCAAATGCTAACGGATATACCCGAAGAAAGCACCATCGACCAGTCCAGGTCAATGGACGTCATGCCTGCAGAACCTGCAAGGATGTTGCCTCCAATGGCGCTGGCTGTGGACCTGCACATTTATTTGGCCACTCCGGCAATCCTGCCCGGACCTCTGATTATTGCCACTGTTGCTGCTGCTAGGTATAGTGCTCCTGTTCCTTTTTTGCAACATATTATTTCAGACCAGCAATGGCAAGCATTGGCTGCAGCCCTCACCGTGTACCATTTTCCGTCACCGCCAACTGGTACCAGGCAACGTTTTGAGCCACGTTTGCCCAGCGAAGCAACCCGATTGCCAAATTACACCCATTTCCGAACCACGGACTCACCGCACTGTATTATGCTGGCGACGCCCTGTCATCTGCCGCGTATGGATCCAACTGTCGAGTTCTTCATGCCGGGAACCTTGCAGGAGATGGTTCTGATCAATTTTTTCGGCCGCCTTGGCCTTTGCGTTACCATGGCCCTTCACATTCATGCAAGGAATACATTGCTGGCCTTGTACCAATACTTCCACGATCACTACCATACCACTAATCACGAACAACAACCACCCGTATCACCTGACGTTGCTGTGCTCATTCTGCGATGGGTGGCCGGCCTCTGGGCCGAAGAGCTCGGCATAGTCGACGTCATGCACACCGCCCATCTGGCTCTCTTTTTGTACGAAGCGTGAGGCCTGGACAACCTGTTGTGTCTATTTCAAGCCTATAACACAGCTGTTGGTTTGATCGACAGCTGGATGGCCTACCCCCAATATTCTCCGTTCAAACAACCCCTGGAAATCACCGATGTCCAACGAATCTATGTTCAATACCATAGCAAAACTGACCGTCCCATGCCCCTGCTGCGTCGGCACGATTTCTCTGCCCGGTGGAACTTGCTGCCACCACGACCATTGCCACCAACAGGGTTACCTTCCGACCGCCCCTCTTTGATAGCTATGCAGCTGCCCCCTCCGGGCGTCAATCCTCTCTCACTGCTATGTTCACAAACTTTCACTTCATCTTCCTGCCGCCGCGATACCCCCGACTACAGCCGCTATCCTCGCCATTCTCATTCCATCTGCTTCCATGGCCATGACAATCCCTACGACCCCCATGGCTATCACAACGACCGATATCACCAGGAAAGCCGCAACTGCCGCGACAATCATCAGTAATCTCTGTCCGCATCCGACACTCCCCACCATCACTGCCATTGATTTCAAGCTTTTGTACAGTAACATTTGTTTTTCTTTCTTCTTTGTTTTCATTAACCTCGTTAATACTGGTTGTTTTGTCTTTTCTAATCTCTTTTGTTGTGCTTTATTTTTGTACCAGTATTCCAAGGGCACGTGCAGCTGATGCTAAGACCATGCAGTAAGACGACTCGACTTGTTCTACCGCAACATGCCCCCACTTGCCCCGTTTTGTCCTTTCAGCCTCCCCGGCCTTGTGCTCGTATCCTTACCGCCACCATCGTAGTGGCCGGCCTCATCCTCCCATCCGCATGGACTCGTATGCTGATGCGCTCCAGTATATCCCTGTGCACGGAGTGACAACGCGAGCTGGGGTGTTGCCGAACTTATGGCCTCGCTAGCTGCAACCCGCGTTGGGTTTTCTCACCCTACGCCCCATCCAAAATCGGCTCAAACAACTGCAACGACTCCGTCAGCCCCACTGCATGAGGCCGAAGATCCCTTCGGCCACCCCGGTGACAGCCTGTAGTGGTGGTGCCCTTTCCCCTTGCACATTTTGGTTCTTTCTTGATAATCGCTTAGGGCGATCTACGGCAAGGGGGGAGGGGTGTTGTAGTGTGTTTCTGCCGATTTTGTCATATTTTGTCAATCTGCGCATGAGGCCTGCAAGTGCCAAGTGGAGTGAGCGACACGGACCATCAACAGCTGTCTTACTGTAGCACACGTTGGTACGGGTGCGCTGGCTCTCTCCATGTGCATTATTCTTGTGTGTTCTATAACGTATGTTCCCCATTAGTTATATGCCCTACTCGTCGCCTCCCTGCACGCTCGTCTTTGTTTGCTTTTCTCCCAGTGCATGGGAGTGAATTGTTTTTTATTCTCGCCCCGTCCTGTTTGTAAGTAAGTGTTTTTTTTATTGCATAAGATAAAAGTGAGGAAAGGTCTCCTTTGCCTCTCTGGTATTTATTTAATTCGGGAGACAATTAAGGAAGCATCTTCTCCTTAATTGGTAGGGTTATTAGTGTCGGGTTTAAGTACTATTAATTAAGCTAATCGGGTAAGCGTGGGCGTGGGAAATACGTACATTAAGGACGAACCCTGGGATCCCAATCCTGCCTGAACTTAAGCCCCAAAGCCCCGACTTATTTTAAAAATACAACAAAATGACAAAAGGCACCCCATAGTTTGCTCCTGTGCCCGATATTATGCAAAAAACCGGAAGGTTCTAGCTCTTACAATTTTGGCTCTAGGCGGGGGGGACATGAAATTTGAGGGCCAAGTATATTATAGGTTGACGCTGTCGCGCCACCTATGATCTCATGTTGTTTAAGAGAAGAATTGCGTATTTTCTGTGAAGGGTCGTTGAACTTGTCCTAACAGAATGCAATGCTTGTTTAAGTTTGCAAACATTATTCTGTCCATTAAAAAAGGTAGTTCTCATCATTTGGTGCTAAATTTCACTTAGAAGAAAAATTATGATTTCTGCTACTGTACTTTTATCAGTTAAACTCCTGAGCTATGTAATGGCCGCTGGCTTTACGGTAAATAGTTCTTTCTCATATTTTCAGTTAATTTATGTCTTCTTGCTTTTTATGAGCACTGGTAGTGTTATCATTTTTTCGCGTATATGTTTGTTTTTTTACTTGCTTGAAACGGCACTTGAGAGACCATAGCATATTTGCTGAATTCAAGTAACAGTTGTAGGTCCTGATGCTGGGTGAAAAACATAAACTATAATAGTAAATAGTGTAACAAAATAAGCTTAAAGAATAGACATATATGTGGAACGGTAAACAGTAATTCTGTTCCCAGTGGTCATATACTAAAGTAATACACGTAAAGAGAGCAAATGGCACAATAACAATCATTTAGAAAAAGGATTTTCTGTAATCATTTTCGAGCTATTATAAGCATGGATGAAGAAATATTTTCAAATTTCACATGGTATGTGTCGGTTTGTAATTATTCATAAAATAAAATACTCAAGTATGGCAGCAAAAGTTTGAGAAAACTTGTTACTAAATCAGTATTTTCCAGTTTCTAAAAAATAGAGCACACAGGGTTTCTCACTGATTAAAACGTGATATGTCTATTGGAAATGAAGAGTTAATAAGCCTGATATTCCACATAATCCCAGTTTTCCTCTTGTCATGAAGAAATCTAATGTTTTGCTGTGGTACGAACTTGTCCACAAATAAAAATCTTAATTTTCATACATATTAAATGATCTACACTGTATAGTTTTGATTAATTAATTTGACCAATGGCTGGGCTTTACTCGCATCAACTTTTTCGGGCAGAGGCCTGATATAAACATCGGAGGATGAGCAACGCCTTCGATTGACTAGTTTCAAGAATTTTCATCCTTTGTGGAAGTTGTCTTGATTTTTTTCAAGATTATCTTGGAAAATTGAGATGCATTTGAAAAAGTCACAACATCGAAAAAACTCCTTGATTTTTCTTCCAAATGCAATATTATTTTTTTGTAAAGATTCTATCTTGTTATGTTAAGGTTTCTGCTCCGGTCACTGTCATCAGCAACATAACTGGGATAGTCCGGTGGATTATATCCAACCAATCAGTGTAGGTCACTCAAAGGAGCTTCCTATTGGTAATCAGCTGAACTCAGTGCAACGTTCTCTAGCAGCAGAACTAAACACAACCTCAAGTCACCAAGTAGTAACTAGAATGATATGGATACGAGGATAGCCCTAAAGTAGCAAGTACCTAATATCACATTGTTTGTGACCACATAAAAAATGCCCAAAAAAGCATAATCCAAGCCTCAAAAACCCTTCGATATATTTCCTCTCTCTGTTTTTGGCAAAAAAAGAGCTCATGAAGACTTGTAGTCCATTTTCAGGGAGTTAAGTCACAAAAGATGATGAGTTGCAAATTCTGAAAACTGATGATTAGTTTGATGCATTTGATGCCGTTTTTTACATCTCGAGCTTGGATTCAGGTTCAGTGTATTTGGCAAGTCCTGACACATCCAAATTCCGAAAAAATGACTGTTATTTGTCAAGATGAACGTTTCCTGTTCAGAGTGACGCCATCTGCTCTAGAACACGTCTGCTTCGATCGTCAATGCTTGATAGAAAAAATTCTATTTCCACGCATTTGAGAAATTTGTTTGGTTTATACTGACAAATCGATAATTTTTCGGACAACTTTAGTGATCATCTCAAGAATGTTCAAGTCCTTTTCGATTGTTTGAGAAACGCCGAATAGATTCTAAGCCTGGAAAGTGGGAATTTTCGCCTCCTCAAATCAAATTTTTCAGTTGAACTTAAGACTCATGAGGAATGTACACCGATGAAACGAAAGTCGGAGCCATAAGGAAAATCGAGTTTCCGAAATCTGTCACAAAACTGTGAAAGTTTCTCAGAATGGTGCAGTGTTGCAAATTATTTGTAGAAAATTTGCCTGTTACGTCCTAAACACTCTGTACAAATTGATGGTCAAATAATCGAAATGCATCATCGCATGCGAGCATAAAGAAGATTTCAAGCATAACAAAAATAGTCTCGCAAACCATCTTTTTTTGCATTTTCCAGGAGGTACGACTGTTGCCAATTTTATATCCACATTTAGGCGAGCTTTACGACAGTTGGAGCCCAAATGTATCGAGAAAATGGGTATGAAAACTGGAAAACTGCCTACAGAAGCTGCATTCTCAACAAACCTGTAACAAATTATTCAACGACAATGTGTGAACGCTTTCCAGTAGGATTTAAAATCTTTTTTGATCATTTAATGTTGATAAGAACAGATGACAAATCGATTATGGGAATTCCATTTGGATGCTCCTCTTCGACTTAATGGCGAAGTTCAAAAGAACTTCTGGAAAACCTTATGTACAGGGTCGAGTTTCAGTATTTTGATGTAGTACTTCAACATAGGATTTCAATGCACTTTTAATTTGAATAGATTTTGTTTCCATTCTGCATTGTATTTTATTCTTTGACAATATGATTCACACAACATAAGTAAATCACCAATCACGTTTCATAGCTTCTCTCAAAACCTCACCCATCCAATCGAGATGAGAACCAAAAGTAAAATAGTAACCATAATTCGTATGCCAGCCTAGGAGTTCACATTTCTTTGCAACTTTGTCGCATGTGATCAGAGGAATGGGCAAATTTTTCTACAAATTGTAACATAAAAATGAGGCTATATAGTGCTCAAAAAGAGGTATGTTTCAAACGCAATAGAAGGAATATACTTTCCATAGACTGCAATAGTATATAAATGACAACATTTTGCAGAAACTTGAGAGAAAAAGAAGTCATTGGTAAAAACATATTGATTAAATGTTCAAAGATGCAGGAGTTTTTTTTAATCAGAAAAGGAAAGGCCAAGTGAAAATAATCTAAAAGTCTCAAAGTCTGTCTTAAAAAATATCATGACTTGTAAGTTTTCTGCTGATTTAAGTTTTTGACCTAACACAACTTAGAACATTCACTCAAAAAATTTTTGTGGTAAGCTAACTATAGCCAATGAAATATTCCTGTTTCAAGAACATTTGTGCATATCACTCGATATATACATTTTATAAATTGTTGAGCAGTGATTCGTGCATGCATTATCACAATCGCATCATCTCAAATCCGACTTTTTAATTTGATTTTTCACAACTTACATCTTCTTCATCGACTCTCTGGAATGATCGTCTGGTCACCATCCATCTATCTCCATTCATAGGCGGGACTATTGACTGTATATGCAAAGGTATTATGGCCTGTGGTTTGTGTGACCAAGCTGGCAAAAAAGAGTTATTCAGGATCACATATGAACTAATTATTACTCTAAAAAAGATATCGAGGACCTTGGGGCTGAAATACACTTGTAGTTTAAAATTATGGCCATATATTGTCCGAGGTGTTAGAACGCATTTTTGGAGTAGTTTCACCATACCTGTACAAATCAAAGTTTAGAGTAACCTAAAAACTTGAAATATTACAGTACATGATACGATCGATTATAGTTTCTCTGTGAAATACACAATTGAGACAATGAAAGGATAATGATTATGTTTTGAACCTTAGAAAGCTACACAGGGATAAAAAATTGTTGGACTAGATTTCAGCATAGGGACTGATGATTCAAAAATACTCTTCCCTGATTATTTTTCAAGCTGGGCTTTCAAATGTTTAAACACGCCACACTGTTAGATGGACAGGAGTAGTGTAAAATCAGCCACAGAAAATAGTGGTGTAAATTTCAAAATTAATAAGGAAAATCTATTTTTTTGAAACAATAAATACTACTGGGAATTCAAAAAATTCTTAAATGTAGCCAATTGTTCATTCTTCTCACGGTTCACTTTCCAGTAAAACAATTTTCAACAAGTTGGTAGAGCCTCAATCAAACCATATCATAACAAAATTCAATAACTTATATTTCTGAAATTAGCCAGCCAATATATTGATTAACATATACAATCGGTTTGCCGGTGGTCCGCAAAATTCTAGGTGAGATAAATAATTTCAAGTAACCAAGATAAAAGAATGCCTAGATTTCATTCTTCAGTGCTCTATTATGTGACTTTTGTCGCCTTTCTAACTAGGTTCAACTGTCAATCAACCACATTATATATTATTTGCGATTGCAGCTCTTCCTTCAATGCACACACTTGCAAAACATTACATATTTTTATTTGCCCTATACTGAGATACAATTGAAAATGCCTATCCAATGTTAAGAACTTCTACCATGTTTTTCCGTTGAACTCACCAAAGACTTTTTTGATGAAACTCAGATTTTCAGCTGTCTAAAAAGTGTTTCCGAACATATTTTAAAGATTGTTCCTCAAAACGGGTCAAAAGGTGTAAAATTCTAAATGTTATCCAATTAGATGTTACCCAAGGGAAATTTTAGCATCCTTTTGTATTCCAATTTTTTCTCCAGTGCATCGCTAGAGGAAAAAATGCACGGAATCAGCTATTTAATGGATTTTTTCAGTACCTATTTTTTGTTTATTGTTTCAAACATACTCAAATAGAGACCTTAAACGAGAATCCAATTCGTGAATACAGTTCTACAACTTAAGCATAATATAATGATAATTTCTATATAGGAGACTGGATAACTTGAGGACTAGATAAGTATCTTGAGGACTAAGTTAGTGCGGGGCTAATAAAGCATTTGCCGCGCTAATGGAAAATTTTGGTCATTACCGCGGAAAGCTAATGATCGAATTTTCATTCCAGAATTTACAGTGATGAATATACAAGGCCGTTGGGACTTTGTCATATGTCGATTTCGTGATTCTCACAGATAAAAATCTAAAATTTTGCGCGGCTTCGCGCCCGTCAATGAGTATAACAGTCATTGCTTTCTATCAGGCGCGGCCGTTACAATATCTACTTCCATTTACTAATTAACCTTCATCAGTTTCTATCAATTGAATTACTTCGTCTCTTTCTGACTAATTTAGTCAAGAGTCAATAATTTGCTGATTGAGATTTTTCATCACTTCCCAGAATTTTATTCTCTCGCTTCGTTTGGAGTTTTCGAACGTTTTGAAACGTGAACCTTCCCAGTCTGAGATTGAAAGACGATAAAAACATCATTACAAGACTGTAAATTTAGAGCTCCCATCGAGGAATGATTGTTGGGAACAAACATTTTCCAGCATTTTTTAACACAAGATTAGTTTCTTCTGATTTATTTTCATTATTATGAAAATTCATTTTCCAGCCTTCTAGTATGTAAAAACCTGTGCTCGGTCATGGCCCTGTGAATAAAGGTAGGTACGTTTTCAAGAATGCTGTCAAAAAATAAGTTTACAATAACACATTTATCAATAGTGCTTAATGCAATCACTAATAACTGGATCACTATTGTGAAAAGAAATAAACTACTGTGCGCTAATAAAATTTTTTTGCGCTAATGGGGTCTGACTGCCATAAGCGGCACTGTTAATGGGTGTGCTGCTAAAAAACACTGCTCTTCACTAAAGACTATCACTGCTCAGTTTGATGACAAACTACTATGGATAATCCTACCACTAGATTAAATTTCCAGAGGAGAGTTGTATTAAATCGTCTTCCCATCAAAATGAGTTAAAACAATATTGATCTTACGAAACTCAGCTTCAAACATGGTTTGAAAATTTTCACCCGGTTAAAAACTCTCAATGAGAAGTAAATATACGTTGCATACAACTTTACAAAACAATTGGGTCACAAGGAATTGACTGCATAGTGCAGTATTAAAGAAACCTTGGTGATGTTTACACTATGTGAACAAAACTTTCAGAATGAAGAAAAACATCATGTTACTGAAAATTTTGCTTAACCAAATTGTGATCATCCTCAAATTTATTTTAAGGAAAAACCATCATTGAGAAACTCCCCCAATTTCTTATACCCTTTTTGTAAGAAAAACGAGTCTTATATAACATTCAGTTGACCTAGTGCCCTCGTTCATTACAATTGCTGTTTATTTAAAAAATGGTACTTTTTTTGTACCATCAAAAGGGCTGGCAAATATCAATCACTATTCTGTCAGTCAGTGACTAGATGGTTGAACGACAATTAGTAGTTTCCCATAATTCCCAGAAGGTGATAATTGCTGTCAAGCCAATGAGCTGAAAGATGCTGCAGAATATTGCACTCAAAAAGTCACGTGGATTGTTCATTGAAACATTGTTTAATGCACTAAAGTAGATAACAAGCTGCACAGTATTTAGAAAGACATTCCTTTCTGTCTGAGACAAAGCATTTCCGAGGATATGAATCCTAGTCAGTTAAGCTTGAATGTGTAAATAGCTAAAGTTAAACAGAATTATCCTGGCTGTTTCAATGGTTGCTCACCTGCATCATATATCACAGTGAAAAGAGGCTTGGTTCGTAGCTCAGCAATATCATATTTTGCCAAACTCAGAGGTTGAATGTAATCATTAAACACTATGTCATTAGTCAATTCCAAAATTGCCAGCCCATCATCATCAATCAATTCGCGATGGAAGTCATATAGTTTATCCTCTTGTATTGTTGGTTGTGAATCAGAAGCCAGCATATCTGAGCATTCAGGTTGAGAGTAACTGTGTTGAACCAAGTGACTTTGCTGGAAATATCCCACTAGATCTTTGAAATATGAACCAACAGTTGCAATAATTGGTCTTTTCCTGTATACAAAAACGGAATCATGATACTGAAATATGTGTCCAATTCATAAAAGGATAAAGTATATTTCATACTGATTATCAGGGAACCAAAATTTTTCTGTGCATAAATTGATTTTCTAGAAGCTATCTCATAATTCCTCAACATTATGAAACTGATCATAATTCTTAAAATCCTCCATCTCAACACGGCGACTTTCTTACCAAAAAGAGAATATTAAGTTTTTCCAGCTTATTTTCCCATCACATTTTATCCTATCATATAGAGTTCCTTGCCAACATCTGGAATGGATACTTCCTAAAAAAGAGGCAAAAGCACCTTTTTATCGGTTCCCAGCATGTTACAAGGCACAAATGCCAGTACACATGTGCAACTTCCAAATTTGGGGGATCAGGCAGAAATTTGTTCCCAAAAAAGTTTAGAATTCGGTTAAAACTGATCGCAATGCTCCAAACTTTGTCGTCACATTTTTTTAGTGTCATTTTGCTTCCAACAGAAAACAAACTTCTTTACCAGTAACAGTGCAACCCTTTCACGGAAAGTTATGAAGGTTTAGTCCGCTTAATCAGATTTTAGATTTTCATACCATGTGCTTCTTCGAATCATCTGTCATGAGATAAAGAAAATTCCCTGAGAAGCCCGTACTACAATCTCAGCAGATGAAAGGCATAGGGTAAGACACATCAATCAAGACTGTATATTATATTTGTCTGGCTAAAAATCTGCTACTTGTATCACTTAAAACGACTGTTAAGTATTCCAGGATCTCATGCTGTAGAGAGTGTACACTATGCCGTCATACTTACATATTTTTCTGTTGGTTACATGTGGTCAGAACAAATCGTGTCCTGTCCTTGCGACCAACTCCACTAATTTCAGATTCATTCAACACAATCCCATATCCTTCTTTTAGATCAACTATCCATGGCAGGGTATTGGGCTCTGCCAGAAACGAACCTATCAGGGGATTATATGACTGAAATACAGGAAAATCCTCCACTGTGTAATTTAATGTTGAAATAGGGCGGTCACTACGCCACTTATTCCGTGATCGAACGTAGTTGATGTCAAACTGGATGCCAATTGGTGAGTTAAAATCAATAAATGTCATCGTCAAATATCTTTTGTGCCTAAATTGATAAAAATGAAAGCATATCATGTGTGATATTTGGTAAAAAGAAAATCTAGTAACAGTTTTCCCGGATGACAGTTTAATTATGGAAATAAACTAAAAGCTGTCACATGACGACCATTCTCTCATCAGAGAAACAGATTTCCTACTGAGAAATAATATTAATCTGAATTATTAACAGTTTACAAAGTGATTTAGGTGATTTTCACATCTATGGAATGAGTCTAATGTCATATCATAATACTTGAAGTAGTGATAGAAAGTAGTGATAGATTAAATTTAAGAAAGCAGTAATTTTTTTGTGAGTATCCCTATTTTATCTAACCCTTTAGAAGGTGGATGCAGTGAAATCTTGTTGTAACTATTGGATCTTTAATGACATAAAAAAGTATATGATGAACACCAAATGTATTGCATATCATTCTGATTACGATACTGTTGAAAAATAATGTCAGAATGACGACTCGATTGAATATTCATATGTTTATTGAAAAAGTTTGTGAATGAGTTAGTTTATAAGGATGTGCTAGGAGCGTTTAGTAATCCCTAAGCAAGAAACTTTCAACAAATATCAGCTATGTTCAAAAAGCTAACATATTTTAATGTTCCTCTGTTGTTCTTTGACATCTGGATATTTTCACAATTGAATTTCTGAATATCTGGTCATTTAAGTTTGAAAAATTGACTGGTGTTTACTATCTTTATATCAATAAAAACCAAACTTGTAAAAAGTTTCTTGATGCCATCACTGATGATGATGATATAATCGCTGTTTATGATGACAAGAATGATAATACATCCCTTGCATTTTATATGGAAACAATATACCTATAGATTTAATAAGAGAAACCTACAGATTTAATAACAGTTTTAGACTTGTTTGATTTTTCAGCAGAACCAATATTTTTGCCAAAGCAATTCAAACCATAGAAAAGTAGTTTTCACAGTGTTATTAACCTAGTACCTGATTTTAATATTATTTGAGGAAAAGCTGATTACCAGTTGTCCGGCCTGATGAATGTCTAGTCCTTGACGAAATTCAAGAATTCACATCAGGACAATTTGAGAATGTATACATGAAATAAATTTTTGTCAGAAATGACATCATTGTTTTATGTTTTGTATTTTTGTAATGAAAACAAAATATGAACCTAAATGCCTCGTCATTAATCAAAAAAATCGTGAATCTGTTACGCCTGCTTACACTTAGTCCTATAATATCACTAAACCTTCCACAGTAATTCTCATTGTTTTTCACAAAAATCTTATCGGACTTGGTTATGAATTTTAAATTAGCAGACCAAATAACTAAGCTTCTAAACAGTTTTTTGATGTCATCAATGATGAGCATGATAATAATAGATTTTAAATATTGTCGAGGGAACGAAAATAAGAATATAATCATCAGAATATACAATACAAAAAGTGAACCTTGAATATCAATGGTTAATGAACATTACACACGCACAGATCTTCAGTAGCTAAAATTCATACGAATACGTATTTTTGCTGAACCTAACCACATTTTTCGTCTTAATTCGTGGAAAAAGCTGAAATAATTTTTTGGAAAGTGTAAACAAGAAAAAAACAGTGCCTGTGCTGTCATTGAGTGAATGTTTAATTATATAAATTCTTTGCACGATAGATTTCACCAGAGAAAGGGTATTGCTAATGATCAAATGTTCTCAAAGGCAGTCAGATGATGGGAATCCTAATAAACAACCTAGAAAACATAGCATCGACCATAGGAATGAATAAACTGAAAACAAAACTGCATGCTTTTCGATAAAAGCCTAATATGCATATCTTTAGCTCTCAACTTTTCTCATTGGCCACTTCTCATGTATGTCATCTGAAAATGATCAATGACATTAGAAAAATTGACATGTTGCTCCTTTGAGAGGTTGCTGTTTACATGGAGCATGCAAAATGAATCATGTTTTCTCAAAAGTATTGTTCTCCATTGCTAAAATGGAATTTGTTTTTCTGTTCGGTTTCATTTCTACAATATTTTAAACTTTCGGGTGAGCGAAAATAGCGCATGAATCAATCAATAATTTGAAGACTGATTTTTTCTTGGTGTTTGAGTCGCATTATAAGGCAAGCGTGTGATAGGAAAAAAAGATGATTCAATTGCACATCTTTCAGACAGAATGTTTAATGTGAGAACAGTTATTAATTGACATGATCAAAATTTATGAATATTTTCATCTGATATTATGTCACTTGATTGAAGATAAAAATGACTCCTGTTGGTCATCAATGAACTTTTCTAGAAGAACCATCAATAAACTTTTCTAGATAGAGGAATCCCTGGCAAGAAGCAAGTGCAAATATCACAAACTTGCTTGACCTTTGACATAATGTATCATTTTTGAACCAAAATTGCTGTTGATTATCATCAGTTCAAAAAATTTATCAGATGATGAGTCTCACCAAATTCGAGTTGGATGAATTTTAAAATTTAGGTGAACAAGCAACACTGCTTCTTCAAACTTGGTCAATAATCAATTTTGTCACACAGACAAGCATCTCTTTTGACAGTTGTTGAAAGCTCGATACATTGTTCCAGTGCTGTTATGTGGAAGAAAATACGATGATCCACAAATCTTCCTGATCTGCATGTTCAAAAACTTCATCTTTCTGCTTTTCTACTGTATTGTTGGGCAAGTTTTAGGTTAAATCTGGTGATCCAATGACAAATTCTGCTAGAGAAATCTGTACTTCACCAGAGTGAATAGTAGAACTGATGAACACATATCTCAGAGATTTGTATTATCCAGATTTCCACACAGACAGCCTACTCCAAGATTTAACTGAGGAAGAACACTTTAATAAAATGCCCACACATCTGAAATGTAAACTCTGAATTGTACTATCGTGAGGCAGAAGATAACATTCCTCAATGATGGGAAGGTATGAATGCTTCAACATAGTCAGATGAGTATACACTTTCTAAAATATATCAAATGGAAGATGAACTGAAGATTAATTAGTGTCGAGGATTTGTATAACCAAGAACTTCAACATTCTGAATGCCACTGCTTTTTCACAAAAAATCCATGAGTTCGCTATAATGAACTGTTGGTTAGAGTGCTGTGATGTAAGCAAAGTTTACTAAATGTATGTTCCGATTTTGTACCAAAATTTTTCACCAAAGAAAGAGCTACAGTAATTGAACAAATTGTGTCACAAAATCCAGCATCACAAAGACAAAGACATGCCTGCTTTCATCACTTCTTAGAGGAGAAAACATACCACTTCTGAACTTTGGACAGTTGACCCTAAAAACGAATATTATAAGCAGCAACATCCCAATTGTATAAAATGGAAAGACGTGAATGCTTCATTCACAGTGAACCAACAACTTACTCTGGCACCAACATTGTCACGCATGTTGGCGATTCATTTAGAACTTTGTGGTAAACAGGTTCAGGGTCGTGACGCCATATCTGTCCAAGGCAATGGAACATTGGAGATTTCGGAGTTGAGATACTGACTTTATAATGAGGTGCAAACAGTTCCAGAGTGGGAATTCTGTTGCCCACCGACATTATTTCTGGAGCCAACCTCACTACTTTTGCTGAACATAAAAGTATGTTAAAAACTGGTTGCAATATCCTCACGCTTGAGACTCACACACTGCAATATCATTTGGATGGGTATATATAATCAATGATTGAAAGGGGGGCATCATGGCGGCAGCATTTGACTGATAATTTGATTCCACAGAAAAAAAACACTGTTTTCTGGTTGGAACATAGTTACAAATTCTGCCATAATTTTGTTCCGCACACAGCACAGCACATGTACTGACATTCGGAAGGATTTCATAGCCAACAATGCCATGAATGTAAAACCTGTCAACTACAACATGGATATCCTTGTAAAATTCAGGTTCAAGCCATCGTTTCCAATATTGTTCATAGTTGATTGTCAGATTGAGTTCCAACTGGAAACTGTATGGTACATAGCCGAAAACTCCGGTAATATAATGACTCAGAAGCTTTTCCATCATATATTTGTCCAATGTCTCGACATTGTCGTGCTGCACCAGAACAGGATGATAGTTCATTGGACTTTCTATCTCATCATATGCTGTCAAAATCCAATCACGCATGTTCACTAGGTTGAAAAAGTTTAATGTATTTTCATGAGTTAATCCTGATACTATCCCTTGAGCAACATAATGATTGCCTTTGAAGCATATCATTGGGCTACCTGAGTCGCCCTAAAAGAGAAAACATCAAAACCACTGTTACATAACTGTGTTAAATAGAAAAATAGACATTTAGTGTTTTAATAATATCTACATGATGCAAAAAAATTTCCAGCGCGAAAACTCAAAGAAAAAAACCAAAACTTACAGCGCGAAAATTCAGAGTTCTATCATATCAGCTCTAGGATCCAAAATGTTATCAGCTTTTGTAAAAATTTTGCAAACTGTTATATTTAGGCATTAACAAGGTTAGACAGGCTGTGAAGATTCTGGACTAAATTGCAGAAATGGTATTCAAATTTGGGCTATTAACCAAAATCCAGCTTACATCATATCTCACAGATTATTGCACAAATATTGGAGAAATTTATAGACCTTTTTGAGGCCGATGAGATTATTCTTGTGAACTATTGCAGGCATAAAAAATGTTTTTCCTCAACAGAATAGTTATCATAATAGTGATCAAGAATTTTGGCTAGCTGCAAAAGAGTTTCAAATTGTTAATTGGTGGTTAGGTATTTGTATGATGCAGTAATTATACTAACTCATGGCACAAATGCATCATGTCAAGGATGAGAAAGTTATTCTCTAAAAAAGAGAGACAAAACAGAGACAGTCGTAAGCTAGCCCCTTGCAGGCCTACAACTTTTGGCTCGTGATCAATTTTTTGGTTAAAGGACTCCATTTAGCTCTAAATTGTTCCTTGCAGTTGCCATCTCCCATTGCAGCTTTTTAACACAGCCAGGTTTCCTGAGTTTCTCTCCATCAGAATAAATTTTGTGGAATCCATTTTCTCTCTTTTGCTCTTACCAGGGCAAAAACAGAGCAAAATCGAGAGACAGAGAATTTGCATGAATCACACTTCCTTGGAACTGGCTGCAGGTCTGGCCACGTGGAATTTCAACAACAGCTGACCTGATATAGTTGTAGGTGTATTTCATTCGATATAAAATTATTTTTCATAGTATACATATGCATCCCTGTGAATTCAGTCAAGGTTATACTTTCACTTGAGTTGTGTAATCACTATTCAGTAGCCTCCCCTAAAACAGTCATAACTCCTGGCGCAAGCACAAATGAAACTCGAACCTCTATTTTAGATCAAGATGCCAGACTGCCAAAATGTTTGACTTGATTTTTTTAGCTTGAGCACCGGCCCTGTTGCCTGCACTTGTTCATGAAAATCGAAGTAGAGCATTTTTAATTTTTCAGTGCAAATCAGGTCATACACCTGCACTTCTTTTCATTTTTCGTCTGCTTTCATATTGTAATTTTTATTATTGAATGTTTCCATAGCCATGTACAGTGAAACTTGGCAAGAAAAACTCCGTCCCATAGTGCAAAATTTAATTGTTGTGTTACCTAGCTCAAAAACTAAGAGAATAAATTTAGAAGATGTAATAATTTATCAATCAGTGCTGCTGTATTTTTAAAAACATAAGCATGCCATACCACCCCTTGTATATGGACACACTCTTGTGCTCTGTATGTTCCATTCCGGGTTCTTGCACCACAGGTACATGCTCACATACGTCAGATCAAAGCATTCATTTTATTGGCCCCGAGGGTCTGAGAGATGTCGGTGGGGGGCTTCTTGTGCCCAGAGCTACTGTATTTCCAAAACACAAGTGGGTCTCTGAAAGAAAAAAATCGATGTTGTCACTAAACAAGACCAAAACACGAGTCAGAAGATAGTAAATTTTCTCTTAAAAAACTGTAAAAAATGTATTCATGGCACGAACCACTGAGAAAATTTACGGGTTTCATAGAAAAATTCAAATTTTTCAGTATTTTACCGACCAAAAGTATGGGGCAAGCCACAGAATTTTGAAATGCCAGGAAGTTTTCCCAAGGACTAGACATATGGCCTGCCATTTCTTTGGGGGGTCCCTATAGCACTTTCCCCATTCACATGTATGGGTGGAAGTAGGCTTTAGGATCTCGGATCTTTTTCATAAGACTTATAAATCATTCCAAAGTCAAACAACTTTCTAGCCATTATTTGTCACATTTCGACAATGATTCCCTGACCAAATAGCCGAAAACACGCATTCGATATAATAAAAAGGCTTCCTGGCCCCAAACCTGTGAGACTGACTCTATTGAAACTTGCACAGTTTATGTTAACATCCAATTCCAAACTTTATTATTCTGGTTTTTGTCAATCTTATGAGGATGCTGACATAAAAAAGGCTACAAAAAGTAAAATCACAGTATATTCAAACTTTTCTCTCTTTTATTGAGACACACAAAATCAGGATATTGTGAAATCCTAAAGTTCTATAATAAGAGTTTTTGTGAGCTCACTAATTCTTCGAGTATCATGGAGAAGATATACAGCTAGAACAAATTATCCCATCTTCTTCAATACTTACTTGTGATACACGAGTACTAGGAGGTTTTAAAATGATAATGTCAATTGGGCATGATTATAAAGTCTCATTGAAAAAAATGCTTACATTTTCCACGTTATGATCGATTGAATCAATAGTGATGAGTAAGTTCTGCTCGACCAATTGGCTTTTGTTGAATTTTGATGTTTGCAATTCTTAAAAAAATCATCATCTAAGAAAATATGAACAATTGTTTGTTTAAACCAATTTTCGCCATTTATATCCAAGAATTTTATTTTTGATTTCTGAATGCATATGTATAATTTACTGCGTGTTCCTCCCCAACCGCTAACGAAGCAATGTTCCAACTCGGCTAAAGTAAAGTTTGACAACGTTATTGGTCTGACGAACTTGCTGAACTTGACGGGCTTCTCCAACTTCAACATTGTGATATCATAATGTCTATTGAATTTATGATACTGACGATGTGGAATTGCTTTCACAATTTTGATGTCAATCTGGTTCGTCTCATTTTTGGCTAACCGATCGTGTTTGCCGAAAGAAATGTAGAAGTTTTCTGGTCGTGAACTGGAAAAGTTATCATTCAAGTCTCTTGTTTATTGTATTATTGAGCACACTAAAAGCCATGCGATGAGTAAATTTTAAAGTAAAGCTTAATGATTATTCAAGCATTCAAGAAATATAAGCTGCTGATTTTACCAGTTCATAAGTGAAATAATTTTTGGATTTATGTCTGTCACAGGGTGCGATTTTACATGATAGTTGGTGGCTGTTGCTCACTTAATTTGAATTTGATCCGCAATAATTGTTCCCAATTATAGCAATTGAAAAGTCAAATAAGTTGAATTTTGGTCAGTGACCGATAATGATTTTGCCACATAGTCCGCCAATGTCACAGATTAATAGGATTTTGTTTTTGATTCTCCTTATTATATTCCAATTCATAGGTGAAAAAACTCAGGTTTCTTGTTGGTGACAGTCGGTGATATTTGCCGACTGTTGTTGATTCTCATTTCAGAAGTTGACGACGAAGTCAAGGAAGTAAAACAGGTTTTTTGGGACTGTCACTGATTTTTAGATGCTAATCATTAGGGAGCCAAGATTTCCCCTTGCATCAGAAGCTTTTTTAGCTTTGCCTAGGGAATATGCCCATGTAATTTAAAACTCAGAAAATGTCCAACGTGCATATGTACATGCATAGGAAGAAAATTCTGGTTCTAGCTGATTTTCAGGTGCAAACTTATATTGTTTTGTGTGAGAAGGAAATGTGCACACTTTTTTCGAAATATGTTGAGAAATGTGAAAAATTTGAATTCTTCTTTTGGAAAGTTTCAGTAAAATTTTACACATCAAATATTCAATTATGCTTGGAGAATATCTGCTGTATCGTCTGAACCAATACAAAGTGCCTTACTTAGCCACTGAATGAGCAAAAACAGTAGCTATATGGGCACGTACAAAACGTAGGTATATGGTAAGTAATGTCTTCAAGGTGAAATTCCACATAACTGTAGACAATACTGTCACCCGACCCTGATCTGTTGTTAAAAATACCGTGAGTTTGGCTGCTGGTTAACAGAAACCTGCGAAGATAGCCTTTGGTCGAGAAACATCAATATGCATAAGAATTCCACATTCAGAATTGAACACTTCAAAAATTTTTAAAAATATTATAAATTTTTTATCGTAACTTTTAAACTGTAAAACCCATGAACCTTTCATGTCTTAAAGCCTGATGGTCTTATGATTTCCCTCATAAAAATTGGTGCAACTTTAAAAATTTTTACAAAATTTTTTACAATTTTCCTTAAAACTTTAGAAATCCACAAATACTTCATATCTAAAATCCAACAGTTTTACAGTTTGACTCAAAAAATTTTTTGCAACTTTAACTTTTTTTAAATTTATCAAATATCTCACAAAATTTTAAAAATTTTTCGGTAAAGCTGTAAAAGCCTTAAACTTTCGTATTGTTATCAACTTAAGGGTTTTACGCTTCCACAACTTTAGGCATAAAACATCATGAAGAATTGTCAATTTTGAAGAAAATTCAACAATGCATGATAAACTGTAAAAGCCTAGAACTTTTAAACTTTAGACATATAAACTTTGTGGTTGAACGGTTTGATAATTTTTTTTGCAAAAAATCACCTGAAACTGAAAGACTTTAAAAAATCCTAAGAAATTTGGCAGAAATCTACAAATTCTTATGCCAGATTCCATATCAAAATTGGTTTCCTAAAGCAAAAATTGTATCCATCGACAACAAAAACCTATAAACCAGAATGGTAAAAATATTGTCCCAAATGGAGAATCTTTGCAAATTCTCTATCGAAAGCAGCTTACTACTTTCAGAGCTGGAAATTAGCCAGAAAAGTGTGAAATTGAATATTTTGAAATTGGATATCCTGTATCACATTACAGACTCGTTAACTACTAAAAATTTTTATAGTTCAAAACGACCAGCTCTGCCATTCAGAAGATGTCTTTCGAAAAGTCCCCTCCCAGTTGACGAGACGTTAGCACCTTTCATTCTATTTACGTATTTGACAAATCGGCATAACAGGTCAGTATTGGTCGAAAATTGTTTTGACTTCTTTCTAAGAATGATGAAGAATCTTTAATCTTTGAAATATGGTTCCTAAGAGGTCATATTGTAGATTTGTGACTACTACATTTTACATCAGGCGAGTCACATTATGGTTAGCAAAAAATGAACAAAAGGAATGAATGGCTATGTGAAAAGTTTACGCAAAGACTTATTATTTGAAGGGGCTCAGTATAAAGAAAAAATTACATTTTTCAAGTTTGAAGTTTTAAATTTTTCCTTAAAAATATTTGAACAAGTACATTTTGAACACAGTATGTTTTATTAACTGACAGCTATTGTGATGTATAACTTCCTACCATCAAATCTTGAGAATTAATCAGACATATGGGTGCAATTACTCAGATCTTAAGAGTAATGTTGGCATGGTTTTTTGTTGTTTCGTTTGTATTTAATGTTCTGTTGTTGTGTTTAGCAAATTTTGAGAGCTGAACAATAAGTCAGCCATAATTGAACTTACTTCTCCTGTTGACATTGGATAGTAGATAAGACGACCTTGTCCCGATTTCACTCATGTTACTAGGTTTACTCGAATAGCCAAAGTCGGTGAGCCAAACAGAAAGTAATGAAAGAATATGAATAAAGAACAAGAAAAAATTAATTTTTGCTACAGTAAATCTTTTGCATTACCAGCCTTAAAAGTGAATGGTTCAGCGCATCAAGGTGACTGAAATAAAAGAAATGTCTGCGATAAAAAGACGGTGACATTATCAATCATGCATTAAAGTCAGTAAGCCATCAATTTCCAGTTACATACTATTATATAAAGCATGCGATGTACTTTTGTTTGGCGTAACTGGAAAATATGTAATGCATTTGTCAAATGATGACACCTTGACCTCGTGGACTGTGCTGGTGGGGTGGGTGACATTCTCATGTGTAGTTTTTCGTTTTCTTCAAATTATGCCAAAAGTTTAACTATCTTTCGAAATTCTTGGTGATGTTTTTCTTAAAAAGAAATTTTCTGTGGAAGAAACTAAACCTTGTCTCAGCTTTTTAAGTGCATGTCTTGGATTGACCTTTTGTGAAACATTACTTGTATCTGCCTTGTAAGCCTCTGTCTTGTGTTTTAAGAAGATTATCATATTAACTTTTAAGAATGCCTTACATCAAACACATTCAGTTTAGCTTGTGCTAGCCCCTGGCATTTTTTCGTCCTAAATACTAACAATGAGTCAGCAGGTACCACCCACCACATAAATGCATACTCACAAATCAGTGACAGTAGTTTATTTTAGGTAATTGCTGATTCATTCCTTATAAATTGCTAACTGTCGCCTACTGAATAAGGCTTTATGCTTATTCTTAGCCATAGTTCATCAGATGTAATACTGTACCATTTATTTTCAATTCAGCAGTCAGTTTTGACTAATACAGCTTTATTAGAGACCTGGAATTCAATACCAGTTATTTGGAAACGGCTAAAAGAGTAATCATCAAAGAATTTCCGTTGTGGAAGAAAAATTCTTTCGACAAAGTCAAACAGTCTTCGAAAATTCTGGAAAAACTTTGACTGTGACCTGGCCACAAAGATCATTTTAAAATGAATGAGGAAACTTACATCTTTTTATCAAAAATAAATAGGCAGCATAGTTCGAAATAGGAGAAATGTTTGTGCCGGATTCCTTCATGGCGTGAAAATGATAAATTGATACAATTTTTTGGATCCAGTTCTGGATCTGTCCCTCTTTTCTTGTATGCCATTATGCTAAGCTTACGTTCTGCAACAATGAGCAGCAGTGATTGCTATATCAGATGATCCTTCTTCGAAGCTCGAATTCCATGCAGCATCTTTCCGATTTATCAGGAATGCCCCACAATAAGGAGTTGGTAGATATCCCATCCATGGACTTGAGTGATGCGGAGCTTCACGGCCATGGACTCGTTTGAAGCGATTGGATCTGATGCCATTGTCGAATGCCTGTAATGTAAAATGTATTTTATGTGAGGATCCAGACTGATAGCTTCAATGCATAGTCCAGTTTTCGTCAGTAAATTAATTTAGTCCGTGCTCAAACGCATACTATTCAACAGCAGAATCTTTACAGTGGAGCGATAAAATTTTTTGGATATTGACTTTATGGGATGCTCGATTATCAACTTTTCGAACCTTCATTCTAAGAATAAGATTACACAACATTATTGATAAACTTTCATGCTGTAAACGCTAGACACAGAAAGAAGCCCATGAAAATTTTCGCCTATAGATCTCCTAAAATATACAAAGATGCAGCTTGTTTAAGTTCAACCCAGCTAATTTTTTCCGCAAATGGGGAACTAGCCCAGGCGACGCTGATAAATCACTAGTTTCAAACATTGACACCATGGGCTGAAATCCTACATGACCTGGAATTTTGATTAAATTTTCCTTTTATACAATTTAAAATAATTTGATAGTGATGAAAACACATAATACCTGGTTTTCCTGAACAGAAAATTTCGAACAGCCATAGAGTGAACATTGGAGACTAATCTGGGCTAGACAAAATTCCAGGAATCTCTGACTGACTTTTCGGAGTTTCTCAGTTTTTTCACCAGGAATGTTGAAGGGCTTCCTGGGTATGGACCAGAGCTGTCCCACCACTGGCCAACTGCAGGGTAGGTGTGACCATCCCAACCAGGGCTCAACAAAAATGGCCGGGTTCGGAACTCATAGATTTTTTGAAACATCAATCCTACGAGTGGAATGTTGTATGTTACCATACAAAACCCCTCCGCCTTGGAGCAACAGGAGCTCTCTGGTACGGTCACCAGCATTTAAGGGCCTCCTGGGTAGCGGTGGAGCTGTCCCACCACTGGCCAACGTCGGGGTAGGTGTGACCAGGGCTCAAGAAAAATGGCCGGGTTCATTTTGGAACCTGTGGATAGGCAGTAACATCAATCCTACGGGTGGAATGTTGTATATCGAAATACAACAGTTATTCTGATTTTTTCAGCATAAACTTTTTTGTAGAAATCCGTATGTAAAAAAATATCTTTCATTACAAATTTTTCCGTGCACAAGTTATAAATATGGAATACTGTTTGTTTTTTCATAGAGAAAAGTCAATCCATGATAGGAATAGCTTATTTTAATAATCACCCATTGGAGTGACAGTGACTGCACCGATATTATGGCTATTGAATTTGTTCTATGACTTTTCTAAAGCATAATAAGCTACCAAATTTTCGTATGTATCAAACATACTCTTGTCTATCGGCTGTTTATCGGAAGCAAAACTATTTGGATATCCTACAGTGATGAGCAAAAGATCATATTGACGTAAAAATTCTATCGTGTTGAGTGCTGATAAAAACACAGAAGATGTAAATTCACAGGAAATAATAGAAAAGTTTGTTTACCGTGAAGCCAACAGTCAACCCATACATTAAAAAGTTGACTGATAATAAAACAGTAATACGAACCATTGCGCTGTAAATTTTCCCCAAAATGAAAATGAGCAATGTGTAATGTACCTGCTAAAGCGGTGTAAATATGTAGCATACTGTATGTGATATTCATTTATTAGATATATTTTCATTTATTAATCTATCGTCTCAAGGGTGTCTGGAATTCACACCCAAACATTCTTATAAATTTATGTGAAGCACTTTATTTTGATCGTCCCACACCCCATTGACCCAATTAAAGACACACATAATTATTTCCACATTGGCACCTGGCCCTCGTAATGCACATGAAGATACACATTTTGTAGGTACAATAATCCCCTCCAGAACGCGTAAACACACCTGCCCATGTAGAAAGTACAGAAATCCCAACTCAGACAAAAGATTTAGGAGGAATGCATGAAAAACCGAAAAACGTATGAAAAACTAAAAACATAGAGGCGGCAAAGCATACTGTAGGTTAAAAGGCATGCAAGTGTAGAAATTAGGAGTAAATTAAAAGCAAGAGGCGTGGCCAAAGAAGCATACAGTAGGCAGAAACAGGTAAGCGAAGCAGCGATTGGTTAGGCGAGCCGACGGAAGTGGACATCCCACGATGTGAGGGCGTGGATCAAAGAAGCGGTATAAAAGGCAAAGAAAGCGTGGAAGAGGGATAATTTTTATGCAGATTTTGATTTGTGTTGTATTGTATGCGAAAATCGTGGTTTGGAAGCAAGAAGCGTTTTGTATTTGTTGTACGTCGATACAAAGAAGGTCGTCGGCGAATTGTTTTATTATATTATTGTTTACCATACATTTTATCGTGTGCCGTCATCGTAGGCCAGTGGAGGTTGAGCGTATTGACTCAAGTAAAAGTACAACTTAGAAATCTGGTCGTTACATATTTTTGGTGACCGTACTGTACCGTTAACCACTGGAACTCCCTGCCCCATTAAGGTGCATCCTATATCGGGGCATCCCTAAGCAGTAATCGCATACAGTCGTTATCGTTTCCTACAGTAGGACAGACATTTGTAAAAGCACAAACTGAAAATGACCCACCATACAAGAGACCACTTAGGAGAAATTGTAAGAGAGCAAATCAACGAACTTTTTGCAGAAAATTTTCGAACTTTACACACACAATTGAGCAAAAACACTATGAATCCCACCCTGATAGACGATTTGAGAACGGCCAACATCCGTAACAGTATGACAAACAATTTTTAAGCAAAACCTACAGTATTTACGGGAGGAGTAACCCAACATTTCGGCCAATGGAGCAAGCGACTAGAACAGTTCATGATACTACAAGGCATGAAAGATACTGATGAGCAACTCAAATTAGCATGTTTTGAAATTCATTTGGGTGGTGCAGCATTAGCAAAATTCAAAAGTTTAGAAAATTCTGAAAACCCACCCCAAACGTATGAACAGTATAAAACTGCATTACAAGCATGTTTCCCCGACCACAGAGATTTAAACCAACATTTTTTGCATGAAGGGAAACAAAAAAGATCGGAAACTGTCATTCAATTTTTGTTTGACCTCGAGCATCTAGCGACCCTCGCCTACCCCAATTTCAATTCAGAGGCACGAGAAATGATAATCAAACCCCTTTTCATGGAAGGCATGCAGACAGAAATTAGAGAGGCACTTAAGTACAAACGATTCACCTCCCTAGCAGACATGTCTGACGAGGCAGCTTATGTTGAACAACAAATTTTCAGAAACAGATTGAAATCTAGCCCCATACCCCTCATATCCCCTGAATCGGAACCCATCCTTTCATTAGGCAATCACACTGAACAGCAAGGAATCCTACATAAATTAGAACAAGTCATGGAGTTGCAATTGCAAATACTGCGAAATTCTCAAACCCTACCCCAGCATGATAACAGTAATTTGAGACAGATCACATGTTTTCAATGCAATCAAGTCGGGCATTTCGCCAGAAATTGTAATTCACCAGGTACTCAAAAGTCATGCCAAATTTGCTTTAGGAATAATCACATGACTCGAGACTGTAAAAGCAGATGCATTCACTGTTCTCAGACTGGTCACAGATCCAGCCATTGCATATCAAAAAGCTACTCAAATGCAGAATGTTTTCTTTGTAAGCAAAAAGGTCACACGAGTAGATATTGCCCCAACCAAATGACCCTAACGTCCAAAATCGCATTGAAGAGAGACTACCCCCACCACAAATGAACATTGATGTCCCAGTCATGTACTCCACATTGCCCACTGTCCAGCATCAACCTCAACATGCTTTAAATACAGTTCTGCCCAGCAGTCATAAGCAGTTTGACCCCCAGTATAACCTTGACATACCCCTTCCTGATACAAGCAGCACTTCAAAAATTGCATCACCAAAAAGCAGTGACATGTTGAAATCCAAACTCCCCCAGCCAAAAATTGCACAGAAACATAAACATCCTGAAACCAGTGAGACGTCCAAACCTGAACCAGCATACAAAAAGGAACGCCCAATGTTTTCACAATTGCAGGGCCTCCCCACAGACTCCAACACATTCCCCAGACTAAAAACTTCTCTTCCTACCCCAAAGCACGAAAAAATCGTAAAATTCACTTTGCAGCTAGCATTTTCCAAAGTAAAAATAGTGGTATCTGCAGTCCCGTCTCAAACGACGTCAGCAAGCCCCAAATCCCCCATCCTGATACATGCATCGACCCTGTTTCTTGTCCCCTCCCAACGACAGACCCCAACACATTCCCCAGGCGAAAAACTTCTTTTCCTACCCCCAAAGCACAAGAAAATCGTAAAATTCATTTTGCAGCTAGTATTTCCCAGAGTAAAAGTAGTGGTATCTGCAGTTCTAGCTCAAAGGACGTCAGCAAGCCCCAAATCCCCCATCCCGATACATGCATCGTCCCAGTTTCTTGTCCCCTCCCAGCGAAAAATTCAACCGCCCAATCTCATTTTCCCACCCAAAACAAACAGAAACGTCTTCATACATTCCCATGGCTAAAAAGCAAAATAGAATCGACCAAGAGTGACAGGATTGAAACGGAAAAAGCTGAGTTAATCAATTTCTTATCCAAATATCAGCCCCTTCACACTGAGTCGAAAACACATGTGAGCCGCAGGCCACTTGTCTCCCACAGCATTGGTACACGTAATTATAAAGACAGACACAGACCCCTTTTTCGAAAACCACCAAAAGCAAAACAAAGCATCAAACAAAAAGTTGAGCAACTTAAGAAAGCTGATGTTATCAATCAAAGCACTTCCCCTTCATGTAAAACTGGCGGGTCAATCCTTCAGACAAAATCCCTAAGTCTTCCACCCCAAAACCCTCTCTACCTCGACCCCTTTGAACGAGGATGTTCAACTTCGGAAGGAGGGAAATGTAACGTACCTGCTAAAGCAGTACTGTAAATATGTAGCATACTGTATGTGATATTCATTTATTAGATATATTTTCATTTATTAATCTATCGTCTCAAGGGTGTCTGGAATTCACACCCAAACATTCTTATAAATTTATGTGAAGCACTTTATTTTGATCGTCCCACACCCCATTGACCCAATTAAAGACACACATAATTATTTCCACATTGGCACCTGGCCCTCGTAATGCACATGAAGATACATATTTTGTACGTACAATAATCCCCTCCAGAACGCGTAAACACACCTGCCCATGTAGAAAGTACAGAAATCCCAACCCAGACAAAAGATTTAGGAGGAATGCATGAAAAACCGAAAAACGTATGAAAAACTAAAAACATAGAGGCGGCAAAGCATACTGTAGGTTAAAAGGCATGCAAGTGTAGAAATTAGGAGTAAATTAAAAGCAAGAGGCGTGGCCAAAGAAGCATACAGTAGGCAGAAACAGGTAAGCGAAGCAGCGATTGGTTAGGCGAGCCGACGGAAGTGGACATCCCACGATGTGAGGGCGTGGATCAAAGAAGCGGTATAAAAGGCAAAGAAAGCGTGGAAGAGGGATAATTTTTATGCAGATTTTGATTTGTGTTGTATTGTATGCGAAAATCGTGGTTTGGAAGCAAGAAGCGTTTTGTATTTGTTGTACGTCGATACAAAGAAGGTCGTCGGCGAATTGTTTTATTATATTATTGTTTACCATACATTTTATCGTGTGCCGTCATCGTAGGCCAGTGGAGGTTGAGCGTATTGACTCAAGTAAAAGTACAACTTAGAAATCTGGTCGTTACATATTTTTGGTGACCGTACTGTACCGTTAACCACTGGAACTCCCTGCCCCATTAAGGTGCATCCTATATCGGGGCATCCCTAAGCAGTAATCGCATACAGTCGTTATCGTTTCCTACAGTAGGACAGACATTTGTAAAAGCACAAACTGAAAATGACCCACCATACAAGAGACCACTTAGGAGAAATTGTAAGAGAGCAAATCAACGAACTTTTTGCAGAAAATTTTCGAACTTTACACACACAATTGAGCAAAAACACTATGAATCCCACCCTGATAGACGATTTGAGAACGGCCAACATCCGTAACAGTATGACAAACAATTTTTAAGCAAAACCTACAGTATTTACGGGAGGAGTAACCCAACATTTCGGCCAATGGAGCAAGCGACTAGAACAGTTCATGATACTACAAGGCATGAAAGATACTGATGAGCAACTCAAATTAGCATGTTTTGAAATTCATTTGGGTGGTGCAGCATTAGCAAAATTCAAAAGTTTAGAAAATTCTGAAAACCCACCCCAAACGTATGAACAGTATAAAACTGCATTACAAGCATGTTTCCCCGACCACAGAGATTTAAACCAACATTTTTTGCATGAAGGGAAACAAAAAAGATCGGAAACTGTCATTCAATTTTTGTTTGACCTCGAGCATCTAGCGACCCTCGCCTACCCCAATTTCAATTCAGAGGCACGAGAAATGATAATCAAACCCCTTTTCATGGAAGGCATGCAGACAGAAATTAGAGAGGCACTTAAGTACAAACGATTCACCTCCCTAGCAGACATGTCTGACGAGGCAGCTTATGTTGAACAACAAATTTTCAGAAACAGATTGAAATCTAGCCCCATACCCCTCATATCCCCTGAATCGGAACCCATCCTTTCATTAGGCAATCACACTGAACAGCAAGGAATCCTACATAAATTAGAACAAGTCATGGAGTTGCAATTGCAAATACTGCGAAATTCTCAAACCCTACCCCAGCATGATAACAGTAATTTGAGACAGATCACATGTTTTCAATGCAATCAAGTCGGGCATTTCGCCAGAAATTGTAATTCACCAGGTACTCAAAAGTCATGCCAAATTTGCTTTAGGAATAATCACATGACTCGAGACTGTAAAAGCAGATGCATTCACTGTTCTCAGACTGGTCACAGATCCAGCCATTGCATATCAAAAAGCTACTCAAATGCAGAATGTTTTCTTTGTAAGCAAAAAGGTCACACGAGTAGATATTGCCCCAACCAAATGACCCTAACGTCCAAAATCGCATTGAAGAGAGACTACCCCCACCACAAATGAACATTGATGTCCCAGTCATGTACTCCACATTGCCCACTGTCCAGCATCAACCTCAACATGCTTTAAATACAGTTCTGCCCAGCAGTCATAAGCAGTTTGACCCCCAGTATAACCTTGACATACCCCTTCCTGATACAAGCAGCACTTCAAAAATTGCATCACCAAAAAGCAGTGACATGTTGAAATCCAAACTCCCCCAGCCAAAAATTGCACAGAAACATAAACATCCTGAAACCAGTGAGACGTCCAAACCTGAACCAGCATACAAAAAGGAACGCCCAATGTTTTCACAATTGCAGGGCCTCCCCACAGACTCCAACACATTCCCCAGACTAAAAACTTCTCTTCCTACCCCAAAGCACGAAAAAATCGTAAAATTCACTTTGCAGCTAGCATTTTCCAAAGTAAAAATAGTGGTATCTGCAGTCCCGTCTCAAACGACGTCAGCAAGCCCCAAATCCCCCATCCTGATACATGCATCGACCCTGTTTCTTGTCCCCTCCCAACGACAGACCCCAACACATTCCCCAGGCGAAAAACTTCTTTTCCTACCCCCAAAGCACAAGAAAATCGTAAAATTCATTTTGCAGCTAGTATTTCCCAGAGTAAAAGTAGTGGTATCTGCAGTTCTAGCTCAAAGGACGTCAGCAAGCCCCAAATCCCCCATCCCGATACATGCATCGTCCCAGTTTCTTGTCCCCTCCCAGCGAAAAATTCAACCGCCCAATCTCATTTTCCCACCCAAAACAAACAGAAACGTCTTCATACATTCCCATGGCTAAAAAGCAAAATAGAATCGACCAAGAGTGACAGGATTGAAACGGAAAAAGCTGAGTTAATCAATTTCTTATCCAAATATCAGCCCCTTCACACTGAGTCCAAAACACATGTGAGCCGCAGGCCACTTGTCTCCCACAGCATTGGTACACGTAATTATAAAGACAGACACAGACCCCTTTTTCGAAAACCACCAAAAGCAAAACAAAGCATCAAACAAAAAGTTGAGCAACTTAAGAAAGCTGATGTTATCAATCAAAGCACTTCCCCTTCATGTAAAACTGGCGGGTCAATCCTTCAGACAAAATCCCTAAGTCTTCCACCCCAAAACCCTCTCTACCTCGACCCCTTTGAACGAGGATGTTCAACTTCGGAAGGAGGGAAATGTAACGTACCTGCTAAAGCAGTACTGTAAATATGTAGCATACTGTATGTGATATTCATTTATTAGATATATTTTCATTTATTAATCTATCGTCTCAAGGGTGTCTGGAATTCACACCCAAACATTCTTATAAATTTATGTGAAGCACTTTATTTTGATCGTCCCACACCCCATTGACCCAATTAAAGACACACATAATTATCTCCACATTGGCACCTGGCCCTCGTAATGCACATGAAGATACACATTTTGTACGTACAATAATCCCCTCCAGAACGCGTAAACACACCTGCCCATGTAGAAAGTACAGAAATCCCAACCCAGACAAAAGATTTAGGAGGAATGCATGAAAAACCGAAAAACGTATGAAAAACTAAAAACATAGAGGCGGCAAAGCATACTGTAGGTTAAAAGGCATGCAAGTGTAGAAATTAGGAGTAAATTAAAAGCAAGAGGCGTGGCCAAAGAAGCATACAGTAGGCAGAAACAGGTAAGCGAAGCAGCGATTGGTTAGGCGAGCCGACGGAAGCGGACATCCCACGATGCGAGGGCGTGGATCAAAGAAGCGGTATAAAGGGCAAAGAAAGCGTGGAAGAGGGATAATTTTTATGCAGATTTTGATTTGTGTTGTATTGTATGCGAAAATCGTGGTTTGGAAGCAAGAAGCGTTTTGTATTTGTTGTACGTCGATACAAAGAAGGTCGTCGGCGAATTGTTTTATTATATTATTGTTTACCGTACGTTTTATTGTGTGCCGTCCCCATAGACCAGTGGAGGTTGAGCGTATTGACTCAAGTAAAAGTACAACTTAGAAATCTGGTCGTTACAAATGAATGAAGAGAGCTATATTTTCAAAATGATGGAATGATTCTTGAAAAATTAAACAAACATATAATTCTGTCAGGACATGTTTAACGCGACCTTTCAGAGCAAATATCAGCAATTTTTCTTCTCAAAAGCATACCTACATGAAATGCCTATACTTTCATGTAGCATGTTCAGTATCATGAAAATGCCTTTCGACTGTCCCAACTAACATGAGAAAGATCGAACAATAAAACAAACGTAGATCATGCAAAGAGTAATCAGGAGGCTATGTCACAGTTTGTCTGCCTGCATTTGAAACTTGTTAGGATTTCAAAGGAGGAGCACAAATTCAAGTTTTAATACTTTAGGATCTTCAACAGAAATTAAAGATTATTGAAGATTTATGTCATTCAACAGATAATTGCAAAAAGCTTCACATTCAGAATTTCGGATCAATAAAATTGAAGCCAACATTACACCCTCGGTGGGTATGAAATGGTAATGTGACCTAGCTTCTGCACATAACTGCTATTAGCATAACGAGAATTGGAAAATCAGTTGAGTTGCTTTCAATCATTGTTCATTTTCTTATTCCGGCAGTAGCACTTGGAAACTTTTTGAATTTTTCGTTTCAAAACGCTGGAAAATGAATGCTCACATTAATTATTCCTAAAAAGATGCACTGAATTTACAGGTTCAGAATGATGTTTTAACTGATTCTCATTGTGAATTATGCAAATTCGCGGTTCAAAACGTTCGGAAAACTTTAAGCAATCCGACAGAAAAGTTGGAAAGATTCATGAAAAATCTCAGTTATCAGCAAAATATTCACTCCTAAAAGAGATTCGGTAATTCAATAAGTTTTTATATTAGATAGCAGGAAAGGTTTCGTCTAAGGTTAGATAAAGAACCAACTTAAATTGAGAAACGAGAGATTCGATGGTTATGGTTGACTTTCTTGGCTGTGCTTTAAACTGGCTGCACCCAATTTTTCAAAGATGGCTAAACTTTTTGATGAGGATTGGGAAAGAAAACATCAGTTAAAAACCGTGCTGCTTCACCACCGAGTTGAATAGAACTTCTTCCATAGCTGAATGCTAATCGAGAAATTTGACCTGTTTTATCTTAGCACTGAGGCTAATATTCGTCTCTTGTGTTTACCACTGACGAAAAAAACTCACATTGGTTACAGTCATAAACATACTCGTGTTTTCTGTATTTAACTTAGTTTTATATGATCATCGTTGTAGAATAGATGAGGTATGAATAACTTTTCCAAGTATTTTTAGTAGTTTTAAGAACAGAAAAATTAGGTGGATTGAGAATCATAACAAACTTAAGCTCACCATTGACATTCAGGAATAAAATACCTCTTGTGTATTTTTTTAAATGCTAGCCTTCTGGGAAGAAGGAACAAAAGCAAATACTCCATGTAGAACAGAATTTAATGAATTAGAGATGTCAGTAAAATTTGCATTGTGTTAATTTTCTAAAATTGAATAAACGATTAAGCTGCAGGCTTAATAGAAGTAAACTGAGGGTCGGTAGCGTTAAGAAGCCCGGATCGGCAGAAGAAAAAATGCTCGGAACGACCTTAACACACGGAGTTTCAACCGAGGTCGGGCGTGGCCTCATTATCTGAGCTAAAGTTTAAAGCACATGCCAAGAAAGTCAACCATAACCATCGAATCTATCGTTTCTCAATTTAAGTTGGTTCTTTATCTAACCTTAGACGAAACCTTTCCTGGTATCTAATATAAAAACTTATCGGATCAGCTTCTTTGCTTACAAATTAGTCGAGAGAAGTATAAAACGTCAAGGTAATTAACCGTCAACAGTTTTCATCAATTGAATTACCGAATCTCTTCTAGGAGTGAATATTTTGCTGATAACTGAGATTTTTCATTAATCTTTCCAATTTTTCTGTCGGATTTCTTAAAGTTTTCTGAACGTTTTCAACCGCGAATTTGCCTCTTTTACAATGAGAATCAGTAAAAACATCATTCTGAACCTGTAAATTTAGTGCATCTATTTAGGAATAATTAATGTGAGCATTTATTTTCCAGCGTTTTGAAACGAAAAATTCAAAAAGTTTCCAAGTGCTACTGCCGGAATAAGAAAATGAACAATGATTGAAAGCAACTCAACTGATTTTTCAATTCTCGTTATGCTAATAGCAGTTATGTGCAGAAGCTAGGTCACATTACCATTTCATACCCACGGAGGGTGTAATGTTGGCTTCAATTTTATTGATCCGAAATTCTGAATGTGAAGCTTTTTGCAATTATCTGTTGAATGACATATTAACATGAATTTTCAAAAATCTTTAATTTCTGCTGAAGATCATAAACTATTGAAACTTGAATTTGCGCTCCAAAACATAAAACAATGATGTCATTTCTGACAAAAATTTATTTCATGTCTACATTCTCAAATTGTCCTGATGTGAATTCTTGAATTTCGTCAAGGACTAGACATTCATCAGGCCGGACAACTGGTAATCAGCTTTTCCTCAAATAATATTAAAATCAGGTACTAGGTAAATAACACTGTGAAAACTACTTTTCTATGGTGTGAATTGCTTTGGCAAAAATATTGGTTCTGCTGAAAAATCAAACAAGTCTGAAACTGTTATTAAATCTGTAGATTTCTCTTATTAAATCTATAGGTATATTGTTTCCATATAAAATACAAGAGATGTATTATCATTTTTATCATCATCATCAGCGATTTTATCATCATCATCAGTGATGGCATCAAAAAACCTTTTACAAGTTTGGTTTTTATTGATATAAAGATAGTGAACACCAGTCAATTTATGAAACTTAAATGACCAGATATTCAGAAATTCAGTTGTGAAAATATCCAGATGTCAAAGAACAACAGAGGAACATTAAAATATGTTTGCTTTTTGAACATAGCTGATATTTGTTGAAAGTTTCTTGCTTAGGGATTACTAAACACTCCTAGCACATCCTTATAAATTAACTCATTCACAAACTTCTTCAATAAACATATCAATATTCAATCGAATCATCTATGTGACATTATTTTTCAACAGGATCGTAATCAGAATTATATGCAATAAATTTGGTGTTCATCATATACTTTTTTATGTCATTAAAGATCCAATAGTTACAACAAGATTCCACTGCATCCACCTTCTAAAGGGTTAGATAAAATAGGGATACTCACAAAAAAATTACTGCTTCCTTAAATTTAATCTATCACTACTTTCTATCACTACTTCAAGTATTATGATATGACATTAGACTCATTGCATAGATGTGAAAATCACCCAAATCACTTTGTAAACTGTTAATAATCCAGATTAATATTATTTCTCAGTAGGAAATCTGTTTCTCTGGTGAGAGAATGGTCGTCATGTGACAGCTTTTAGTTTATTTCCATAATTGAACTGTCATCCGGGAAGACTGTTACTAGATTTTCTTTTTACCAAGTATCACACATGATATGCTTTCATTTTTATCAATTTAGGCACAAAGGATATTTGACGATGACATTTATTGATTTTAACTCACCAATTGGCATCCAGTTTGACATCAACTACGTTCGATCACGGAATAAGTGGCGTAGTGACCGCCCTATTTCAACATTAAATTACACAGTGGACGATTTTCCTGTATTTCAGTCATATAATCCCCTGTTAGGTTCGTTTCTGGCAGAACCCAATACCCTGCCATGGATAGTTGATCTGAAAGAAGGATACGGGATTGTGTTGAATGAATCTGAAATTAGTGGAGTTGGTGGCAAGGACAGGACACGATTTGTTCTAACCACATGTAACCAACAGCAAAATATGTAAGTACGACAGTATAGTGTACATTCTCTACAGCATGAGACCCTGGAATACTCAATAGTCGTTTTAAGTGATACAAGTAGCAGATTTTTAGCCTGACAAATATAATATACAGTCTTGATTGAAGTGTCTTACCCTATGCTTTTCATCTGCTTAGATTGTAGTACCAGCTTCTCAGGGAATTTTCTTTATTTCATGACAGATGATTCAAAGAAGCACATGATATGGAAAGGTAAAATCTGGTTAAGCAGACTAAACTATGATGTACAGTCAAGCTGTGACAATGAGTTGGTAGATTTGCTCATGAACCCAAATAGAACCCAGGCTGACCCTCGAGGGATCCGGGCTGATTGCTCCTTTTTCCTTTTTTGGCAGTCAGAACATTTTGATTCAGAATCCTTCAGAAGTTTTCGTGAGAGGGTTGCACAGTTACTGGTGAAGAAGTTTCTTTCCTATTGGAAGCAAAATGACACTAAGAAACATGTGACAAGAAAGTTTGAAGCATAGAGATCAGTTTCAACCGAATTATCAACTTTTTTGGGAACAAATTTGTGGCTGATACCCCAATTTTGAAGTTGCACATGTGTAGGGACATTCATGTCTTGTAATACGATGTGAGCATATGAAAAAAAGTGCTTTCGCCCTTTTTTAGGAAGCATCTTTTTCAGGTGTTGACAAAGAGCTTTATATGATAGGATCAAATGTGATTTAAAGAAAAATAAGCTGAAAATTTTCAGATTGTCTTTTTGGTAAGAAAATTGTCTTGTTGAGATCAAGGATTTTAAATTTTATTATCAGCTTCATAATGATGAGAAAGTGAGACAGCTTCTTGAATTTCAATTTATGCACACAAAGTTTTTGTGCCCTGTAAATTTTTAGTAAATGTTTGAAGCATGTTTTGTCCTTTTATAAAATGAACACATTTTTCAGTATCACGATCCTGTTTTCCATTACAGGAAAGGACCAATTATTGCAACGGTTGGTTCATATTTTAAAGATCTAGTGGGATAATTCCAGCAAAGTCAATTGGTTCAACACTATTACCCGGTACCTGAATGCTCAAATAAGCTGGCTTCAATAAAAAAGGATAAATTAGATGTCATCCATTGCCGATCGACTACCGAAGATGGGCTGTCAATTTTGGAATTGACTAATGACATAATGTTTGACGATTACGTCCAACCTCTGAGTATTGCAAAATATATTTCTGAGCTATGGACAAAGCCTCTTTTCACTGTGAAATATGAAGCTGGTGAGCAACTATTCAAAGTGTCATGATAATTATGTTTCACTCTAACTGTTTATGCATTCAAGCTTCACAGATAAGGTTAAAACGTCCTAGGAGATGTGTCCTGGACAGAAAAAAAAGTCTTTCTGAATAGTTTGCAGCTCGTTATCTACTTTGGTGCACGTGACAATGTTTCAAGGAACAATCCACGTAAATTCTTGAGTGCAACATTCTGCAGCTTCTTCAAGCTTATCAACTTGGCAGCCACTATCATCTTTTGGGGTCTGAGAGATCAACTAGGTCAACTTTATATTAGATTAGACTAGTTGTTCTCATGTAAAGGGTATAAGAAAATGGGGAGTTTCTCAATGATGGTTTGTCCTCAAATTAAATTTAAGGGTGATCATTTTGGCCTAACAAATTTCGGGTTTGGCAAGCATAGCATTTTCCTTAATTCAGAGACTTTTTCACATAGACTAAGCATTACAAACGTTTCTTTAGCACACAACTATGTAGTCTATTCCTTGTGACTCAATTTTTTTGCAATATACATTTATTTCTCAATCAAAATTTTTTTAACAGGCGATAGTTTTCAAACCATGTGTGAAGTTGAGTTTGGATCGAGCACTACAAGAACTAGTTCGAGAACACATTTCAGGAGTACATTCAATTTTGTCGAATAGTTTTTACTCAGTTTGATGAGAAGACGATTGAATACGACTCTCTTTCGGAAATTCATTCTGATAGTAGAATTTTATATGGTAGTTTGTCATCAAACTGAGGTGAATTATAGTCTTCAGTAAAGAGACTAACTTAGTCCTCAAATTATCTAATCCCCTATATGCTGATTGTCGTCATATTAAATTTAGGCTGTAGGACTGACTTCACTACTAGGATTCTTGTTCAAGACCTCTATCGAAGTATATTTGAAACAATAAACAATTCAGAGGTACTGATAAAAATACATCGGATAGCTTATTTCAAGTCATCACTGAAGGAAAAATACTAATCATAATGGATGCTAAAATTTTCCTTGAGTAGCATCTAGAGTTTAAGACCAACTGCTGGTTAGGAAGAAAAATATTTGAAGAATGATCAGAAGCACTTTTCAGGCTCTCGCAAAATGGACTCTCATCAGAAAAAGTCTTCACTGAGTTCATCAGCAAACTTGGTTTGATGAAATTAACTGTGAAAAACTGTAGAAGTTTTTAGTCTAAACCTCACAAAAGTGTCTCTCAATTTTCTTTATAGACACAGTTTCTGTAATTACAGCAGAATAACCATATTATTCATTCATTTCATATGCTCGATAATAATTTTGCAAAAAAAAGATTACCCAAAATCGATTGGCATTTTTATTTATCTCAGCATTGGAGCAAATTATAATATGTAAATTTTCGCCAATGAGTGCATCAAAACTTAAGGGGCACTTGTAAGGAATATAGATTGTGGTTAATTGATAGTTGTTGAATCTAGTGAGAAAGGTGACAGAAGCCACACAATAGAGCACTTTTAGATTTTAGAAGAGGCCTTCTTATATTTTTACTACTTAAATCATTTATTTCAGCTTGAATTTTGCAGGCTACAGACAAACCGATTCTACAAATTTGCTACTAATTTGCTACTGATTTTATAAATAAAATTTATTAAAATAGGTTATGATATGGTTTGGTTAAAGCCATACAATTTTAATGAAAATTGTTTTACTGGAAAGTGGACCGTGGAAAGAACAAACAATGACCAAGTCTTCAATTAAAGTTTGAGTTTTTCGAATTCCCTGTAGTATTTACAGTTCCAAAAAAATATATTTTCATATCGATTTTGAAATTTACACCCAGATTTTTTATGACAGATTTTACACTACTCCTGCCAGTCAAAAAGTGTGGCGTTAAAAGCTCAGCTTGAAAAATAATCCGAGAAGAACATTTTTGAATTAATATGCTGAAACCCATTTCAACTTTGATATGGTTGTGTTGCATTTTAAGGTTCAAAATATAATCATTTTCTTTTCCTTATCTCATTTTTAAATTTCACAAAGAAACTCATATGTATTACATCATGCACACATGTTTATGGGGGGGGAGTGCTATATGAACCCCCTTCCCAGAAATTGCCGACCATATGGCTAGCCATTGGGTGACCGCTCCCCCAGGATCTTCCTATCCAATGGCTAGTTATATGGTAGCCCTAGGGACTCGCATGCTTTTGGTCGAAAAAATACTGAAAAATGTCAATTTTTTGATTTTTTAAACGAAAAATTTGAAAAAATTTGAATTTTCTTTGCGCTTCACGCCATGGATACATTTTTTCGGCCTTTTTAGGAAAAAATTACTATTTTTTGAACAATTTTGCATACACCTTTCGTGAAAAAATCGACTTTTTTCCCTTGAGAGACTCCTCTACCCCCAAAATTTTGGGAATTACTGATCCCTGGCCCAAAAAAGTCGCCTAACGGCCCCCCTAGACCTCGGGGCTCCGTTACATGTATGACATCATGTAGTGTAAGACTTCAAGTTTTTAGGTTTCTCTAAATTCTGGTTCATATATTTATGCTCAGACGACTGCAAAAAGGTTTTTCAACACCCATGGGAACATCCAGCCATAACTTTGAACTACAAGTGTATTCCAGCCATAAGGTCCTCAATATCTTCTTTAGTATAATAATTAGTGCATATCTGATACTGAATAATTCACTTTTGCCAGCTTGGTCACACGAACCACAGGCCATAATACCACTGCATGTACAGTACACACTCCCGCTTAGGAATGAAGCTATGTTGGTGAAGACCAGGCGATCATTCCAGAGAGCCTATAAAAAAGATGTAAGTTGTGAAAAATCAAATTAACAAATCGGATTTGAGTTGGTGCAATTGCGATAATGCATGCACGAATCATGGCTCAACAATTCATAAAATGTATGTAATATAAATATGGAATATTGTGGACAAATAGTCCTAAAACTGTAATATTTCATTGGCTATACTAAATTTTTGAGTCGATAATGTCTATTATGTTCTAAGCAGTTTTGAGCAACATACTCAGATCAATAAAAAACTTGCAAATCATGATATTTCAAAAGACAGACTTTGCGATGCTTAGAATGTTTTTACATAGCCTCTCATTTTTTGAGAAGAAAAAATTTTTCATCTTCAGACATTTGATCAATATGTTTTCACATAGTGCTCACTTCTCCTGTCAAGCTTCTGCAAAATATTGTCACTCACATACTTCCAGTCTACGGAAAGTCTATTTCTTATTTTGCAGTGGAAACATACTCCTTTTCGATCATTATGTAATTTCATTTGTGTGTTAAATTTCATAGGAAAATTTGCACACGCCACTAATCACGTGTGACAACGTTGCAAAGAAATGCGAACTCTTAGGCTGGCATACGAATTATGGTTTTTATATTACTTTCGGTTCTAATGTCGATTGGATGGGCGAAGTTTTGAGAGAAGCTATAGAAAGTGATTGGTGATTCACTTCCGTTGTGTGAATCATATTGTCAAAGAATAAAGTACAATGCTAAATGAAAACAAAATATCTTTAAATTACACGTGCCTCGAAATCCTATGTAAAAGTACTACATCAAAATACTGAAACTTGACACTGTACATAAGATGTTGCAGAAATTCTTTTGAAATTTGCCATCAAATCAGAGGGGAACCATTCACATGCCATTTCCATAATCGAAATGTGATCTGTTCTTATCATCATGAAATGTCCAAAAATATGTTAACAATAGATTTCATATCCAATTGCAAAACGTTCAAACTGTGTTGTTGAATAATTTGTTTCAGCTTTGTTGAGAATGCGGCTAGTGTAGGCAATTACCTATTTTTCCTCACTATTTTCTCAATACAGTCGGGCTCCCATTGTCCTAATGCGTGGCTCTATGTGGATATCAAATTGGGAACTGTCGTACCTTGGAAAATTCAAAAATGGGGGATTTGTGAGACTACTTTTGATCTGCTTGAAATCTTCTTTATGCCCGTATGTGATGATATATTTTGATCTTTTGACGGCCAATTTGTAGAATGGTTGGGATGTAACAGGCAAATTTTCTGGAAATTATTTGCACCACTGCACCATTCTAAGAATTTTTCGCAGTTTTGTGACAGATTTCGGAAATTCGAGGTACCTTATGGCTTCGACTTCACATAAAATTCACATTGGATCCTCACATAAAATACATTTTACATTACAGGCATTCGACAATGGCATCAGATCCAATCGCTTCAAACGAGTGCATGGCCGTGAAGCTCCGCATCACTCAAGTCCATGGATGGGATATCTACCAACTCCTTATTGTGGGGCATTCCTGATAAATCGGAAAGATGCTGCATGGAATTCGAGCTTCGAAGAAGGATCATCTGATATAGCAATCACTGCTGCTCATTGTTGCAGAACGTAAGCTTAGCATAATGGCATACAAGAAAAGAGGGACAGATCCAGAACTGGATCCAAAAAATTGTATCAATTTATCATTTTCACGCCATGAAGGAATCCGGCACAAACATTTCTCCTATTTCGAACTATGCTGCCTATTTATTTTTGATAAAAAGATGTAAGTTTCCTCATTCATTTTAAAATGATCTTTGTGGCCAGGTCACAGTCAAAGTTTTTCCAGAATTTTCGAAGACTGTTTGACTTTGTGGAAAGAATTTTTCTTCCACAACGGAAATTCTTTGATGATTACTCTTTTAGCCGTTTCCAAATAACTGGTATTGAATTCCAGGTCTCTAATAAAGCTGTATTAGTCAAAACTGACTGCTGAATTGAAAATAAATGGTACAGTATTACATCTGATGAACTATGGCTAAGAATAAGCATAAAGCCTTATTCAGTAGGCGACAGTTAGCAATTTATGAGGAATGAATCAGCAATTACCTAAAATAAACTACTGTCACTGATTTGTGAGTATGCATTTATGTGGTGGGTGGTACCTGCTGACTCATTGTTAGTATTTAGGACGAAAAAATGCCAGGGGCTAGCACAAGCTAAACTGAATATGTTTGATGTAAGGCATTCTTAAAAGTTAATATGATAATCTTCTTAAAACACAAGACAGAGGCTTACAAGGCAGATACAAGTAATGTTTCACAAAAGGTCAATCCAAGACATGCACTTAAAAAGCTGAGACAAGGTTTAGTTCCTTCCACAAAAAATTTCCTTTTAAGAAAAACATCACCAAGAATTTCGAAAGATAGTTAAACTTTTGGCATAATTTGAAGAAAACGAAAAACTACACATGAGAATGTCACCCACCCCACCAGCACAGTCCACGAGGTCAAGATGTCATCATTTGACGAATGCATTACATATTTTCCAGTTACGCCAAACAAAAGTACATCGCATGCTTTATATAATAGTATGTAACTGGAAATTGATGGCTTACTGACTTTAATGCATGATTGATAATGTCACCGTCTTTTTATCGCAGACATTTTTTTTATTTCAGTCACCTTGATGCGCTAAACCATTCACTTTTAATGCTGGTAATGCAAAAGATTTACTGTAGCAAAAATTAATTTTTTCTTGTTCTTTATTCATATTCTTTCATTACTTTCTGTTTGGCTCACCGACTTTGGCTATTCGAGTAAACCTAGTAACATGAGTGAAATCGGGACAAGGTCGTCTTATCTACTATTCAATGTCAACAGAAGAAGTAAGTTCAATTATGGCTGGCTTCTTGTTCTGCTATCAAAATTTGCTAAACACAACAACAGAACATTAAATACAAACAAAACAACAAAAAACCATGCCAACATTACTCTTAAGATCTAAGTAATTCTTTAAATGATGAGAATTGTAATTATTTTATATTGTTTTAGTGTCCACTAATTGTTTGAAAATTCTAGGGGCGCTTATATTTTTCCGTTAAGAGGAAATTTTTTGTCGAGGAAATGAAACTTTGCCTCTGCTTTTTAAGTGCATGTCTTGGCTTGACATTTTGTGAAACATTGTATCTGCCTTTTAAACGCCTGTCTTGTGTTTTAAGAAGATTGTACAGTCTCTAACATCTATTGTGTACAGTTTCTAACATTACAGTCTCTAACATCTATTGCACCCATATGTCTGATTAATTCTCAAGATTTGATGGTAGGAAGTTATACATCACAATTTATAGAGCTGTCAGTTAATAAAACATACTGTACTCAAAATGTACTTGTTCAAATATTTTTGAGGAAAAATTTAAAACTTCAAACTTGAAAAATGTAATTTTTTCTTTATACTGAGCCCCTTCAAATAAAAAGTCTTTGCGTATACTTTTCACATAGCTATTCATTCCTTTTGTTCATTTTTTGCTAACCATAATGTGACTCGCCTGATGTAAAATGTAGTAGTCACAAATCTACAATGTGACCTCTTAGGAACCATATTTCAAAGATTAAAGATTCTTCATCATTCTTAGAAAGAAGTCAAAACAATTTTCGACCAATACTGACCTGTTATGCCGATTTGTCAAATACGTAAATAGAATGAAAGGTGCCAACGTCTCGTCAACTGGGAGGGGACTTTTCGAAAGACATCTTCTGAATGGCAGAGCTGGTCGTTTTGAACTATAAAAATTTTTAGTAGTTAACGAGTCTGTAATGTGATACAGGATATCCAATTTCAAAATATTCAATTTCACACTTTTCTGGCTAATTTCCAGCTCTGAAAGTAGTAAGCTGCTTTCGATAAAGAATTTGCAAAGATTCTCCATTTGGGACAATATTTTTACCATTCTGGTTTATGGGTTTTTGTTGTCGATGGATACAATTTTTGCTTTAGGAAACCAATTTTGATATGGAATCTGGCATAAGAATTTGTAAATTTCTGCCAAATTTCTTAGGATTTTTTAAAGTCTTTCAGTTTCAGGTGATTTTTTGCAAAAAAAATTATCAAACCGTTCAACCACAAAGTTTATATGTCTAAAGTTTAAAAGTTCTAGGCTTTTACAGTTTATCATGCATTGTTGAATTTTCTTCAAAAATGACAATTCTTCATGATGTTTTATGCCTAAAGTTGTGGAAGCGTAAAACCCTTAAGTTGATAACAATACGAAAGTTTAAGGCTTTTACAGCTTTACCGAAAAATTTTTAAAATTTTGTGAGATATTTGATAAATTTAAAAAAAGTTAAAGTTGCAAAAATTTTTTTGAGTCAAACTGTAAAACTGTTGGATTTTAGATATGAAGTATTTGTGGATTTCTAAACTTTTGAGGAAAATTATAAAAAATTTTGTAAAAATTTTTAAAGTTGCACCAATTTTTATGAGGGAAATCATAAGACCATCAGGCTTTAAGACATGAAAGGTTCATGGGTTTTGCAGTTTAAAAGTTACGATAAAAAATTTATAATATTTTTTAAAATTTTTGAAGTGTTCAATTCTGAATGTGGAATTCTTATGCATATTGATGTTTCTCGACCAAAGGCTATCTTCGCAGGTTTCTGTCAACCAGCAGCCAAACTCACGGTATTTTTAACAACAGATCAGGGTCGGGTGACAGTATTGTCTACAGTTATGTGGAATTTCACCTTGAAGCCATTACTTACCATACACCTACGTTTTGTACGTGCCCATGTAGCTACTGTTTTTGCTCATTCAGTGGCTAAGTAAGGCACTTTGTATTGGTTCAGACGATACAGCAGATATTCTCCAAGCATAATTGAATATTTGATGTGTAAAATTTTACTGAAACTTTCCAAAAGAAGAATTCAAATTTTTCACATTTCTCAACATATTTCGAAAAAAATGTGCACATTTCCTTCTCACACAAAGCAATATAAGTTTGCACCTGAAAATCAGCTAGAACCAGAATTTTCTTCCTATGCATGTACATATGCACGTTGGACATTTTCTGAGTTTTAAATTACATGGGCATATTCCCTAGGCAAAGCTAAAAAAGCTTCTGATGCAAGGGGAAATCTTGGCTCCCTAATGATTAGCATCTAAAAATCAGTGACAGTCCCAAAAAACCTGTTTTACTTCCTTGACTTCGTCGTCAACTTCTGAAATGAGAATCAACAACAGTCGGCAAATATCACCGACTGTCACCAACAAGAAACCTGAGTTTTTTCACCTATGAATTGGAATATAATAAGGAGAATCAAAAACAAAATCCTATTAATCTGTGACATTGGCGGACTATGTGGCAAAATCATTATCGGTCACTGACCAAAATTCAACTTATTTGACTTTTCAATTGCTATAATTGGGAACAATTATTGCGGATCAAATTCAAATTAAGTGAGCAACAGCCACCAACTATCATGTAAAATCGCACCCTGTGACAGACATAAATCCAAAAATTATTTCACTTATGAACTGGTAAAATCAGCAGCTTATATTTCTTGAATGCTTGAATAATCATTAAGCTTTACTTTAAAATTTACTCATCGCATGGCTTTTAGTGTGCTCAATAATACAATAAACAAGAGACTTGAATGATAACTTTTCCAGTTCACGACCAGAAAACTTCTACATTTCTTTCGGCAAACACGATCGGTTAGCCGAAAATGAGACGAACCAGATTGACATCAAAATTGTGAAAGCAATTCCACATAGTCAGCATCATAGTTTCAATAGACACTATGATATCACAATGTTGAAGTTGGAGAAGCCCATCAAGTTCAGCAAGTTCGTCAGACCAATAACGTTGTCAAACTTTACTTTAGCCGAGTTGGACCATTGCTTCGTTAGCGGTTGGGGAGGAACACGCAGTAAATTATACATATGCATTCAGAAATCAAAAATAAAATTCTTGGATATAAATGGCGAAAATTGGTTTAAACAAACAATTGTTCATATTTTCTTAGATGATGATTTTTTTAAGAATTGCAAACATCAAAATTCAACAAAAGCCAATTGGTCGAGCACGACTTACTCATCACTATTGATTCAATCGATCATAACGTGGAAAATGTAAGCATTTTTTTCAATGAGACTTTATAAGCATACCCAATTGACATTATCATTTTAAAACCTCCTAGTACTCGTGTATCACAAGTAAGTATTGAAGAAGATGGGATAATTTGTTCTAGCTGTATGTCTTCTCCATGATACTCGAAGAATTAGTGAGCTCACAAAAACTCTTATTATAGAACTTTAGGATTTCACAATATCCTGATTTTGTGTGTCTCAATAAAAGAGAGAAAAGTTTGAATATACTGTGATTTTACTTTTTGTAGCCTTTTTTATGTCAGCATCCTCATAAGATTGACAAAAACCAGAATAATAAAGTTTGGAATTGGATGTTAACATAAACTGTGCAAGTTTCAATAGAGTCAGTCTCACAGGTTTGGGGCCAGGAAGCCTTTTTATTATATCGAATGCGTGTTTTCGGCTATTTGGTCAGGGAATCATTGTCGAAATGTGACAAAAAATGGCTAGAAAATTGTTTGACTTTAGAATGATTTATAAGTCTTATGAAAAAGATCCGAGATCCTAAAGCCTACTTCCACCCATACATGTGAATGGGGAAAGTGCTATAGGGACCCCCCAAAGAAATCGCAGGCCATATGTCTAGTCCTTGGGAAAACTTCCTGGCATTTCAAAATTCTGTGGCTTGCCCCATACTTTTGGTCGGTAAAATACTGAAAAATGTGAATTTTTTAATGAAAAACGTAAGTTTTCTCATTGGTTCGTGCCATTGTAACGACCAGATTTGTGTGAGGTACTTTACTTCTAACCAATCGGTCGATACCGCCGGGACAAATACGGGACGGGGCGATAATATACGGCTTTACAATACTCGACGGCTGCTTCAGACGTCGATACGACAATGATACGGTAACGCGGCGAGTATACACGGCTTAATTGCTTCCGAATAAAATGAGACTCGCTCTCAAAACAATGCTTGCAAATACGGGCGCGGGGTCGAAAAATTAAACGATACAAGAATGAATAAAATCACGCTTTGCTTCTCCTTTTATACGGCGATTCTGGCCACTCCCTGGGCATCGCGGGAGGTCGAGCTTCTGTCCATCTTCTTCCGCCAATCGTCGTTTCCTGCTACGCTTTTTATGCTTACTTAGTTACGCCTCTCTAACGCTTTTCTGGTACCGTATGCTTTCTGTGCTTTGCTTGCTTTCTACGGTGGGCTTGGCCACACCTTCGTGCTTCTGTGCATGCTTCCTGTATCGGTTTCTCTGTATACACACGTTTTGTGGGGCCGCCGCTACTGTTACACTTGAGACTACTGTACGGCGGGGCTTCTACATATCCTACTGTGTGCAGGTGTTGTTTACGATTTTTACGGGGGATACGGTAGCTGTGGAATGTGTAGTTCAGTGTAGGTTCTAGGGGAACAGCTGCCGTTTGTGCAAATTAATTGGGGCATCTTAATTGGGCTACCGGGGTGTGAACGGATCAAAATAAAGTACTTCACATAATTTTGTAGGAATGTTTGGGTGTGAATCCCAGAAACCCTTGAGACGATAAAATGTGAAAATTAATAATATTTAATAAATGTCTATTACATACAGTATGCTACATATTTACAGTACTGCTTTAGCAGGTACGTTACATTTCCCTCCTTCGGGAGTTGAACGTCCTCGTTCAAGGCTTTCGAGGTTGAGGAGGGGTGGGGGGAGATTCGTTAGCTGCTTTCCGAGGGTAGAAAGGGGTTGTCTCGTTTACATGCACCGTAAATGTAGTATTCTTATGGGGGTGTTTGAGGGTAACGTTGGGGTACATGAAATTTGTAACTGTATAGGGACCATTTTGGCGAGGGAGGAATTTGGGAGTCAACCCTTGTTTACACGAATGATTTTTATAAAGAATAAGATCACCTGCCTTGTAATGTATGTTCTGAGCATGCTTGTTATACTGACGGGTATAGTGGGCTTGGGCTTTTTGCAAACTTTTCTGCATGGTTGAGAGTGCTTCTGTGAAATGCGATTTTACATGAAGGGCGTAATCGTCTAAATCAACCATGTAGGACGTGGGGAAAGAGTTTAAGGCTGCGTCTGACGGCAGATTAGCTTGTCTACCGTGGAGTAATTCAAATGGGGGATATGATGTGCTATCATTTTTACGGATGTTGATCGAAAAAACGGCATAGGGCAGATAAGTATCCCAATCAGTGTGATTTGAATTGATGTACATGCGGATATGGGTGGCTAAGGTTTGGTTGCAATGCTCAACTTCCCCATAAGCAATGGGATGATATGGGGTAGTGTGAATTTTCTGAGTATTGCATAAACTGGTGATCCGTGAGAAAAGATTGGATACGAAATCCGTGCCACGATCACAATGGATGATTTTTGGGGACCCATGACGGCAAACAATTTTGGTTATGAATAGCTTGGCAATAGTGGCTGCAGTGATGTCAGGGGTCGGGAATGCCTCTACATACTTTGTGAAATAATCGATGAAAAGGACAATGAATCGGTTGCCGTCTTCTGTGAGGGGTAACGGTCCCATGCAATCAACACCAACTCGATCAAATGGGCCAGTTGGCTGAATTGGTACCAAGTTTGCATGTACTTTGTGCCTAAGAGCTTTCTGTGTCTGGCATGGGTGGCAAGTTTTGCAGTAACGTTTGATATCCCGGCTCATTTGGGGCCAAAAATATTTCTGTCTGAGCAAGTGTAAAGTTTTTCGGGCCGCAAAATGACCTGTGAATTTGCTGTCATGATGTGAGGCGATGAGATGTTGGACTTGCGACTTGGGAATGTATAGTTTTGCCTGTTTGTCGACTATACGGAAGAGAATGTTCTGATGCACTGCAAATTTGATAAGGGTAAAGGGGTGTTTTTGGGCGATTTTTGCTAAAATACTCTTGACAGTTGGGTCAGTGCGTTGGAGTTCGGCGAAGTTTTTCTGTTGCTCTTCTTGTTCAGTTGCTTCGGCTTCCAAAACTGAATTGATGGTGGATATTTCGGGACGGGTTTTTAATTGCTCAATATCAAAGGATTGCTTTGCTGTTTGTGAGGGAAATCGAGAGACGGCATCTGCGTTGCGGTTAGCAGTGCCTTTCTTGGGTCGAATGTCTAGCTGAATACCAGAGAGAGCTAATCCCCAACGGGCAATGCGAGGGGACGGGTTTTCCTTTTGTAAGACTGCCTGAACTGCGGTGTGGTCAGTATGTACAATAACATGTTGCTGGAAAAGATAAGGGCAGAAATACTTGACAAATTCGACTACTGCAAGGGTTTCCAACTCAGTGATTGGGTAGTTGCGTTCTGCGGGCTTTAGTGTGCGGCTCCCAAAAGCAATGGGGCGGTCCTGACCTTTACTATCGAGTTGACTGAGAATGGCGCCAATTCCGAGTTTTGAGGCGTCAGTTTGCAGAATAAACGGTTTTGTGAAATCGGGGTGCTGCAGTATTGGGGCATGGATGAGTAATTCTTTGAGCTTAGTGAATGCGTTTTGCTGTTCGGGGCCCCATGAAAATTCCGAATTCTTCTTGAGTAGCGATGTGAGTGGGCTAGAAACTTGAGAGCAATTTGGGATGAATCTGCGATAATACGAGGGTAGGCCAAGGAATGACTTAACTTCTTTTGAGCTTTTGGGCGTGGGTATGTCATAAATGGCCTGTACCTTATGGGGATCTGGTGAAATGCCTTGCTGAGAAATGAATACTCGAAGAATTAGTGAGCTCACAAAAACTCTTATTATAGAACTTTAGGATTTCACAATATCCTGATTTTGTGTGTCTCAATAAAAGAGAGAAAAGTTTGAATATACTGTGATTTTACTTTTTGTAGCCTTTTTTATGTCAGCATCCTCATAAGATTGACAAAAACCAGAATAATAAAGTTTGGAATTGGATGTTAACATAAACTGTGCAAGTTTCAATAGAGTCAGTCTCACAGGTTTGGGGCCAGGAAGCCTTTTTATTATATCGAATGCGTGTTTTCGGCTATTTGGTCAGGGAATCATTGTCGAAATGTGACAAAAAATGGCTAGAAAATTGTTTGACTTTAGAATGATTTATAAGTCTTATGAAAAAGATCCGAGATCCTAAAGCCTACTTCCACCCATACATGTGAATGGGGAAAGTGCTATAAAGACACCCCAAAGAAATCGCAGGCCAAATGTCTAGTCATTAGGCAATCTTCCTGGCATTTCAAAATTCTGTGGCTTGCCCCATACTTTTGGTCGGTAAAATACTGAAAAATGGGAATTTTTCTATGAAAAACGTAAATTTTCTCAGTGGTTCGTGCCATGAATACATTTTTTACAGTTTTTTAAGAGAAAATTTACTATCTTCTGACTCGTGTTTTGGTCTTGTTTAGTGACAACATCGATTTTTTTCTTTCAGAGACCCTCTTGTGTTTTGGAAATACAGTAGCCCTGGGCACAAGAAGCCCCCACCAACATCTCTCAGACCCTCGGGGCCAGTAACATGAATGCTTTGATCTGACGTATGTGAGCATGTACCTGTGGTGCAAGAACCCGGAAATGAAACATACAGAGCACAAGAGTGTGTCCATATACAAGGGGTGCTATGGCATGTTTATGTTTTTAAAAGTACAGCAGCACTGATTGATAAATTATTATATTTTCTAAATTTATTCTCTTAGTTTTTGAGCTAGGTAACACAACAATTAAATTTTGCACTATGGGACGAAGTTTTTCTTGCCAAGTTTCACTGTGCATGATTATGGAAACATTCAATAATAAAAATTACAATATGAAAACAGATTCAGACGAAAAATAAAGGAAGTGCCGGTGTATGACCTGATTTGCACTGAAAAATTAAAAATGCTCTACTTCGATTTTCATGAACAAGTGCAGGCAACAGGGCCGGTGCTCAAGCTAAAAAAATTAAGTCAAACATTCTGGCAGTCTGGCATCTTGATCAAAAATAGAGATTCGACTTTCATTTGTGCATGCGCCAGGAGTTATGACTATTTTATGGAAAGCTACTGAATAGTTATCACACAACTCAAGTGAAAGTATAACCTTGACTGGATTTATTGGGATGCATATGTACACTATGGAAAATCATTTTGCATAGAATTGGAAACACCTAGAACTATATCAGGTGAGCTGTTGTTGAAATTCCACTTGGCCAGACCTGCAGCCAGTTCAAAGGAAGTATGTTTCATTCAGAAATTGTCTCTGTCTCTCGATTTTTGCTCTGTTTTGGCCCTCGGAAAAGCAAAAGAGATAAAATGGATTCCACAAAATTTTCTCCCATGGAGAGAAACTCAGGAAAGCTGGCTGTCTTTAACAGCAGCAGTGGGAGATGGCAACTGCAAGGAACAATTCAGAGCCAAATGGAGTTTTTTAACCAAAAAAGTGCTCACGAGCCAAAAGTTGTAGGCCTGCAAGGGGCTAGCTTACGACTGTCTCTGTTTTGTCTCTCTTTTTTAGAGAATAACTTTCTCATCCTTGACATGATGCATTTGTGCCATGAGTTAGTATAATTACTGCATCATACAAATACTTAACCACCAATTAACAATTTGAAACTCTTTTGCAGCTAGCTAAAATTCTTGATCACTATTATGATAACTATTCTGTTGAGGAAAGTCATTTTTTATACCTGCAATAGTTCACAAGAATAATCTCATCGGCCTCCAAAGGGTCTATGAATTCCTCCAATATGTGTGCAATAATCTGTGATATATGACTTAAGCTGGATTAATTTGAATACTATTTCTGCAGTTTAGTCCAGAATCTTCACAGCCTGTTGAACAGTGTTAATGCTTAAATATAACAGCTTGCTAAATTCTTACAAAAGCTGATAACATTTTGGATCCTAAAGCTGCTGTGATAGAACTCTGAATTTTCGCCCTGGAAGTTTTGAATTGTTGAAATTTCAGATGACAGACACATCATTGCATCATGTAGATATTATTAAACCACTCAACGCCTATTTTTCTATTCAACACAGTCGTGGAAGTTTTGGATTGTTGAATTTTAAGTGGCAGACACAGCATTGCATCATGTAGATATTATTAAAACACTAATTGCCTATTTTTATATTTAACACAGTTATGTAACAGTGGTTTTGATGTTTTCTCTTTCAGGGCGACTCAGGTAGCCCACTGATATGCTCCAAAGGCAATCATTATGTTGCTCAAGAGATAGTATCAGGATTAACTCATGAAAATACATTAAACTTTGTCAACCTAGTGAACATGCGTGATTGGATTTTGACAGCATATGATGAGATAGAAAGTCCAATGAACTATCATCCTGTTCTGGTGCAGCACGACAATGTCGAGACATTGGACAAATATATGATGGAAAAGCTTCTGAGTCATTATATTACTGGAGTTTTCGGCTATGTACCATACAGTTTCCAGTTGGAACTCAATCTGACAATCAACTATGATCAATATTGGAAACGATGGCTTGAACCTGAATTTTACAAGGATATCCATGTTGTAGTTGACAGGTTTTACCTTCATGGCATTGTTGGCTATGAAATCCTTCCGAATGTCAGTACATGTGCTGTGCTGTGTGCGGAACAAAATTATGGCAGAATTTGTAACTATGTTCCAACCAGAAAACAGTGTTTCATTTCTGTGGAATCAAATTATCAGTCAAATGCTGCCGCCATGATGCCCCCCTTTCAATCGTTGATTATATATACCCATCCAAATGATATTGCAGTGTGTGAGTCTCAAGTGTGAGGGTATTGCAAAAAGTTTTTAACATACTTTTATGTTCAGCAAAAGTAGTGAAGTTGGCTCCAGAAATAATGTCGGTGGGCAACAGAATTCCCACTCTGGAACTGTTTGCACCTCATTATAAAGTCAGTATCTCAACTCCGATATCTCCAATGTTCCATTGCCTTGGACGGATATGGCATCATGATCGGGAACCTGTTTACCACAAAGTTCTAAATGAATCGCCAACATGCGTGACAATGTTGGTGCCAGAGTAAGTTGTTGGTTCTCCGTAAATGAAGCATTCACATCTTTTGATTTTATACAATTGGGATGTTGCTGCTTATAATATTCGTTTTTAGGATCAAGTGTCCAAAGTTCAGAAGTAGTATGTTTTCTCCTCTAAGAAGTGATGAAAGCAGGCATGTCTTTGTCTTTGTGATGCTGGGTTTTGTGACACAATCTGTATAATTCTTAACCTGTGCCATTCAATAGTCACACCATTGGCTACAGTACCTCTTTCTTTGGTGAAAAATTTTGGTACAAAATCGGAACATACATTTAGTAAACTTTGCTTACATCACAGCACCCTAAGCAACAGTTCATTATAGCGAACTCATGGATTTTTTGTGAAAAAGCAGTGGCATTGAGAATGTTGATGTTCGTGGTTATGCAATTCTTTCACACTAATTAATCTTCAGTCCATCTTCCATTTCATATATTTTAGAAAGTGTATACTCATCTGACTATGTTGAAGCATTCATACCTTCCCATCATTGAGGAATGTTATCTTCTGCCTCACGATAGCACAATTCCGAGTTTACATTATTCACTCAAATTCAGATGTGTAGGCATTTTATTAAAGTGTTCTTTCTCAGGGAAATCTTGGAGTAGGCAGTGAATGTGGAAATCTGGATAATACAAATCTCTGATCAGTTCTACCATTCACTCTGGCGATGTACAGATTTATTTAGCAGAATTTGTCATTGGATCACCAGATTTGATCTACAACTTGCCTAACATTACATAGTAGAAAAGCAGAAAGATGAAGTTTTTGAATATGCAAATCAGGAAGATTTGTGGATTCTCGTATTTGCTTCCACATAGCAGCATTGAAACAATGTATCAAGCTTTCAACAACTGTCAATAGAGATGCTTGCCTGTGTGACATAATTGATATTTGATCAAGTTTAAAAAAGCATTGTTGCTTGTCCACCTAATTTTTAAAACGCATCCAACTCGAATTCGGCGAGACTCATCATCTGATAAATTTTTTGAACTGATGATAATCAACAGCAATTTTGGTTCAAAAATGATACATTATGTCAAAGGTCAAGCAAGTTTGTGATATTTGCACTTGCTTCTTTCCAGGGATTCCTCTATCTAGAAAAGTTTATTGATGGTTCTTCTAGAAAAGTTCATTGATGACCAACAGGAGTCATTTTTATCTTCAATCAAGTGACATAATATCAGATGAAAATATTCATAAATTTTGATCATGTCAATTAATAACTGTTCTCACATTAAACATTCTGTCTGAAAGATGTGCAATTGAATCATCTTTTTTTCCTATCACATGCTTGCCTTATAATGCGACTCAAACACCAAGAAAAAATCAGTCTTCAAATTATTGATTGATTCATGCGCTATTTTCGCTCACCCGAAAGTTTAAAATATTGTAAAAATGAAACCGAACAGAAAAACAAATTCCATTTTAGCAATGGAGAACAATACTTTTGAGAAAACATGATTCATTTTGCATGCTCCATGTAAACAGCAACCTCTCAAAGGAGCAACATGTCAATTTTTCTAATGTTATTGATCATTTTCAGATGACATACATGAGAAGTGGCCAATGAGAAAAGTTGAGAGCTAAAGATATGCATATTAGGCTTTTATCGAAAAGCATGCAGTTTTGTTTTCAGTTTATTCACTCCTATGGTCGATGCTATGTTTTCTAGGTTGTTTATTAAGATTCCCATCATCTGACTGCCTTTGAGAACATTTGATCATTAGCAATACCCTTTCTCTGGTGAAATCTATCGTGCAAAGAATTTATATAATTAAACATTTATGCAATGACAACACAGGCACTGTTTTTTTATTGTTTACACTTTCCAAAAAAATTGAGCTTTTTCCACGAATTAAGACGAAAAATGTGGTTAGGTTTAGCAAATATACGTATTCTTATGAATTAGCTACTGAAAATCTGTGCGTGTGTAATGTTCATTAACCATTGATATTCAAGGTTCACTTTTTGTATTGTATTTTCTGATGATTATATTCTTATTTTCGTTCCCTCGACAATATTTAAAATCTATTATTATCATGTTCATCAGTGATGACATCAAAAAACTGTTTAGAAGCTTAGTTACTTGGTCTGCTTACTCAAAATTCATATGAGCTGCTTAATAGGTATTTTCAGGTGTTGTACCTTCTGTGTGCTAACCACAAACAAGCAAAATACTAAGTCCGATAAGATTTTTGTGAAAAATAATGAGGATTACTGTATAAGATTTCGTGATATTATAAGACTAAGTGTGAGCAGGTTATATTCTGTTTTCATTACAAAAATACAAAACATAAAACAATGACAAAAATTTATTTCATTTATTTGGGAATGGATACATGAAATAAATTTTAGACAAAAATTTATTTCATGTATCTATTCCCTAATTGTCCTGATGTGAATTCTCGAATTTCGTTAAGAACTGGACATTCATCAGGCCGGACAACTGGCAATCAGCTTTTTCTCAAAGAATATTAAAATCAGGTACTAGGTTAATGGCACTGTAAAAAGTACTTCTCTATGGTGTAAATTTGCATTGGCAAAACTATTGACACTGTTAGGTTCTGCTGAAAAATCAAACAAGTCTAAAACTGTTATTAAATCTGTAGGTTTCTCTTATTAAATTGATAGGTATATTGTTTCCATATAAAATGCAAGGGATGTATTATCATTCTTGTCATCATAAACAGCGATTATATCATCATCATCAGTGATGGCATCAAGAAACTTTTTACAAGTTTGGTTTTTATTGATATAAAGATAGTAAACACCAGTCAATTTTTCAAACTTAAATGACCAGATATTCAGAAATTCAATTGTGAAAATATCCAGATGTCAAAGAACAACAGAGGAACATTAAAATATGTTAGCTTTTTGAACATAGCTGATATTTGTTGAAAGTTTCTTGCTTCCACATTTGAACAGGCTACTTGTGACATAGAGGATTACTAAACACTCCTAGCACATCCTTATAAACTAACTCATTCACAAACTTTTTCAATAAACATATGAATATTCAATCGAGTCGTCATTCTGACATTATTTTTCAACAGTATCGTAATCAGAATGATATGCAATACATTTGGTGTTCATCATATACTTTTTTATGTCATTAAAGATCCAATAGTTACAACAAGATTTCACTGCATCCACCTTTCAAAGGTGTTGGATGAAATAGAGATACTCACAAAAAAATTACTGCTTTCTGAAATTTAATGTATCACTACTTTCTATCACTACTTCGAGTATTATGATATGACAATAGACTCATTGCATAGATGCGAAAATCATCTAAATCACTTTGTAAACTGTTAATAATTCAGATAAATATTATTTCTCAGTAGGAAATCTGTTTCTCTGGCGAGAGAATGGTCGTCATGCGACAGCTTTTAGTTTATTTCCATAATTAAATTGTCATCCGGGAAAACTGTTACTAGATTTTCTTTTTACCAAATATCACACATGATATGCTTTCATTTTTATCAATTTAGGCACAAAGGATATTTGACGATGACATTTATTGATTTTAACTCACCAATTGGCATCCAGTTTGACATCAACTACCTTCGATCAAGGAATAAGTGGCGTAGTGATCGCCCTATTTCAACATTAAATTACACAGTGGATGATTTTCCTGTATTTCAGTCATATAATCCCCTGTTAGGTTCGTTTCTGGCAGAGCCCAATACCCTGCCATGGATAGTTGATGTAAAAGAAGGATATGGGATTGTGTTGAATGAATCTGAAATTAGTGGAGTTGGTCGCAAGGACAGGACACGATTTGTTCTGACCACATGTAAGCAACAGAAAAATATGTAAGTATGACGGCATAGTGTACACTCTCTACAGCATGAGATCCTGGAATACTTAACAGTCGTTTTAAGTGATACAAGTAGCAGATTTTTAGCCTGACAAATATAATATACAGTCTTGATTGATGTGTCTTACCCTATGCCTTTCATCTGCTGAGATTGTAGTACGGGCTTCTCAGGGAATTTTCTTTATCTCATGACAGATGATTCAAAAAAGCACATGGTATGAAAAGGTAAAATCTTATTAAGCAGACTAAACCTTCAGAACTTTCCGTGAAAGGGTTGCACTGTTTCTGGTAAAGAAGTTTGTTTTCTGTTGGAAGCAAAATGACACTAAAAAAAATGTGACGACAAAGTTTGGAGCATTGAGATCAGTTTTAACCGAATTCTAAACTTTTTTGGGAATAAATTTCCGCCTGATCCCCCAAATTTGGAAGTTGCACATGTGTACTGGCATTTGTGCCTTGTAACATGCTGGGAACCGATGAAAAGGTGCTTTTGCCTCTTTTTTAGGAAGTCTCCATTTCAGATGTTGGCAAGGAACTCTATATGATAGGATAAAATGTGATGGGAAAATAAGCTGAAAAAACTTAATATTCTCTTTTTGGTAAGAAAGTCGCCGTGTTGAGATGGAGGATTTTAAGAATTATGATCAGTTTCATAATGATGAGGAATTATGAGATAGCTTCCAGAAAATCAATTTATGCACAGGAAGTTTTGGTTCCCTGATAATCAGTATATAATTGTCTGAAATATACTTTATCCTTTTATGAATTGGACACATATTTCAGTATCATGATTCCGTTTTTGTATACAGGAAAAGACCAATTATTGCAACGGTTGGTTCATATTTCAAAGATCTAGTGGGATATTTCCAGCAAAGTCACTTGGTTCAACAGAGTTACTCTCAACCTGAATGTTCAGATATGCTGGCTTCTGATTCACAACCAACAATACAAGAGGATAAACTATATGACTTCCATCGCGAATTGATTGATGAAGATGGGCTGGCAATTTTGGAATTGACTAATGACATAGTGTTTAATGATTACATTCAACCTCTGAGTTTGGCAAAATATGATATTGCTGAGCTACGAACCAAGCCTCTTTTCACTGTGATATATGATGCAGGTGAGCAACCATTGAAACAGCCAGGATAATTCTGTTAAACTCTAGCTATTTATACATTCAAGCTTAACTGACTAGGATTCACATCTTCGGAAATGCTTTGTCTCAGACAGAAAGGAATGTCTTTCTAAATACTGTGCAGCTTGTTATCTACTTTAGTGCATTTGACAATGTTTCAATGAACAATCCACGTGACTTTTTGAGTGCAATATTCTGCAGCATCTTTCAGCTCATTGGCTTGACAGCAATTATCACCTTCTGGGAATTATGGGAAACTACTAATTGTCGTTCAACCATCTAGTCACTGACTGACAGAATAGCGATTGATATTTGCCAGCCCTTTTGATGGTACAAAAAAAGTACCATTTTTTAAATAAACAGCAATTGTAATGAACGAGGGCACTAGGTCAACTGAATGTTATATAAGACTCGTTTTTCTTACAAAAAGGGTATAAGAAATTGGGGGAGTTTCTCAATGATGGTTTTTCCTTAAAATAAATTTGAGGATGATCACAATTTGGTTAAGCAAAATTTTCAGTAACATGATGTTTTTCTTCATTCTGAAATTTTTGTTCACATAGTGTAAACATCACCAAGGTTTCTTTAATACTGCACTATGCAGTCAATTCCTTGTGACCCAATTGTTTTGTAAAGTTGTTTGCAATGTATATTTATTTCTCAATGAGAGTTTTTAACCGGGTGAAAATTTTCAAACTATGTTTGAAGCTGAGTTTGGTAAGATCAATATTGTTTTAATTCATTTTGATGGGAAGACGATTTAATACAACTCTCCTCTGGAAATTTAATCTAGTGGTAGGTTTATCTATGGCAGTTTGTCATCAAACTGAGCAGTGATAGTCTTTAGTGAAGAGCAGTGTTTTTTAGCAGCACATCCATTAACAGTGCCGCTTATGGCAGTCTGACCCCATTAGCGCAAAAAAATTTTATTAGCGCACAGTAGTTTATTTCTTTTCACAATAGTGATCAAGTTATTAGTGATTGCATTAAGCACTATTGAGGAATGTGTTATTGTAAACTTATTTTTTGACAGCATTCTTGAAAACGTACCTACCTTTATTCACAGGGCCATGACCGAGCACAGGTTTTTACATACTAAAAGGCTGGAAAATGAATTTTCATAACAATGAAAATAAATCAGAAGAAACTAATTTTGTGTTAAAAAATGCTGAAAATGTTTGTTCCCAACAATGATTCCTCGATAGAAGCTCTAAATTTACAGTCTTGTAATGATGTTTTTATCGTCTTTCAATCTCAGATTGGGAAAGTTCACGTTTCAAAACGTTCGAAAACTCCAAACGAAGCGAGAGAATAAAATTCTGAGAAGTGATGAAAAATCTCAATCAGCAAATTATTGACTCTTGACTAAATTAGTCAGAAAGAGATGAAGTAATTCAATTGATAGAAACTGATGAAGGTTAATTAGTAAGTGGAAGTAGATATTGTAACGGCCGCCCGTTAGAAAGCAATGACTGTTATACTCATGACCGGCGGAAAATTTGGGGTTTTGACCTTATGAAATTCACCAAAATGAATCTTTTCGGTTTTGAAGTGTAAAATTTTTTTTCTTATTTCGAAATTTTGTTCCCTAAAAGATCCCATTGAGGTGAAAAACGGTGCTCCAAACGAGACGACAGAAAAAATTGTAATGATTTATGAAAAATCTTATTTATCGACAAAATGCTTTCTTGTAACTAATGAAAAAGAGATGAGGTACTATTCAGTTGATTGAAACTGCTGAATGTCAAGTAGTAAGTGGAAGCAGATATGCTAATGGCCATGTTGGATAGAAAACAATGACTGTTATACTCATTGATGGGCGCGAAGCCCCGGAAAATTTAGATTTTTAACTGTGAGAATCACGAAATCGACTTATGACAAAGTCACAACGGCCTTGTATATTCATCACTGTAAATTCTGAAATGAAAATTCGATCATTAGCTTTCCTCGCTAATGACCAAAATTTTTCATTAGTGCGGCCCATGCCTTATTAGCCCCGCACTAACTTAGTCCTCAAGAGACTAACCTAGTCCTCAAGTTATCCAGTCTCCTGTATGGAAATTATCATTATATTATGCTTAAGTTGTGGAACTGTATTCACAAATTGGATTCTCGTTTAAGGTCTCTATTGGAGTATGTTGGAAACAATAAACAAAAAATAGGTACTGAAAAAATCCATTAAACAGCTGATTCCATGCATTTTTTCCTCTAGCGATGCACTGGAGAGAAAATTGGAATCCAGAAGGATGCTAAAATTTTCCTTGCATAACATCTAATTGGATAACATTTAGAAATTTACACCTTTTGACCCGTTTTGAGGAACAATCTTTAAAATATGTTCGGAAACACTTTTTAGACAGCAGAAAATCTGAGTTTCATCAAAAAAGTCTTTGGTGAGTTCAACGGAAAAACATGGTAGAAGTTTTTACAATGGATAGGCATTTTCAATTGTATCTCAGTATTGGGCAAATAAAAATATGTAATGTTTTGCAAGTGTGTGCATTGAAGGAAGAGCTGCAATCGCAAATAATATATAATGTGGTTGATTGACAGTTGAACCTAGTTAGAAAGGCGACAAAAGTCACATAATAGAGCTCTGAAGAATGGAATCTAGGCATTCTTTTATTTTGGTTACTTGAAATTATATATCTCACCTAGAATTTTGCAGACCACCGGCAAACCGATTGTACATGTTTATCAGTATATTGGCTGGCTAATTCCAGAAATATAAGTTATTGAATTTTGTTATGATATGGTTTGATTGAGGCTCTACCAACTTGTTGAAAATTGTTTTACTGGAAAGTGAACCGTGGGAAGAATGAACAATTGGCTACGTTTAAGAATTTTTTGAATTCCCAGTAGTATTTATTGTCTCAATTAAAATAGATTTTCCTTATTAATTTTGAAATTTACATCATTATTTTCTGTGACAGATTTTACACTACTCCTGCCCATCTAACAGTGTGGTGTGTTTAAACATTTGAAAGCCCAGCTTGAAAAGTAATCAGGGAAGAGTATGTTTGAATCATCAGTCCCTATGCAGAAATCCAGTTCAACAATTTTTTATCCCTGTGTAGCTTTCTAAGTTTCAAAACATAATCACATTGTCTCAATTATGTATTTCACAGAGAAACTATAATGGATGATATCATTTACTGTAATATTTCAAGTTTTTTAGGTTACTCTAAACTTTGATTTGTACAGGTATGGTGCAACTACTCCAAAAATGCGTTCTAACACCTGGGAGAATATATGACCATAATTTTGAACTACAAGTGTATTTTAGCCTCAAGGTCCTCGATATCTTTTTTAGAGTAATAATTAGTTCATATGTGATCCTGAATAACGCTTTTTTGCCAGCTTGGTCACACAAACCACAGGCCATAATACCATTGCATATACAGTCAATAGTCCCGCCTATAAATGGAGATAGGTGGATGATGATCAGACGATCATTCCAGAAAGTCAATGGAAAAGATGTAAGTTGTGAAAGTCGGATTTGAGGTGGTGGGATTCTGATAATGCATGCATGAATTGTTTTTCAACAATTCATAAAATGTTTATAATATAGCTATGAAATGATGTGCACAAATATTTCTGGAACAGTAATATTTCATTGGCTATAGTTTGCTTACCACAAAAGTTTTTTGAGTGAATAGTGCCTTTTATGTTCTAAGTTGTGTTAGGCAAAAAACTTAGATCAGCAGAGAACTTATGTCATGATATTTTTCAAGACAGACTTTGAGACGTTTAGAACACTTTCACTTGGCCTTTCCTTTTCTGATAAAAACAACTCCTGCATCTTTAGACATTTAAGCAATATGTTTTTACCAATGACTTCTTTTTCTCTCAAGTATCTGCAAGATGTTGTCATTTATATACTATTCCCGTCTATGGAAAGTATATTCCTTCTATTGCGTTTGGAACATACCTCTTTTTGATCACTATATAGCTTTTTTTATGTTACAATTCATAGGAAAATTTGCCCATTCCTCTGATCACATGCGACAAAGTTCAAAGAAATGTGAACTCCTAGGCTGGCATACAAATTATGGTTACTATTTTACCTTTGGTTCTCATCTCGATTGGATGGGTGAGGTTTTGAGAGAAGCTATAAAACGTGATTGATGATTTACTTATGTTGTGTGAATCATATTGTCAAAGAATAAAATACAATGCAGAATGAAAACAAAATCTCTTCACTCAATGGGAAGCTATTCACCAAAGGCATGATTGACAATGGTGCCATGTACTCCCTCATTGATTCTCATATTGCTGAAGCCCTACAGCTAGACATGAAACCCCCACTATTTCAAGCAAAAGCAGCAAACAACCTTCACATCCACTTCATGGGAACAACCTTTGTTACAGTTACGGCCCAAACTATCCAAGAAACCATAATGGTACATGTCCAAAAAGATTGCATAGCAGACGTACTTCTGGGAAAAAATTTCCTCAGCCGATTCTCCGAATACACAATCTACAATCAAGAGTCTCAAGTAAAATTTGTGGATGTCATACTCCCTTGCGACGGCCTCGAATACAGCCCTGTCGACCCATGGAGGAACCTACCTAGATGAAAAATTAGGATTACCACCATGTACTGTTACTGAATTCACTGTCCCCTTATCCAAATCATACCTACACATCAACCAACTCGAATTTACCCCAAAAGCCAGACAAAATGCCAAAGTCTATTTCCCTGGTTGCATATCAGAGAATCAAAACAGTTGCATACACATTTCCATCTTAAATACACAGGACGCATCTGGACCTTCTACTCTGGCACATGCATTGGCGCAGTTTCGGGGTTCATTCCAAAAGAGAATTCCCCCACCAAACTAGCCCCTCCTATGCCAAACAAGCTGAACCGTTTTGATACATTCACATGGTTAAAAGAAAACGTCAATTTGACCTCAAGCAACCTCACTGAAGCGGAGAAAAATCAACTCCAATGCTTTCTATCCAAATACCCCACATTATATGCTAACTCCAAGATGGACGTAGGTAGAACCACACTTGTCTCCCATAACAATGACACCAATAACTCCCAACCCATACAGTGACATATTTTTCGGACATCTCCAAAAGAAAAAACAAAAATACAAGCAGAGGTCAAACAACTTGAAGCTGCAGGTGTAATTAGCCAAAGCAATTTCCCATGGTGTACCAACACAGTTCTTGTCCCCAAAAAAGATGGTGGACATCGCCTATGCATTGATTTCCACATCCTGAATAAAGTGACCAAAAAAGATACCTACCCATTACCCCTTATCAACGAAATCCTAGACACAGTGCTTGGAATGAAATATTTAAAATCCCTCCACCAGTCCAATGCATATTACTCCATTCCAATTGCCCAAAGTGACAGAGAAAAAACTGCCTTTAACTGCTCAGCCGGGCTATACTAATTCAATTACCTCTCCTTTGGCCTCACAAATGCCCCAGCCACATTCCAACAATTAATGGACGTTATCCTTTTGGGATTGCAATGGAACACCTGTCTTGTCCACCTTGTGGATGTCTTAATCCTTGCCTAATTCAATGCTCAAATGTTAGAATGCTTAGACATCATTCTCACTCGTTTTTCAAAAGCTGGACTAAAATTTAATATACAGAAATGCAAATTTTGTCAACCTCAAGTCCAATATCTAGGCCACCTTATATCTTAACAGGGTATTTCTCCAGAACCAAATAAAGTACAATCCATTTTTGGCATATCTACATCCCAAAGCTCAAAAGAAGTGAAGTCATTTCTCAGTTTACCCTCTTATTACTGCAAATTTATCATCAATTGTTCCAAAATCTCCAGCCCACTAAGGGCATTACTAAAAAAAAACTCAGAATTTTTATGGGGCTCAAAACAACAGACTGCCTTCATTAAACTCAAGGAGTTGCTCATTCATGCACCAGTCCTGCAACACCTGGATTTTAGCAAGCCCTTCATTTTGCAAACTGATGCATCAAAACTTGGAATTGGCGCAAATTTAAGCCAACTTGATAGCAAAGGTTATGATTGCACCAGCACTTTTGGGAGCCACACATTGAAACCCACAGAACGTAACAACCCTATAACTGAATTGGAAACCCTTGCCCTAGTTCATAAAGCATTTTGGCCCCTATCTTTCCGAACAACACATCATTTTCCACACAGACCATACTGCAGTCCAAGCAGTCCTCAAAAAAGAAAACCCCTCCCCTCGCATTGCCTGTTGGGGACTAGCCCTTTCTGGTATCCAACTTGACATTCGGCCTAAGAAAGGTACCACTAACGGAAATGCAAATGCCATCTCCCATTTCCCATCTGACACAGCAAAACAATCTTTTGATATTGACCACCTTGAAACACGCCCCGAGATATCCACTATCAATTCTGTCCTTGAAGCTGAAGGATCTGAGCAGGAGGAACAACAGAAAAATTTCGCAGAACTCCAACACACTGATCCAATTGTCAAAACTATCTTAGCCAAACTTACCCAAAAACACACCCTTACAATCATCGAGTTTGCAGTTCATCACAATATTCTCTTTCGTATAATTGACAAGCAACCAAAACTATACATTCCAAAATCACAAATCCATGACCTAATTGCGTCTCATCATGACAGCAAGTTTACAGGCCATTTGCCTCCCCGAAAACCCTACATCTTCTCCTACAAAAATATTTTTGACCCCAAATGAGTCATGATGTCACATGCTACTGCAAAACTTGTCACCCATGTCAGACCCACAAAGCCCTCATACACCAAATACATGCTAGTCTTGTCCCTATTCAACCCACTGCCTTGACAGAAAGGGCATTGATTGGATGACGTCGTTACCCCTAACTGAGGAAGGGAACTGATTCATTGTCCTATTTATTGATTATTTCACCAAGTATGTCGAGTCCCTCCCAACCCCGGACATCACCACAGCCACAATTGCCCAGTTATTCGTAAACAAAATTGTTTGCCATCATAGCTCTCCAAAAATCGTCGACTGTGATCATAGATCAGATTTTGTTTCTGATCTTTTTACCCAAATCACCGACTTATGCAATACCCAAAAAGTCCACACAACTCCATATCACCCCATTGCCAATGGGGAAGTGAAATGCTGCAACCAGACCCTCGCCGCCTGTATATGCATGTATATCAACTCAAAATATACTGATTGGGACACCTATTCACCCTTCCCCCTGTTTTCGATCAACATTCACAAAAATGATAGCACTTTATACTCCCCATTGGAATTGCTTCATGGTAGAAAACCCAACTTACCATCCGATGCAGCTTTGAATTTTCTCCCCACCTCCTATATAGTCAATCTTGATGACTAAGCTCTCTGTGTTAAATCACATTTCACACAAGCTCTCTCAGCCATTCAGAAGAATTTACAAATAGCCCAAACCCAATATACATTTCAGTACAATAAACATGCCCATGATATTGAATACAAGTCAGCCCATCTGATTTTATATGAAAATCATTCTTGTAAGCAAGGGCTCACTCCTAAATTTTTACCCCACCAAAATGGGCCCTATACAGTCACAAGTTTCATGTACCCAAATGTTACACTCAGACATCCCCTTAAGAATACCACTTTTATGGTACATGTAAACAAAATGATCCCTTTCTACCCCCGAGCAGCTCCTACGGAAACTACCCTGACCACTTCTCACCCTTGAACCCCTTGAACGAGGACGTTCAACTTTGGAAGGAGTTAAATGTAATGTAGATGCTAACACATTGTTGTAAATACATAATGTACACTATGTGTTATTTATTATTACACATAAATTCATTTTATAATCTATCATCTCAAGGATGTCTGGATCTCACACGCTGGAATTCCTATAAATTTATGTGAAGTGTTCTGTCTTGATTGTCCCACAGCCCAGTAGCCCCAGTAGCTCAGGAGAGCAATTGGATCATGTGCTTACTGTACAGGTCCATCCCACTCCTAGAACTAATCCAGAAACATCTGTTGGTTATGCTCTGGTAGGATTACTCTGAAGCACTGGTTTGCCAATTCCAAAGTAAATGGATACCCCAGAGTCGAGTTTTGGTGATACTGCACCTGATCCAGGTAATGTGGTGTCAGCCTTCTACCCTACTGAAATGATGACCCCTCATATTAAAGTTGTCTTGAACAATAGGGTGGAAGCCAAAGCTCTGATTGATACAGGAGTGGTTTTCTCGCTCCTGGATCACAAGTTGGCCATCCAACTACCCAACTTCGTGCTCACAGAGACTAGGGCATGCCCCATAGCAGCCAATGGATCTTCAATTCTACTGCTAGGCCCTGCCTATGTCACGGTGACAGTGGCTGATCTCTGTGAACAGATTCAGGTCCAAATACAAGAGAACTGTTTGGCTGAACTAGTCATGGGGACAAACTTTCTCGGATGGTTCAATTGTGTCAGCTTGAACTGGGAGGAATCCTTTCTCCAGTTCAACTGGAAGAAATCCTTTCTCCAGTTCAAGGACGGCAAGATCCCCTGTGATGGCCTCAACCACAATCCTTCTTCTGCACATGCTGTACTGCCCTTGTACGAATTTATTGTCCTTGAGCCCCGCTTGCTAACACAATTTACTGCACATGTACCATCCTTCATACAAATGTACCTGAGGTAGCTTTCTTCCCTAAGCCCCTCTTGGGAACTCATAGCGGCATATATTTTGCTGGTACTGTGAGTACCATGACCAAAAGTCGCATACCCTTACAGTTAGTCAACCGGAATACACATTCATTTGTTCTCTACCTGCACATGACCATCTGTGATGTGCAGATGCACACTGATTCCTCATGGGGATCGGCGGTCAAATCCCATACCATCCTTGATTGGAAGTGAGTTGAGGCCAATGCTGTGATACCCTCAGATATTTCTTCCCAGGACAGGACAGCATTGATCGACCTACTGGTCGCATACACTGACCTCTATGCTATTGATGAGAAGGACAAAGGTTCCACTGACCTTGTGCACTATGAGACCAGCATGGGTGATGCCCGCCCAATCTGGCAGTTTCCTTACTGCACCGCACCTAAGGAAAAAGGACTCATTATGCAAGAAGTCAGAGCTCTTCAGGAAAAAAGTATAATTCGGCATAGTATGTCACCCTGGGCTATGAATACCCTCCTGGTGCTCAAGAAAAATGGGTCACACTGGATGTGTGTAGACTTTGGTGGTCTTAACAAGGTCACCAAAACGGATGTCTATCTTCTCCCCCGGATAGATGACATCCTTGACACACTCAAGGGTATGAAATACTTTACTACCCTTGATCAGGCTAAGGCCTACTCATCTATACCTATTGCTGAGGAAAACAAGGAAAAGATGGCATTTAATACGCCTATTGGACTTTACGAGTTCAACTACCTGCTTTTTGGTCTCTGCAACGCCTCTGGGATGTTTCAAGGTCTCATGGACTTGCTCCTCATGGGATTGCAGTGGCGTACAGCATTGACCTATCTTGATGACATGTTGGTGTTGAGCAACTCTCACACTCAGATGCTTGAGCATCTGACGGATGTGTTTACGTCTCTCCATCAGGGTGGAATGAGACTCAGACTGAGCAAGTGCAAGTTTTTGCACTCTGAGGTGGAATATCTAGTTTACTGCATCTCAGAGAATGGTCTAGAACCAGATAAAGTCAAACTGGCCACTGTCCAGAATCTACCCATTCCACAAAACCCCGAAGACATCAAGTCCTTTCTTGGCCTCCTGTCTTATTATAGGCGTTTCATCCCTGGTTGGGCCCAGCTCAGCAAGCTGCTGACCAAGCTCTTACTGAAGGAAGTTACCTTCCTGTGGTAAAAACTTCAGCAAGTGGCGTTCAATGAACTCCATAGATTGCTGATGAATCCTCCTATTCTGCGCCATGCAAACTTTATGAAATCCTCCATCCTCCAAAGGGATGCAAGTATTTTGGGGATAGGATTGGTTCTAAGCCAGTTAAACAATGATGGAAACGGTTATCCTGTCGTCTATGCCAGTAGAGGATTAACGGCAGCTGAGAAGAACTACTCTATTATGGAGTTAGAGATTCTTGCTGTCATCCATTTGGTCAAGCACTTTCGACCATATCTTTTTCAACATGAGGTGATCTTACAGACCGGCCATACTGCTGTCAAGGCTCTGTTGGAGAAACCTAACCCATCTGCCAGGATAGTTTGGTGGGGTCCCGCACTTGCTGAATTCAAACTGACAATTGGGCTGCAAAAACATCAGTCCAATGGTAATGCTGACGCATTATCATGCCTACCAGATCCTGATTCCCTTACCGGTTTGAGTATTGAGGATACTCCCCTTTACAGGCCTGAGGGAGAAGTGATGATGGTCACCCATGGTGCACAGCACCTGGCGAGATCCTATGAATTGATCACCAATGGTGCGCAGTGCCTGGCAAGATCAGAGTCTTATGCTGAGATATCACTGGATGGGCAGCACCATGACCTTCTTGCAGCTCAATTTGAGGATCCGGATCTAGCCTCCATTCTTAGATCACTAAAACCCTATGGTGATCAGAATCATGTTTATGGCTACCACTTGTTGGATAACATCCTTCAAAAGTACAGGACAGGACACGATTTTTTCTAACCACATGTAACCAACAGAAAAATATGTAAGTAGGACAAGATAGTGTACATACTCTACAGCATGAGACCCTGGAATACTTAACAGTCTTTTTAAGTGATACAAGTAGCAGTTTTTTAGCCTGACAAATATAATATACTGACTTGATTGATGTGTCTTACCCTATGCTTTTCATCTGCTTAGATTGTAGTACCAGCTTCTCAGGGAATTTTCTTTATTATATGACAGATGATTCAAAGAAGCACATGGTATGGAAAGGTAAAATCTGGTTAAGCAGACTAAACTATGATGTACAGTCAAGCTGTGACAATGAGTTGGTAGATTTGCTCACGAACCCAAATAGAACCCAGGCTGACCCTCGTGGGATCTGAGCTGATTGCTCCTTTTTCCTTTTTTGGCAGTCAGAACATTTTGATTCAGAAACCTTCAGAAGTTTTCGTGAGAGGGTTGCACAGTTACTGGTGAAGAAGTTTATTTCCTATTGGAAACAAAATGACACTAAGAAACATGTGACAAGAAAGTTCGAAGCATAGAGATCAGTTTCAACCGAATTTTCAACTTTTTTGGGAACAAATTTGTGGCTGATACCCCAATTTTAAGTTGCACATGTTTAGGGGCATTCATGTCTTGTAATATGATGTGAGCATATGAAAAAGGTGCTTTCGCCCCTTTTTCAGGAAGCATCTTTTTCAGGTAATGACAAAGAGCTTTATATGATAGGATCAAATGTGATTTACAGAAAAATAAGCTGAAAATTTTTAGATTGTCTTTTCGGTGAGAAAATTGTCTCGTTGAGATCAAGGATTTTAAATTTTATTATCAGCTTCATGATGATGAGAAAATGTGAGACAGCTTCTTGAATTTCAATTTATGCACACAAAGTTTTTGTGCCATGTAAATTTTCAGTAAATGTTTGAAGCATGTTTTAACCTATTATGAAATGAACACATATTTCAGTACCATGATCCTGTTTTCCATTACAGGAAAGGACCAATTATTGCAACGGTTGGTTCATATTTTAAAGATCTAGTGGGATATTTCCAGCAAAGTCAATTGGTTCAACACTATTACCCTGAACCTGAATGCTCAAATATGCTGGCTTCAATAAAAAAGGATAAACTAGATGTCATCCATCGCCGATCGACTACCGAAGATGGGCTGTCAATTTTGGAATTGACTAATGACATAATGTTTGACGATTACGTCCAACCTCTGAGTATTGCAAAACATATTTCTGAGCTACGGACAAAGCCTCTTTTCACTGTGAAATATGAAGCTGGTGAGCAACTATTCAAAGTGTCATGATAATTATGTTTCACTCTAACTGTTTATGCATTCAAGCTTTACAGATAAGGTTAAAACGTCCTAGGAGATGTGTCCCGGACAGAAAAAAATGTCCTTCTGAATAGTTTGCAGCTCGTTATCTACTTTGGTGCAGTTGACAATGTTTCAAGGAACAATCCACGTAAATTCTTGAGTGCAACATTCTGCAGCTTCTTCAAGCTTATCAACTTGGCAGCCACTATCACCTTTTGATGTCTGAGAGATTGATATTTGACTTTTGATGGTACGAAAAAAGTACCAATTTTTTAATGAAGAGCAATTGTATGATAAGAGGGCACTAGGTCAACTTTATATTAAGATTAGACTAGTTGTTCTCATGTAAAGGGTATAAGAAAATGGGGAGTTTCTCAATGATGGTTTGTCCTCAAACTAAATTTAAGGGTGATCATTTTGGCCTAACAAAGTTTCGGGTTTGGCAAGCATAGCATTTTCCTTAATTCAGAGACTTTTTCACATAGGGTAAGCATTACAAACGTTTCTTTAGCACACAACTATGTAGTCTATTCCTTGTGACTCAATTTTTTTGCAATATACATTTATTTCTCAATCAAAATTTTTTTAACAGGCGATAGTTTTCAAACCATGTGTGAAGTTGAGTTTGGATCGAGCACTACAAGAACTAGTTCGAGAACACATTTCAGGAGTACATTTAATTTTGTCGAATAGTTTTTACTCAGTTTGATGAGAAGACGATTCAATACCACTCTCTTTCTGAAATTCATTCTGATAGTAGAATTTTATATGGTAGTCTGTCATCAAACTGAGGTGAATTATAGTCTTCAGTAAAGAGACTAACTTAGTCCTCAAATTATCTAATCCCCTATATGCTAATTGTCGTCATATTAAATTTAGGCTGTAGGACTGACTTCACTACTAGGATTCTTGTTCAACACCTCTATCGAAGTATATTTTGTAATGTACCTGCTAAAGCAGTACTGTAAATATGTAGCATACTGTATGTGATAGACATTTATTAGATTATTTTATTTTCACATTTTATCGTCTCAAGGGTGTCTGGGATTCACACCCAAACATTCCTCTAAAATTACGTGAAGTACTCTATTTTGATCTGTTCACACCCCGGTAGCCCAATTAAGATGCCCTAATTAATTTGCACAAACGGCAGCTGTTCCCCTAGAACCTACACTAAACTACACATTCCACAGCTACCGTAATCCCCCGTAAAAATCGTAAACAACACCTGCACACAGTAAAATACATAGAAGCCCCGCCAGACAGTAGTCTCAAGTGTAACGGTAGCGGCGGCGCCACAAAACATGTGTATACAGAGAAACCGATACAGGAAGCATGCACAGATGCACAAAGGTGTGGCCAAGCCCACCGTAGGAAGCAAGCAAAGCACAGAAAGCATACAGTACCAGGAACGCACTAGAGAGGCGTAACTAAGTAAGCATAAAAAGCGTAGCAGGAAACGACGATTATTGGAAGAAGATGGACAGAAGCTCGACCTCCCGCGACGCCCAGGGAGTGGCCAAAATCGCCGTATAAAAGAAGAAGCAAAGCATGATTTAGTTAGTTGTTAGATTGTTGTGATCATTTCGTTTTGATCCGCGTCCATTCCCTTATTTGCAAGCAACTGTCTTCGAAAGCAATTAAACCGTGTCGTGTATTTTTATTTGCAAGCAAACGCGCCGTCCGAATTGTGTATTGTCGACGTTCAAGGGACGGTCGATCACCCATTGTTTTATTGTAACCGTACGCCCGCGCCCCTGTCCCGTTATTTGTCCCCGCCGTATCGACCGATTGGTTAGAAGTAAAGTACCTCACACAAATCTGGTCGTTACATATTTTGGTGACTGTACCGTTACGTTAACCACTGGAACTCCCTGCCCTCAAATAGGTGTACTCTTATCCGGGCATTTAGAAGCATTAGATAATACAGTAGTAATCATTTCCTACAGTAAGACAGTATTCGTAGAAAGCAGCCTGGAAATCCCCTCCATCGAAACATTAAGCGATACATTTAAACGAATACAGCATGAAGCAAAAATTGAAGCATTTAAGCAGAAATCCCAACGCAAACCAAGAATGACCCACCAAACACAAGATCATTTAGGAGAAATTGTTAGAGAACAGATAAACAATTTATTTTCAGAACATTTTCGTACCCTACGCACACAATTGAATCAGAATACAGTAAACCCTACCCTAATAGACGATCTAAGAACAGCAAACATTCGTAATAACATGGCAAATAATTTCTACGTGAAACCTACAGTATTCACGGGTGGCGTGACCCAAAATTTTAAAGAATGGAATAAACGTTTAGAACAATTCATGGCACTTCAAGGCATGAAAGATACAGACGTACAGTTAAAGTTGGCATGTTTAGAAATTCATTTAGGAGGAGCCGCGTTAGCAAAATTCAAAAGTTTAGCAAATTCCAGAAACCCTCCCCACACATACAAGCAGTATAAAGTAGCATTACAGGCCTTTTTCCCAAACAATCGAGATAATGAGCTACATCAACAATTCTTACGCGAAAGAAAACAGAAGCGTTCAGAAACAGTAACAGAATTCTTATTTGATCTAGAACATCTCGCAACCCTCGCCTACCCTAACTTTAACACAGACGCACGAGAAATGATCATAAAACCCCTCTTCGTAGAAGGCATGCAAAACGAAATCAGAGAAGCAATTAAGTATAGACGGTTCACAACTTTAAAAGAAATGTCAGACGAAGCAGCTTATATTGAACAGCAAATCCTTAGGAATGAGTTAAAATCTAACGCCCTTCCCTTCATACCCCCAAAACCCGAACCCATCTTTTCCCTAACCAAAAATACAGACCAACAGGATCTTTTGCATCAGTTAGAACAACAAGTAAAAGATTTACAGTTGCAGATCAAACAAAAACCTCAACCCCCACAACAGAGTAGCTACAACAATTTCAGTTACAATACTTTCAGCAGGAATAATGCTTACAGGAACAATACCACCCCCAGGCAACCCACATGCTTCCAGTGTGGACAAATCGGACACGTAGCTCGTAATTGTAAATCAGTAGGCACCCCAAAATCATGTGAAATCTGTTTCCGTAATAATCACAGTACACGTGATTGTAAAAGCCGATGCATCCACTGCTCCCAAACAGGACATAGATCAGATAACTGCCTTTCAAAACCCTACTCCAATTTTCAATGTTTTCTATGCAAGCAGAGAGGTCATACAAGCAGGTATTGTCCAAATCAGCAGAGTCGTAATATTCAAAATTGCATTGAGTACAGGCAACCCCAACCCCTCATGGACATTGACGACCCCGCATTTTACTCAAATTTACCCGCCATAACTAACGGCCCTCAGACTACTTTAGGAACCATTATGCCCATTACCCTCCGCCGTAGTGACGAATACATCCTTGATCTGGACGTACCGGATTGGTGCGCCATGTCACCATCCCCCACTCCTGAAGCCGCAAAAACCGAAAAATCGCCGCTCACAATCCCCGTAGGCTACAAGATCCCCCGAAAGCAAGACACCACGCCACCCACCACCCCCAAAACCCCATCGAAAACAAGCCCCAACTTGTTATCCCTTCTACATGGCCTGAACCCCGAACCCTACCAATTCCGCCCCCGCCAAATACTTCTACCGACCCCCACAAGTAAGCAAGTCCAAACCCCATCCTATAACTCAACTTCCACAGTTTTACAGAATGTTCAGATTGCGAACCAGCCACCCCCCCAGCTCAAAATCGCAAAACGACAACACCAAAAGCCCCAACACCAAACAGGCCACAATGAAAACATACAGTGCCCCGCCACCTCCACTAAAACATTCTCTTGGCCGATGTTTTGTATTTTTCTTTGTATAATAATCCCCACATCGTGTAGTGCTCAATTTCAGATGTGTGGAACTTCATTGAGCGGCCACTCAGTCAGCATACCGAAACTTGTATCATGCATGCCCCCTTCCACAGTAGACAAACCCGTACAGACACTCGGAAAAATCTATATCCCCTCCACTAAGCCCCACATTACAGACGCATACAAATGCAGTGTTCGCAAACGCAAAATTTGTACTAATACAGGATTTTTTAGATCAAAAGGTATTGTCTTCGACCAAACTGAAATGCAAAATCTAACCCCACATGTTCGTAAGGCAATCGTTATAGACAAAGAACACAACGGTCAAAAATTATACGAAACCCAACCAGGATTTTGGTCAACAAATAACTCCTTAAGCATAGAATACACATGGTGTTGTACAGACCATTGTACCTCAGTCACTAACGTCATCATAGAAATAGGACAAATAGCATCTTGGAATGGAAAATCTATGACAGGTACATTAGGTGACCTGGGGTCATGCAAACCGACATCAGGTCATTGTGTAACAACTGACGGATCCATTATCTGGAATGAAACAGCATTTGAAAACTTATGCCCCTTCGAATACAAAAATACACAGCCCATCAAACTCACGCAAACCCACATGATAATAGAAGAGCTACAAGGTGCATTCTCAGTTAAAAACACACTCTTTTCGAACCCCAACTGCCCAGAAATCCAAGACAGCATTCTAGCCGAACAAGGCATTATCGTACAATTAGACAAAAGCACCCCACATCGTAACACATTTTCAACCCCAAAAATCAACGAAACTCATACTACACTATACGATTTTGATGATTTTGAACCCATCAATGCAAAACTAAACTATCTAGCAGACAAAATACAGGAATTCGAAATTCAAAATTTCAAAAACATATGGAGTGAATTATGCAGACAGGCACAACGTCACCTTGATCTCGTATGGCAAATTTTGCGTCTTGATGCAACCCTTGGAGCGCGTGCATTCTTACAGAGAACCGACATCATAGCAGAATTTACAGGAGAAGCCCTCACAGTCTGGCCCTGCAAGCAGGTAAACACATCCAAAATCTTTTACAACCACAAAATCAACCAAACATGCTATAAACTTTTGCCCATTCTCCTAGGAACCGAACTCATGTTTTCAAATCCAGGAGGCAACGATTTGACCCCTTTTTCACAAACCGTTGACTGCCATCACATGCATGTAGCCCTTTACAAACAGAATAATACATGGGTCAGTGAAGTATATTGAGCAATTAGAAATTTGATATTGAGCAATTAGAAACCTTTGATATTGAGCAATTAGAAACCTGCCCCGAAATATCCACTATCAATTCAGTTTTGGAAGCTGAAGCAACTGAACAAGAAGAGCAACAGAAAAACTTTGCCGAACTCCAATGCACTGACCCAACTGTCAAAAGTATTTTAGCAAAAATCGCCCAACAACACCCCCTTACTCTGATCAAATTCGCAGTGCATCAAAACATCCTCTTCCGTATAGTCGACAAACAGGCAAAACTATACATTCCCAAGTCGCAAGTCCAGCATCTCATCGCCTCACATCATGACAGCAAGTTCACAGGTCATTTTGCGGCCCGGAAAACTTTACACTTGCTCCGACAGAAATATTTTTGGCCCCAAATGAGCCGTGATATCAAACGGTACTGCAAAACTTGTCACCCATGCCAGACACAGAAAGCCCTCTGACACAAGATGCATGCAAATTTGGTACCAATTCAGCCGACTGGCCCATTTGATAGAGTCCGTGTTGATTGCATGGGACCGTTACCCCTCACAGAAGACGGCGACCGATTCATTGTCCTTTTCATCGATTATTTCACAAAGTATGTAGAGGCATTCCCGACCCCTGACATCACTGCAGCCACTATTGCCAAGCTATTCATAACCAAAATTGTTTGCCGTCATGGGTCCCCAAAAATCATCCATTGTGATCGTGGCACCGATTTCGTATCCAATCTTTTCTCACGGATCACCAGTTTATGCAATACTCAGAAAATTCACACTACCCCATATCATCCCATTGCTTATGGGGAAGTTGAGCATTGCAACCAAACCTTAGCCACCCATATCCGCATGTACATCAATTCAAATCACACTGATTGGGATACTTATCTGCCCTATGCCGTTTTTTCGATCAACATCCATAAAAATGATAGCACATCATATCCCCCATTTGAATTACTCCACGGTAGACAAGCTAATCTGCCGTCAGACGCAGCCTTAAACTTTTTCCCCACGTCCTACATGGTTGATTTAGACGATTACGCCCTTCGTGTAAAATCGCATTTCACAGAAGCACTCTCAACCGTGCAGAAAAGTTTGCAAAAAGCCCAAGCCCACTATACCCGTCAGTATAACAAGCATGCTCAGAACATACATTACAAGGCAGGTGATCTTATTCTTTATAAAAATCATTCGTGTAAACAAGGGTTGACTCCCAAATTCCTCCCTCACCAAAATGGTCCCTATACAGTTACAAATTTCATGTACCCCAACGTTACCCTCAAACACCCCCATAAGAATACTACATTTACGGTGCATGTAAACGAGACAACCCCTTTCTACCCTCGGAAAGCAGCTAACGAATCTACCCCCACCCCTCCTCAACCTCGAAAGCCTTGAACGAGGACGTTCAACTCCGGAAGGAGGGAAATGTAACGTACCTGCTAAAGCAGTACTGTAAATATGTAGCATACTGTATGTAATAGACATTTATTAAATATTATTAATTTTCACATTTTATCGTCTCAAGGGTGTCTGGGATTCACACCCAAACATTCCTACAAAATTACGTGAAGTACTTTATTTTGATCCGTTCACACCCCGGTAGCCCAATTAAGATGCCCCAATTGATTTGCACAAACGGCAGCTGTTCCCCTAGAACCTACACTAAACTACACATTCCACAGCTACCGTAATCCCCTGTAAAAATCGTAAACAACACCTGCACACAGTAAGATATGTAGAAGCCCCGCCGTACAGTAGTCTCAAGTGTAACGGTAGCGGCGGCCCCACAAAACATGTGTATACAGAGAAACCGATAGAGGAAGCATGCACAGAAGCACAAAGGTGTGGCCAAGCCCACCGTAGGAAGCAAGCAAAGCACAGAAAGCATACAGTATCAGGAAAGCACTAGAGAGGCGTAACTAAGTAAGCATAAAAAGCGTAGCAGGAAACGACGATTGGCGGAAGAAGATGGACAGAAGCTCGACCTCCCACGACGCCCAGGGAGTGGCCAAAATTGCCGTATAAAAGAAGAAGCAAAGCGTGATTTATTTAGTTGTTGGATTGTTGTGATCGTTTCGTTTTGATCGGCGGCTGTTCCCTTATTTGCAAGCAACCGTCTTCGAAAGCAATTAAACTGTGTCGTGTATTTTCATTTGCAAGCAAACGCGCCGTCCGAATTGTGTATTGTCGACGTTCAAGCGACCGTCGATCACCCGTTGTTTTATTGTAACCGTACACCCGCGCCCCCGTCCCGTTATTTGTCCCCGCCATATCGACCGATTGGTTAGAAGTAAAGTACCTCACACAAATCTGGTCGTTACAATTTGAAACAATACACAATTCAGAGGTACTGATAAAAATACATCGGATAGCTTATTTCAAGTCATCACTGAAAAAAAAGTACCAATCATAATGGATGCTAAAATTTTCCTTGAGTAGCATCTAGAGTTTAAGACCAACTGCTGGTTAGGAAGAAAAATATTTGAAGAATGATCAGAAGCACTTTTCAGACTCTCGCAAAATGGACTCTCATCAGAAAAAGTCTTCACTGAGTTCATCAGCAAACTTGGTTTGATGAAATTAACTGTGAAAAACTGTAGAAATTTTCAGTCTAAACCTCACAAAAGTGTCTCTCAATTTTCTTTATAGACACAGTTTCTGTAATTACAGCAGAATAACCATATTATTCATTCATTTCATATGCTCGATAATAATTTTGCAAAAAAAAGATTACCCAAAATCGATTGGCATTTTTATTTATCTCAGCATTGGGGCAAATTATAATATGTAAATTTTCGCCAATGAGTGCATCAAAACTTAAGGGGCACTTGTAAGGAATATAGATTGTGGTTAATTGATAGTTGTTGAATCTAGTGAGAAAGGTGACAGAAGCCACACAATGGAGCACTTTTAGATTTTAGAAGAGGCCTTCTTATATTTTTACTACTTAAATCATTTATTTCAGCTTGAATTTTGCAGGCTACAGACAAACCGATTCTACAAATTTGCTACTAATTTGCTACTGATTTTATAAATAAAATTTATTAAAATAGGTTATGATATGGTTTGGTAAAAGCCATACAATTTTAATGAAAATTGTTTTACTGGAAAGTGGACCGTGGAAAGAACAAACAATGACCAAGTCTTCAATTAAAGTTTGAGTTTTTTCGAATTCCCTGTAGTATTTACAGTTCCAAAAAAATATATTTTCATATCGATTTTGAAATTTACACCCAGATTTTCTATGACAGATTTTACACTACTCCTGCCAGTCAAAAAGTGTGGCGTTAAAAGCTCAGCTTGAAAAATAATCCGAGAAGAACATTTTTGAATTAATATGCTGAAACCCATTTCAACTTTTTATATGGTTGTGTTGCATTTTAAGGTTCAAAATATAATCATTTTCTTTTCCTTATCTCATTTTTAAATTTCACAAAGAAACTCATATGTATTACATCATGCACACATGTTTATGGGGGGGGAGTGCTATATGAACCCCCTTCCCAGAAATTGCCGACCATATGGCTAGCCATTGGGTGACCGCTCCCCCAGGATCTTCCTATCCAATGGCTAGTTATATGGTAGCCCTAGGGACTCGCACGCTTTTGGTCGAAAAAATACTGAAAAATGTCAATTTTTTGATTTTTTAAACGAAAAATTTGAAAAAATGTGAATTTTCTTGGCGCTTCGCGCCATGGATACATTTTTCGGCCTTTTTAGGAAAAAATTACTATTTTTTGAACAATTTTGCGTACACCTTTCGTGAAAAAATCGACTTCTTTCCCTTGAGAGACTCCTCCCCCCCAAAATTTTGGGAATTACTGACCCCTGGCCCAAAAAAGTCGCCTAATGGCCCCCCTAGACCTCGGGGCTCCGTTACATGTATGACATCATGTAGTGTAAGACTTCAAGTTTTTAGGTTTCTCTAAATTCTGGTTCATACATTTATGCTCAGACGACTGCAAAAAGGTTTTTCAACACCCATGGGAACATCCAGCCATAACTTTGAACTACAAGTGTATTCCAGCCATAAGGTCCTCAATATCTTCTTTAGTATAATAATTAGTGCATATCTGATACTGAATAATTCACTTTTGCCAGCTTGGTCACACGAACCACAGGCCATAATACCACTGCATGTACAGTACACACTCCCGCTTAGGAATGAAGCTATGTTGGTGAAGACCAGACGATCATTCCAGAGAGCCTATAAAAAAGATGTAAGTTGTGAAAAATCAAATTAACAAATCGGATTTGAGTTGGTGCGATTGCGATAATGCATGCACGAATCATGGCTCAACAATTCATAAAATGTATGTAATATAAATATGGAATATTGTGGACAAATAGTCCTAAAACTGTAATATTTCATTGGCTATACTAAATTTTTGAGTCGATAATGTCTATTATGTTCTAAGCAGTTTTGAGCAACATACTCAGATCAATAAAAAACTTGCAAATCATGATACTCCAAAAGACAGACTTTGCGATGCTTAGAATGTTTTTACATAGCCTCTCATTTTTTGAGAAGAAAAAATCCTTCATCTTCAGACATTTGATCAATATGTTTTCACATAGTGCTCACTTCTCCTGTCAAGCTTCTGCAAAATATTGTCACTCACATACTTCCAGTCTACGGAAAGTTTATTTCTTATTTTGCAGTGGAAACATACTCCTTTTCAATCATTATGTAATTTCATTTGCGTGTTAAATTTCATAGGAAAATTTGCACACGCCACTAATCACGTGTGACAACGTTGCAAAGAAATGCGAACTCTTAGGCTGGCATACGAATTATGGTTTTTATATTACTTTCGGTTCTAATGTCGATTGGATGGGCGAAGTTTTGAGAGAAGCTATAGAAAGTGATTGGTGATTCACTTCCGTTGTGTGAATCATATTGTCAAAGAATAAAGTACAATGCTAAATGAAAACAAAATATCTTTAAATTACACGTGCCTCGAAATCCTATGTAAAAGTACTACATCAAAATACTGAAACTTGACACTGTACATAAGATGTTGCAGAAATTTTTTTGAAATTTGCCATCAAATCAGAGAGGAACCATTCACATGCCATTTCCAAAATCGAAATGTGATCTGTTCTTATCATCATGAAATGTCCAAAAATATGTTAACAATAGATTTCAAATCCAATTGCAAAACGTTCAAACTGTGTTGTTGAATAATTTGTTTCAGCTTTGTTGAGAATGCGGCTAGTGTAGGCAATTACCTATTTTTCCTCACTATTTTCTCAATACAGTCGGGCTCTCATTGTCCTAATGCGTGGCTCCATGTGGATATCAAATTGGGAACTGTCGTACCTTGGAAAATTCAAAAATGGGGGATTTGTGAGACTACTTTTGATCTGCTTGAAATCTTCTTTATGCCCATATGTGATGATATATTTTGATCTTTTGACGGCCAATTTGTAGAATGGTTGGGATGTAACAGGCAAATTTTCTGGAAATTATTTGCACCACTGCACCATTCTGAGAATTTTTCGCAGTTTTGTGACAGATTTCGGAAATTCGAGGTACCTTATGGCTTCGACTTCACATAAAATTCACATTGGATCCTCACATAAAATACATTTTACATTACAGGCATTCAACAATGGCATCAGATCCAATCGCTTCAAACGAGTGCATGGCCGTGAAGCTCTGCATCACTCAAGTCCATGGATGGGATATCTACCAACTCCTTATTGTGGGGCATTCCTGATAAATCGGAAAGATGCTGCATGGAATTCGAGCTTCGAAGAAGGATCATCTGATATAGCAATCACTGCTGCTCATTGTTGCAGAACGTAAGCTTAGCATAATGGCATACAAGAAAAGAGGGACAGATCCAGAACTGGATCCAAAAAATTGTATCAATTTATCATTTTCACGCCATGAAGGAATCCGGCACAAATATTTCTCCTATTTCGAACTATGCTGCCTATTTATTTTTGATAAAAAGATGTAAGTTTCCTCATTCATTTTAAAATGATCTTTGTGGCCAGGTCACAGTCAAAGTTTTTCCAGAATTTTCGAAGACTGTTTGACTTTGTCGAAAGAATTTTTCTTCCACAACGGAAATTCTTTGATGATTACTCTTTTAGCCGTTTCCAAATAACTGGTATTGAATTCCAGGTCTCTAATAAAGCTGTATTAGTCAAAACTGACTGCTGAATTGAAAATAAATGGTACAGTATTACATCTGATGAACTATGGCTAAGAATAAGCATAAAGCCTTATTCAGTAGGCGACAGTTAGCAATTTATAAGGAATGAATCAGCAATTACCTAAAATAAACCACTGTCACTGATTTGTGAGTATGCATTTATGTGGTGGGTGGTACCTGCTGACTCATTGTTAGTATTTAGGACGAAAAAATGCCAGGGGCTAGCACAAGCTAAACTGAATATGTTTGATGTAAGGCATTCTTAAAAGTTAATATGATAATCTTCTTAAAACACAAGACAGAGGCTTACAACGCAGATACAAGTAATGTTTCACAAAAGGTCAATCCAAGACATGCACTTAAAAAGCTGAGACAAGGTTTAGTTTCTTCCACAAAAAATTTCCTTTTAAGAAAAACATCACCAAGAATTTCGAAAAATAGTTAAACTTTTCGCATAATTTGAAGAAAACGAAAAACTACACATGAGAATGTCACCCACCCCACCAGCACAGTCCACGAGGTCAAGATGTCATCATTTGACGAATGCATTACATATTTTCCAGTTACGCCAAACAAAAGTACATCGCATGCTTTATATAATAGTATGTAACTGGAAATTGATGGCTTACTGACTTTAATGCATGATTGATAATGTCACCGTCTTTTTATCGCAGACATTTCTTTTATTTCAGTCACCTTGATGCGCTAAACCATTCACTTTTAAGGCTGGTAATGCAAAAGATTTACTGTAGCAAAAATTAATTTTTTCTTGTTCTTTATTCATATTCTTTCATCACTTTCTGTTTGTCTCACCGACTTTGGCTATTCGAGTAGACCTAGTAACATAAGTGAAATCGGGACAAGGTCGTCTTATCTAGTATCCAATGTCAACAGGAGAAGTAAGTTCAATTATGGCTGACTTCTTGTTCAGCTCTCAAAATTTGCTAAACACAACAACAGAACATTAAATACAAACAAAACAACAAAAAACCATGCCAACATTACTCTTAAGATCAAAGTAATTCTTTAAATGATGAGAATTGTAATTATTTTATATTGTTTTAGTATCCACTAATTGTTTGAAAATTCTAGGGGTGCTTATATTTTTTCCTTAAGATGAAATTTTTTGTCGAGGAAATGAAACTTTGCCTCTGCTTTTTAAGTGCATGTCTTGGCTGGACATTTTGTGAAACATTGTATCTGCCTTTTAAACGCCTGTCTTGTGTTTTAAGAAGATTGTACAGTCTCTAACATCTATTGTGTACAGTTTCTAACATTACAGTCTCTAACATCTATTGTGTACAGTTTCTAACATTACAGTCTCTAACATCTATTGCACCCATATGTCTGACTAATTCTCAAGATTTGATGGTAGGAAGTTATACATCACAATTTATATAGCTGTCAGTTAATAAAACATACTGTGCTCAAAATGTACTTGTTCAAATAATTTTGAGGAAAAATGTAAAACTTCAAACTTGAAAAATGTAATTTTTTCTTTATACTGAGCCCCTTCAAATAAAAAGTCTTTGCGTATACTTTTTCACATAGCTATTCATTCCTTTTGCTCATTTTTTGCTAACCATAATGTGACTTGCATGATTTAAAATGTAGTAGTCACCAATCTACAATATGACCTCTTAAGAACCATATTTCAAAGATAAAGATTCTTCATCATTCTTAGAAAGAAGTCTGTAATTGTACTAATGTCAAGAGGACTGTAATAAAAAATAATTTATTTCCAAATGCGAAATTTCTGTATAAAGTATGACGAATAAAATAATCAAGCACGCTAGAAAGCTTATATTAAAAAAAATTACCAAACATTTTGATTCATTTAACCTTATCGTGACATATATGATATATAAAGGTTAAAATTTGTTATCGCGGCTAAAAGCAAGTGACAAAATAACATTTAAATGTTAAGGAAAAATTGACATTTGTAGTAAAATCGCTATTTGCGACACTCGGGGGGCCCAGCAGTGCGATTCCTACTTTGTTCTTGCAAACGTCGTACCCTGTCCACGACTGCTCCACAAATCTGTCGACGTTTTTGTTCCATCTGAGGTGAATCCAAATCGAATTCTTGTTCAAAAGTGTCACACCAAAACTCCAAAAACTTTTGGAATTCGGCTTTTGTTCTTTTGTGCATGTTATTGTCAGTGAAGTAGTTACTAAAATTTTTGTGTAGGGGTCCCAAAATTTTGTTAAGAAATTTAACTTCTAAAGCATTTAATACAACTTTGTTTTTTGTTTGTGGTCTGGGTGGTAAAGTTAATTGTAAAATGTCAATATCATACCCGGATTCGGAACAAATACTTAACGATGATGACATTTCCTGTTGCTGTCTTTGTTCAAGTTGTTGTTCATTGATTGGCGTGGTATCAGACTCCATGGTGTCAGATGTATTTTTGAAGTGTTGTCGTTTCCAGCATTTGTTGGAGGACCTGTCAACATGTTCATCATCACTATCGCTCCGTGGATTTGGAGTAGGAGGTAGCGAGCTTGTGTGTGACATCTATAAATAATTTTATAATTAATTTACAAGTTTAACATAATATAACACAAGATTAGATTACAGACGTATTCATATAAATATACAGTATATACATGTATTATATTTTTCAATAACGTTGTATTTAAAATTGTTTGTAATGTGAAATGTTCTGTGTAGTTTGGTGTGGTTTATTGTGACAAAGTGCCAGAATGAGTGGTCAACAAAAAAATATTAGTCGTGGGATTATTAAGCAAAATAATACAAAACTGATGACAGTAACTATTATTACTACTGTATATTTGAGCCAATTAGAAGGTAATATTGAACCGACCATGAAATTAAAGTCTAAGGCTTGTGTTGTGTCATTTACTATAGTTATGACGTTAGTGACATTAATAAGACGCTCCTTGTCAATGAAAACGAGGATGCCTGCTAAATGTAAAAATGTTCCACTAGCTGGACATGTTACAGTACAAGTTTCATTAATTAGAGCATGATTAAAACGCAAAGTTTTTGTGTAAAAAAGTTCTTGATCAGTACAAATCGTCGAAAATGTTGTACTTAAGCATGCTACATGTGCTAGTGCTTGTAAAAATCTGATGTACAAGTGTAGGTTAATTTGGCTCCTGTTAAGCAATTATAACAGCCAACCAATTCCACCAGTTTTACCACACATTTATTTTTGTTTGTTTTTAGATGAAAACCTTGCATTGTAAGTTGTAGTTCTAGAGCTGCTATGTTATTGTATTCTGCTTCGATATTAGTTCCGTGTCCTGTTATAGAAATCCCTTCTGTCATCAGTGGTATCAAATATTCGTCTTTTTCAAAAAGTGTTTCTAATATTTGTTCAGTACATGTACATGAAGCTCGAGACTCTTGTGACTGACAACTGCAAATGTCGTGAGGTAAATAACAGTCAAATTTTGAAGCTTTGTCATGGTTTGCACACTGTAGTTGTCCAAATGTTCCAGATATTGGTTGTCCAGATGCAGATGCTTTTATCATTACTGTACGTATTCCATCTGTCATGAACTGGCTCCCTAAGATTGGCACTGGCGGGTTTGAAATACTAGGAATTTGTAGTTTCATATTTTTCCAGTCATGTGATATTCCCGGTTTTAGTGAAAAATCATGTTTAAAGTTTTCATCTTGAAATATCATTCCAATGTTTACTTGTATTTTATATGACCAAACTGGACAAGAGAAAACTTCGTAAACTGTATCAGTAAGTGCTTTTGCATAAGTTCTGTAATACAGACAAGCTGAACTGCAAGTAAAACATCCGCATGCAGCACAGCCACATGACTCTGCACAGTATGTAAAACCAGGATTGTTATTAGCTTCTCCTGAAAGTTCATTTACCATTGTATCGATTTTAATGTCAACACATTTGTTACCTGTACATGATCCACGTGAATAACACCGTTTTGAAGACTGTACATGCATTGTAAATGATCGTGCAAAATATTCGTTTTTATTATGACATTCAAGTGAAATTTTTTTAACTTCTACTGTAATTGTTCCAATGGGTTCACGTTGTTCACTGTAAATTGTTAAACAAGTTTCTTGACCTTGAGGTACTAATGAAAGTCGTATTGTTTCAGACAATGTACATTCAAGTGAACCATTTCCTGTTTGAGTACAGGCAGAGTTAGCTGCAGTGAGGGATGTCACATCACTGCAACTCATTGTTAGAACTGGTAAAAGTAATATGCAAATAATTGTCATTAGTATATTGTTTTTAGCAAATTTTGGTCGAAAATTAAATGGTTTGAAATTAACAGTACTCATTCTAGATACTGTAACAGTATTTGTACGTTTCTGAAATATGCAGTAATGTAGATAATAAAGTAATGACTTAAGTCCTCGAATTACTAAATGAAGTATTAAAATTCCACAGTGACAAATATTACAAAATGATTTTGTCAACTTGTATAGAAAATAAAAAGCTCCAAGTACAAAATATAAAATAGAAATGAACATGATAAGTGTCACCTTTGGTATGCACTGTGGATTGTAAAGTAAATCACGCCACATGTAACAGTTGACCATTTCACAATACGGAAATGATGTGCAGTGAATGCTAATTTTTTTAACAAGTACACCATGAATCCATATAGAAACGTCAACGTCATATGGTTTAATAATAATTTCACGTGTAAATTGTACAGTTTCATGTAGTTGTGGATGACTAATTTTGTAACAGAATGGTTTTGAACATACTTCAATGAAACTAATATGTTCCTCTAAGTGTATAGATATACCACCAATTGTACAAGACAGTGTACAGTTGCTACATGTCTGAGTGATGTCAAAGTTGTGATTTGATTTGGCATAGTATACTGTAACTGGAATAGAACCCCAACTTTTAATGGGGATTTGTCCATTGTCATTTACAAAGTTAACAATGTCATGTTGATTGTATAGACAAAATTTTTGCCAAAAGCTGAGCATTTGTGATTTTCACAGTATTCAGGTGTTCCGACTGTAAAGTCGCCCTCCCCATAACAAAAAAATTCTTCAGTATTGGCTGTAGAAAATGTAAGTTGTAGATCTTTGACAAAATGTGTTGTATTATCGTATAACTGAATTTGATTTAGTCGAGTATGTATTGGAGTCGTGTCACAATTTAAATCTGGTTTAAATGAACAAATATTAGGTTTTGATAGCTCAAGTATGTCCTTTTGATTTGAAACTGGTTTTGATAACAGTCCAGTGTAAAATGAGCAGTCATAGGCCCATTGTGGGCATTGGCATTTTATTCCACATTTGCCCTGTGCTGTTAAGTGACCAATTGGACATGAGACCTTTGAGAAGCATAAGTTTTCATTGTCTGTTTTTTGAATTACGATTCCATTTGTGACACAGTTCTGAGAATAAACTAATGCACGAAAATCAAAGCTTTTGCACATATGACTGACAGTTTTTTGTCGTGTTATTAAAGTTTGACAATGTACTGAGGTAAAAAAATAAAAGCATAATGAAATGAACAAAAATAATGATTGAAGCTTTAATGTCGAAGTGGGCTGATAAACAACGTTCACTATTTCATGTTCAGGTTGAATTGAATTATCACTGTTACTCGGTATTTCAAGTGGATATAAATGATTAATTGGTCTTCTGAGTGTTGACTTATTGCTAAGTTCAACTTCAGTGGATCTGATCTCATTGTCTCCACTTGGATTAAGTTTTATTATTCGACCAAGTTTCCATTGTCCACGTGTTAAATTTTCGTCTTTGATCAAAACTATGTCATTCTGTTTTGGTTCTAGTGTTTGATGTACTCTTGGTGTTTTGTGATGTAATGCAGTTCGTTCACGTAAACTGAGTAAGTAATCGTTTGACCACTGCCCCCAAAAGTCATCAAGTATTTCTTGTGTTCTTTTCCAGTATTGTGTAAGTTGTAAAACTGAATTAAGATATTGTTGTGAATGATATTCAGGATCATCTATTGTTTCATTGTACAATGGAGTGCCAATTTGTGAATGAGGTATTAAAAAATCAACTGGTCGAAGTATTCGAGGTACTGTTACATCATCTTGTGGATATGTTAATGGTCGTGTATTGACCACTGCTTCAACTTCAGGTATGAGAGTTATGAATTGTTCAAAGTCAAGTAATTGTCTACCAATGCATCATTTCAGTGCCTGTTTAATGATACCAATGAGTCTTTCGTAGAAACCTCCTTGCCATGGAGCATAATCAACTATTAATGTCCATGTTATTTTGTTAGTTGCAAACTATGATGTTACAGTTTCATGTATAAAAATATCACTCCAAACACTGTCCAGTACTTTTCTTGCAAGTTTAAATTGTGGTGCATTGTCTGAGATAATTTTGTCAGGTTTACCTCGTCTTGACACAAATCGTCTGAAACAGTTCAAAAAAGTGATAGCACTTAAGTCAATGATGTATTCCAAATGTATGGCACGAACTGTTAAACATGTGAAAAGACAAACCCAGATCTTTGTTTTTTCTGTGGGATATTTAACCCACAGTGGTCCAAAGTAATCAATGCCTACAAATTGAAAAGGTCTTGATTGTATCACACGTTCTTTTGGTAAAGGAGGCATTTTAGGTAATTGATAAGGCCCATTGTTGTATTTTTGACAAATGAAACATTGTTTTATGTTTTGTTGTACTGCTGTACGTCCTTTTGGTATCCAGTAAGATCTACGAATTTCTGATAATGTATGGTTTACACCAAAGTGCATTACCTCTTTATGTCTGTCTAAAATGATAAGTTTTGTGAATAATGCTTGTCGAGGTAATAGTAAAGGAAATTTTGTATCGTAGTTCATGTTTGCATTTTGTAATCATCCATAACATCGAATGAAACCCAATTTGTCAAGTTTTAAACCCAATTGTTTGTGACTTTTTATCTGTAAATTTTGTTTTAAGTCTATGATAATGTCTTGGTAGTATCGTTTTTGTGCGTCTTTGATCAAAATACTTTCAGCTAATGTAACTTCGTCTGCTGTTATTGGACCAGAATCCTTAATTAGTTCAAACATGTGTCTTAGTTTAAGCATATTTAAATGTAACAAGTGTCCAGGTTCAACCTGTAATTTATTCCAAATTTTCAGTTTAATGTAACGTAATGTGTAAACAACAATATTCAATGCCTTCGTTAATGATGAGAAGCGAGTCAAATCAAATATCACTGGTAATTGTTCGATTTTGTTTTCTGTTACTGTAATTATTTTTGTGTATGTGTCCTCATCATTTGAAACTGGTACACTTGAAAAGATTTTGTTTTGTGGCCATGAATCAGGAGCCCCCTGCAACCAGGTTGGTCCATTCCACCACAATTTAGACTGTTTAAGTTCGAGTGCAGTGAATCCACGTGTAGCTAAATCAGCAGGGTTTTCACTTCCTTGGACATGACGATATGTAAATGAATTTGTTTCATGAAATAATTTGACTCTGTTTTCGATGAAAGTACACTGTGGTTTTTGAGAATGTATCCATGAAAGCACAATTTCAGAATCAATAAAAATTGTTTTTGTCTCTATAGAAATATGTAATTGTTGCTCAACAAATTTTGAGGCCTTTAATCCGATAACTGCGCCTAAAAGTTCCAGACGTGGTATTGTAATTTGTTTATTTGGTACTAACCGAGATTTGGCAAATATCAAAGTTGTGTTCGATGTTCCATCAGAGTTTTCAGTTTTTAGGTAAACTGCTGTTGCATATGTGACTTTCGATGCATCAGTAAAAGTGATCAAATGGTACTTAATCGTGTTATCTGAATATGGAGATACATGTCTGTTGAGTGAAAATGTGTCATTTGTTCGCCAGTCATTTAAAATTTCACGCCATTCTTGTTCCATGTCAGTAGATAAATGTTCATCCCAGGACATTCCTTTATGCCAAAGTTTCTGTATAAATAGTTTACCTCGAATAAGTACTGGTGAAAGCAAACCTAGGGGGTCAAAAACACTGGCAAGCTGTTTTAGCACTTGTCGTTTTGTCATATATTCTGTCATGCAAGGTTTTGTACAAAGTGAAATATGTAATGTGTCTTGAATAATGTTCCAATTGATACCAAGTACCTTTGTTTCAGGTTTGTTCAAAAGATCAGTTAAGTCAATGTTTTCCCGGAATGTTTGCGAATTTGATGTCCACTCACGTAAATTCATACTAGCTAATTGCAGTAATTGTTTTGCTTCCTTGTAAATGTTTAGTGCTTCAGTATCATTTTGTGCACCCATGATTAAATTGTCAACATAAATATTTTGTCCAAGTTCCTTACTTAATGGTGTCTCATGTTGTGAAAAATGATATTTTAGTGTAGCATTAAGTAAAAATGGACTTGAAATTACTCCAAAGGGTACCCGACAGAATCTGTAAATTTGTATGTTTTTGTCAATGCTTGGGTTTGTTGGATCCTTGTACCAAATAAAACGAGTTACATCTCTGTCTTCTTCTTGTAATTCAACTTGTAAAAAAGCTTTCTCAATGTCAGCAATGATCGCTACTGGGGTCAGTCTGAATCTCATAAGGAGTCCACACAAATCAGGTAATAATATAGGACCTCTGTATAAGTTGTCATTAAGTGATTTGTCATTCTTTGTAACTTTTGCTGATGCATCATACACTATTCTGACCTTTGTCGTTGTTTTTTGTGGTGTAATAACTGCATGGTGTGGTAAGTAATGTTTTCTTTATGGTGTTTCTACTACGACTTTCTCAATAATATTTCTCGAAAGTTGTTCTTGTATAATGTTGTCATATTTTAGTAGAAGCGTTGAATCAAGTGTAAATCGCTTTGATATTGATCGTAGCCTCCCTAAGCTTAAGGCGAAGTTGTCTTTCAAATTGGGTGTGTCATGTTTCCATGGCCACTTGACAGAGTAACGATTATTTTCGAATTTTACTGTCTTATTGAAATTGTCTAATGCAATGTCATCATCTTTTACAATAGGATCATCCCTGACCCCAATCGTTTCCAAATCCCAAAATGTTTCAAGATTTGGTATTAGGAGTTGCCTTTTGTCGTCATTTGTTTGGGTAATGTCACACAATTGTGTCATAATATGTAGGTCACTATGTCCATTGTGGTGTCCATCCAAATTATGTTTTCCAGAAAATACAAGTCCCACCTTGGAATGTATTACACGTAAGCCTGAGGGAAGTGCAAGTACTGTTTTGTGCCCAATAAGATCCCAGTAGAAGTCCATGCCAATTAAAATGTCTGGTTTTATTTTACCTCCCTGTTGTACATATTGAGGAATGTCTAGTGTACTGTAGTCATCAAGTTCAAATTCTAAGATATCTCCTATGTCTAATGTTGACAATCCAAGTACACCAGTAATATATGGTACTGACGATCCTTGAATTATAACAGAAGTTCCATCTACCAACTGAATGCCGAATTCAACTAGTTTAGTGTTTATTTGTTGTTGATTTCGAGTTCCAAAAGTTTGAATCGATAGTGTTTCCTGTGTCAAAACTGGTAAATTCAACGTTTTAGTTAATGTGTCAGTCACATAAGTCCTTTGGCTACCACTGTCAAACATTAAGAAAACACTGATTTGTTTATTAGTGTCCAAGTGGAAAACATTCACTTTTGCAACCATTAATGAGACAGATGTACGGATATTAGTTTGCATGGTTATTAAATTACTACTGATCTGTTCATGTTCTTGGTTAATTTCTGTAAATTCGTCGTTAGTTACATTGTTATTGATTGCAGTACAAGTATCTTGTAGAACAGTATTAATCTCTGTTGGAACTGTAGACGAAATTTGTAGTCTTAAATTGTCTGATTGTTGTAAATTAGTACACAGTGCTCTATTGTGATTGCCTTTACAGTGGAAGCAGAGTCTGTTACCAAGACATTTCGATGATATATGGCCAGTTTTTAAACAACGAAAGCAAAGTTTCTGTTGTTGAATTCGTTGTGTTCGTGATTGTAATGTAGGATAAATTGTACACTCGTCGTTATAATGATTACCATTACAAAATGCACAAATTAAATTTACTAGTTTAGATTTAAAATTTCGATCCAGGTTTTGATTATGCATTGCAACATGAGTTTGATAAGTTTCTGTATTTCCATTTATAGGAGTCTCTGCAGAAGTTTTGTTTTGAAATCTAAAGTTTTGTTTCTGTTCATTGTCTCTATTGCCAGAAGCAACGGTTATTTGATATGCCTCTTCACGTACTGTAATAAGGTTTTGTAAATTTTCTTGTAACTCTGTCATATCCCAAGGTTTATTGACGTTTTTTAATCGGCCAAGGTCCACGAGTAAAGTGTTTGGAAGTTTTTCGAGTACTGTCATAACTAAAGACGGATGATTTAAATTTTCACCTAAAACTGTCAATTGCCTACAAACACGTTCAGTTGATTCTAAAGTTGAACGTAGATCTGTTGTTCTGTTTGTAGAAGCCGGAATTTTCCTAAGTTCTGTATATAGATGTCGCCTGATTGTGTTTGGATCACCAAATCGCTTTTTAAGTATGTCAATAGCAGTAATGTAGTTTGCATTCGTGACTGAGATACCATCAATAGCCTTGTGTGCAGCACCTCGTAATGTACTCAGTAAATAAGTAAATTTTTGCACAGCAGGTATGTTTTGGGTGTGTACTGCTGACTCGTAAGAATCCCAAAATTCACCCCAGCGAAGTGGATCACCGTAGTACATGGGTAACTGTAATTTTGGAAGATGAATACTTATTGGTGGTTCTAATGTAGTAGTAGTTGGTATGTTATGTGTTATTGTTTTATCAGATCGTGTATCAGATATTATGTGTTTTATTTCATTGAGTTTTGATTGCAAATTCAGTATGACATCAGTAGCAGTACTCATATTTTCTAAAAAATTTCCCGGTTGACTTGTCCATTGTTCATAAAGTGTGGATTCATGTATTAATTGGTCTTGTGGTAACTGTTTTTGTAAATTAAACCACTCATGATTTTGTTCTGAAAGTGTATCTATGCAACTTTTTAAACGTTTGATGAAATTTTCTGTAATGTATGATAAGTTTTCTATTTCTGTCAAATCAGTAGTTGGAGTAATGTGCATATCCGTGTTTTGTATTTCAGTTAGACATATTTCTAGTCGTTTCTGTGTGATTTGTATCAATTGTCGAAGTGGAACAGAACATGAAACAAATGCTGTCATTAATGAAACTCTAACTATTTTCCTCCAAATTGTTCGCTAAATACTGGACTGGATTAGGGCCTGGATGCTCGAAAATTTACTGATTTGCTGATGCCGAATTGAGATCGGATGTACGTCAGCCAATAACAACAAATTAACTCCAAACTTTGGTAATTCGCCGGTGCCGAATTGGGATCGGATGTACACCGGCACAAACAACAAATAAATGAAATGTAAATTAGGGATCCGGTTTCGCGGACCAAAAAGAAATGTAATTGTACTAATGTCAAGAGGACTGTAATAAAAAATAATTTATTTCCAAATGCGAAATTTCTGTATAAAGTATGACGAATAAAATAACCAAGCACGCTAGAAAGCTTATATAAAAAAAAATTACCAAACATTTTGATTCATTTAACCTTATTGTGACATATATGATATATAAAGGTTAAAATTTGTTATCGCGGCTAAAAGCAAGTGACAAAATAACATTTAAATGTTAAGGAAAAATTGACATTTGTAGTAAAATCCCTATTTGCGACAAAGTCAAAACAATTTTCGACCAATACTGACCTGTTATGCCGATTTGTCAAATACGTAAATAGAATGAAAAGGTGCTAAGGTCTCGCTAACTGGGAAGGGACTTTTCGAAAGACATCTTCTGAATGGCAGAGCTGGTCGTTTTGAACCATAAAAATTTTTAGTAGTTAACGAGTCTAAAATCTAATACAAGGATATCCAATTTCAAAATATTCAATTTCACACTTCTCTGGCTAATTTCCAGCTCTGAAAGTAGTAAGCTGCTTTTGATAGAGAATTTGCAAAGATTCTCCATTTGGGACAATATTTTTACCATTTTGGTTTATGGGTTTTTGTTGTCGATGGATACAATTTTTGCTTTAGGAAACCAATTTTCATATGAAATCTGGCATAAAAATTTGTAAATTTCTGCCAAATTTTTTTGGATTTTTTAAAGTCTTTCAGTTTCAGGTGATTTTTTGCAAAAAAATTATCAAACCGTACAACCACAAAGTTTATATGTCTAAAGTTTAAAAGTTCTAGGCTTTTACAGTTTATCAATGCATTGCTGAATTTTCTTCAAAATTGACAGTTCTTCATGATGTTTTATGCCTGAAACTGTGGAAGCGTAAAACCCTCAAGTTGATAACAATACGAAAGTTTAAGGCTTTTACAGCTTTACCGAAAAATTTTGGAATTTTAGTGATATATTTGATAAATTAAAAAAAAAATTAAAGTTGCAAAAAATTTTTTTGAGTCAAACTGCAAAACTGTTGGGTTTTAGATATGAAGTATTTGTAGATTTCTAAAGTTTTATGGAAAATTATAAAAAATTTTGTAAGAATTTTTAAAGTCGCACTAATTTTTATGAGGAAAACCATAAGACCATCAGGCTTTAAGGCATGAAAGGTTCACGGGTTTTACAGTTTAAAAGTTACGATAAAAAATTTATAAAATTTTTAAAATTTTTCAAAGTGTTCAATTCTGAATGTGGAATTTTTATGCATATTGATGTTTCTCGACCAAAGGCAATCTTCGCAGGTTTCTATTAACCAGCCGCCAAACTCACGATATTTTTAACAACAGATCAGGGTCGGGTGACATTATTGTCTACAGTTATGTGGAATATCACCTTGAAGCCATTACTTACCATATACCTACGTTTTGTACGTGCCCATATAGCTACTATTTTTGCTCATTCAGTGGCTAAGTAAGGCACTTTGTATTGGTTCAGACGATACAGCAGATATTCTCCAAGCATAATTGAATATTTGATGTGTAAAATTTTACTGAAACTTTCCAAAAGAAGAATTCAAACTTTTCACATTTCTCAACATATTTGGAAAAAAGTGTGTACATTTCCTTCTCACACAAAACAATATAAGTTTGCACCTGAAAATCAGCTAGAACCAGAATTTTCTGCCCATGCATGTACATATGCACGTTGGACATTTTCTGAGTTTTAAATTACATGGGCATATTCCCTAGGCAAAGCTAAAAAAGCTTCTGATGCATGGGGAAATCTTGGCTTCCTAATGATTAGCATCTAAAAATCAGTGACAGTCCTAAAAAAACCTGTTTTACTTCCTTGATTTCGTCGTCAACTTCTGAAATGAGAATCAACAACAGTCGGCAAATATCACCGACTGTCACCAACAAGAAACCTGAGTTTTTTCACCTATGAATTGGAATAAAATGAGGAGAATTAAATATAAAATCCTATTAATCTGTGACATTGGCGGACTATCTGGCAAAATCATTATCGGTCACTGACCAAAATTCAACTTATTTGACTTCTCAATTGCTATAATTGGGAACAATTATTGCGGATCAAATTCAAATTAAGTGAGCAACAGCCACCAACTATCATGTAAAATCGCACCCTGTGACAGACATAAATCCAAAAATTATTTCACATATGAACTGGTAAAATCAGTAGCTTATATTTCTTGAATGCTTGAATAATCATTAAGCTTTACTTTAAAATTTACTTATCGCATTGCTTTTAGTGTGCTCAATAATATAATAAACAAGAGACTTGAATGATAACTTTTCCAGTTCACGACCAGAAAACTTCTACATTTCTTTCGGCAAACATGATCGGTTAGCCGAAAATGAGACGAACCAGATTGACATCAAAATAGTGGAAGCAGTTCCACATAGTCAGCATCATAGTTTCAATAGACTTTATGATATCACAATGTTGAAGTTGGAGAAGCCCGTCAAGTTCAGCAAGTTCGTCAGACCAATAACGTTGTCAAACTTTACGTTAGCCGAGTTGGACCATTGCTTCTTGAGTGGTTCGGGTGGAACACACAGTAAGTTATACATTTGCATTCAGAAATCAAAAATAAAATTCTTGGATAAAAATGGCGAAAATTGATTTAAACAAACTATTGTTCATATTTTCTTAGATGATGATTTTTTTAAGAATTGCAAACATCAAAATTCAACAAAAGCCAATTGGTCGAGCGCGACTCACTCATCACATATGATTCAATCGATCATGAAGTGCTAAATGTAAGCAATTTTTTGAAAATAAGACTTGATATGCATACCCAATTGACGTTATCATTTTCCAACCTCCTGGTACTCGTGTATCACAAGTAAGTATTGAAGAAGATGGGATAATTTGTTCTAGCTGTATATCTTCTCCATGATACTCGAAGAATTAGTGAGCTCACAAAAGCTCTTATTATAGAACTTTAGGATTTCACAAAATCCTTATTTTGTGTGTCTCAATAAAAGAGAGAAAAGTTTGAATATACTGTGATTTTACTTTTTGTAGCCTTTTTTATGTCAGCATCCTCATAAGATTGACAAAAACCAGAATAATAAAGTTTGGAATTGGATGTTAACATAAACTGTGCAAGTTTCAATACAGTCAGTCTCACAGGTTTGGGGTCAGGAAGCATTTTTATTATATCGAATTTCGGCTATTTGGTCAGGGAATCATTGTCGAAATGTGACAAAAAATGGCTAGAAAGTTGTTTGACTTTAGAATGATTTTGTAAGTCTTATGAAAAAGATCCAAGATCCTAAAGCCTACTTCCACCCATACATGTGAATGGGGAAAGTGCTATAAAGACACCCCAAAGAAATCGCAGGCCAAATGTCTAGTCATTGGGCAATCTTCCTGGCATTTCAAAATTCTGTGGCTAGCCCCATACTTTTGGTCGGTAAAATACTAAAAAATGTGAATTTTTTAATGAAAAACGTAAGTTTTCTCAGTGGTTCGTGCCATGAATACATTTTTTACAGTTTTTTAAGAGAAAACTTTCTATCTTCTGACTCGTGTTTTGGTCTTGTTTAGTGACAACATCGATTTTTTTCTTTCAGAGACCCTCTTGTGTTTTGGAAATACAGTAGCCCTGGGCACAAGAAGCCCCCCACGGACATCTCTCAGACCCTCGGGGCCAGTAACATGAATGCTTTGATCTGATGTATGTGAGCATGTACCTGTGGTGCAAGAACCCGGAAATAAAACATACAGAGCACAAGAGTGTGTCCATATACAAGGGGTGGTATGGCATGCTTATGTTTTTGAAAATACAGCAGCACTGATTGATAAATTATTATATTTTCTAAATTTATTCTCTTGGTTTTTGAGCTAGGTAACACAACAATTAAATTTTGCACTATGGGACGAAGTTTTTCTTGCCAAGTTTTACTGTGCATGCCTATGGAAACATTCAATAATAAAAATTACAATATGAAAACAGATTCAGACGAAAAATGAAAAGAAGTGCAGGTGTATGACCTGATTTGCACTGAAAAATTAAAAATGCTCTACTTCGATTTTCATGAACAAGTGCAGGCAACAGGGCCGGTGCTCAAGCTGAAAAAATCAAGTCAAACATTTTGGCAGTCTGGCATCTTGATCTAAAATAGAAATTCGACTTTCATTTGTGCATGCGCCAGGAGTTTTGACTATTTTATGGAAAGCTACTGTCAAGGGCCCATCAGGCCACTAAGGGGCCAAGAACTTGCAACACCGTCCGTGCTGATAGCGCAACATCGGCAGCCTAAGTGCTTCGACAGTGGAGGGCTCATTGAGCAGCTCCCACTGAAGGTATGGGTACTTCTTGGTCAGATTGACTGACCAAGCCATTTTCATAGCATTGGTGACAGATGATGACAAATCTGTAAATGAGAAACTCTTAGAGCCATAGAATGACACAGATTTCCGACCTCAAAAGTTGGAACTTCTGAAAAAGTAGGTAGTATACCTAATAAATTCATTGACTCTAATTGGTCAATGACTTCCATGGCCCAGTCTGTGGGAATTCCCTGCAGTGGTCTGTGGGCAGCAAAATGGGCTGGACGCGCTTGTAGGACCGGGATGCCAGCTGGAGGTTACTTGACAGTTGCCGTCATTGTGGGAATGTGGTATGATGCCAACACCTTGGTGGAACCAACATGCATCAATGTCGACAAGTCGGTAGTGGCTGGCATTGCATATTTCAGCAGTGGGGGTGGTATAGCACAAGAAACTGTCCGTGCCAGGGCTGGAACACCTGATGATGCTAAAAGACAGTTGCTGATTACACAGACAGGATAACATTGTTGTGAAGAATCCCCCAGGTGTCCAGCAAGTGCTTCATCATCCCAATCAAGAGGATCTGGATGAGAAAGGTTTTTGGTAGCCCTAACAGCATTGTTACGGCCTAAAGGCTGCTGATACTGTTGTCCCATCAGATCAGGAGGCAGGTAAACATCTCTCTCATGCAACCCATTTGCCCTCTGGGGAGAGTAACCTGAATTACCATAGTCATTCTCACCCGAATTTGTCGGAATGTGCCTGGGGCAGGCGTTTGCCCATTGCACTCATACTTGATGGCAATGTGGGTAGGGCTGGTCACATTGGTTGATGCTCAGGGGTGTGACAAAAATAACAATGACCGGCATTGGCTTCAGCAGTGGCATTGTTAATTGAGGCGGTGCAGTTGGGATGTTGAGCCTGACAATCAGCATGACTGTGCATGCAATGGCTGTGAAATGAGCACATCATCAAATGGACACGGGACTGACGGTTGCCAGCATTAGGTGCTCGCTTCTACAGCTTAGTCGGTGGTGGTGTATTTCTTGGAGTGGTCTGATGTCGCTTCATAGTAAGCTGGGCAACCTTGGCTGTAAGCCTGGCCACTTCCTGTTGCAATTGTTGAATCTTGGCAGATAAGGACAAGGACGATGGCGGGCCACTACCCCCGTGATGACGTTCTGTTGATTTGGCATCAGTCGATTATATCTCGCGCATTTGTGTTCTGACGAAAAAACAGCAGTAGATGGTGCAGTGAACCGAATCTCATCCTGAAAAAACTGGGATTCGGCATAGCAGGCTGCTTTTATAGTCTCTTCAAGAGTCATAAACTTCCAGAACTTTAAACTATCCTGGAGGACAGGCTCTAACCCTTTTAGAACAATAGGTTTAATGATAGAATCTCTGATGCCAGTCGCAAGTTCTGGATAAGCTACCCTGGATTATCTTTTGAGGTGCCAATGATTCAGTTTGCTTCCGCAGAGGTGCCACTGATTCAGTTTGCTTCTGCAGGCCGTCTTTGAGGCGCCACTGATTCAGTTTGCTTCTGCAGGTGATCTTGGATCAGCTGCTGATGCAAATCTGAATCAGGCCCTACTGGAAATTCATTCCTGAGAAAAGTAGTGAACTCTTCATAGAAGGTAGGTTAAAGAAATCCACTGCTAAAGTCTCGACAGGAGGCAAGAGCAGCACCAGTAAGGCAAGACTCCAAAAATGTCATTTTATATACATGATGAGTTTCGTTCACATTTTGCAGGGTGAAGAAATGGGTCAAGTGGGATATAAAACAAGTAATTTATTCACTAAAAGCACCCAAAAAGGTGGGGGAGCCATGAAAGTGGACAGGAGAGGGTGCCTCCAAGTAGTCATAGCCTCTAACTTTTGATTCAAGGGTCCAAGGGCATTCTCAAATGCAGCTTGGACTGTGTTCTTAATCTGTGATTCGAGATTAACCTCTGACTTAATTTCAGAGAAGTCATTCTCCCATAGGGTGGCTAGAACTGATTGACGTGCTGTCAAACTGAATAGAGAGGGGCTCACTGGTCCTGACAGACTGTGCACTTGGAGGACTGGAAGGTCTAGGTGTCTCTATTTTGTAAAGAATGTAGTATACCACACATTTAGCTAAACTGGTACTATTCATTTTTATCAATTAATTACAGTAAACTTATAAAAATAAAATACACATTCACAATAAAATCATTCTTGTATATTTTTCATTCTTTTTTGTTTCTTTGATTAATTTTGCATAACATTGTGTTTTTGTGTTGTGGGCCATAAAGGCAAAAGTTTAGTTAGTTGGTGGTTGTGGCATAAAGGAGGAGAAAGTCGATGTCTGGCCATCTCTCTCCATGTTTGTCAATTGTGTCTTTAATTATTGATTTTCCATGTGCCTCCTCAGCCTGTTCATGGGCCTTCTCCATCAACAGTCCGAACTGGTATTCTTCTTACGCCACCCCAAGTAGTCAACCTCCTTCAGTCTTTCACTGGTGACCGTACCAGTTACCATTAGTAAGGGTACAGGTAAGTGAGGTAAGTTATTTATTTGTTATTTATTTTGTTTGTTTGTTGACGTGTGCAATATTTTGTATATTGTTCTTGTTTTTGCACATTTTTCTTTTGTTCACTTTCAAAAATCGAACCAAAGTGACTTTCTCATGGTCAATTTGAAGACCAATATTATAGAGTATTAGCTGGTCTTAAACCCATGTCTAAGCCACCATCGCAAGCAACTATCCTACCACCTGATGCCAGTGATCTGCCTGCCCAACTACCGCCTGCCACAACATCCACCACTCAAGATAAGTTGGACCTTATGGCATTGCAAATGGTGAAAATAATGATCTTCCTAGAACAAATGCAGAACCAGATCATTGCCCAGAATCACCTTGAAACAGGTAATTTTCCTGTAAGTACATCTAATGTAGACCTCCTCCTCACCATTTGGGCCCATTTGTGGTGCATGAGAATTTAAGACAATTTTATGCTATGTAGCTTGACGATTTATTGCACGTTTTAAATAGAAAAGTACAGAACGTAGAAGAGCATGCGGAATGCTAGAAATGGAACACTCAGAGTGTTAGACGAATTTAACGCAATGATAATCGTACACAGAAGATTGATGGGCTCGTAGAGAGCCCTATGTCAAATTTCCAAGGTTCTTCGCTCAGGTCGTCAAAGGTTTTCGGATGCTGAAACTCGGACTGTACTATCTTACCCGATTAGGAGTTTCACCCAATTACTCAAACTATTTTCCAAATAGTTTGACTTATCCTAGATTGCACACACAAAACACAATTTACTAATACACAAAATCGCTGCCTCAAACTTCAAAACTCTCCACACAAGCTAGGACACAACCGCTTGGCTACAGTACAAACAATCACAATCAAAAACTTTTTCAAAATTTCTTTACGTCGTAGCCACATCTCTTGGCGGGTCTCATCACGATCTCCCTTTTCCCAACTTGCCGATCTTTACTTGAAAACGACACGAACTTTACAAATACGCCAAATCGTCCCACAACACATTGCCCACCGAGTAAGGGGGTTATGGGTTAGTAAATCCACCCCATACCTTGCCAGCCCAAATTCCGCATGACTATGACGTCAGCAACGCCATTTTCTCACTAACATGAAAAGCAATATTGCAAATTTGGGACCAAATTCAAGAAGGAGTAGCTAATTTTTCCCTTCGAATGAGTATCAAACCAAAGTTAGTGTCGCAATTTTTGAAAACTTTAGATCAACCGTTTAGAGATAACCCTCCCTTACTGGAAAGTGTTAAACTTCAAATCATATGACGGACCACTGATCCTGATGTTCATCACTTTATGGAGGATCACACTTCTACCACAACGCCAAATAAATCATTTTAAGTTTCTTAGCCTCTCCTCGAGCTCTGAGTGACCTTCACCGTGAATGGTCTACTATTTCTTAGGGAGATTCTGAAAGTTGTGTACAATTTGTTAATCCATTATATTCTTACACACCCTTTCTTTTTCAGGATAAAACCGAAAAGGAAGGAGACCAGTTGAAAATCACACAATTTTACAGCAAATTCTCTCCTGTGGCCATGGTGGATAAACATAAAGGACAAAGCATTTTGCTCCAGGATTTAGTACATTTTGCGACAACCTGGAAAAAGAATTAAAGATTGAAGATGAATTGTTTGAGCAAGGATTGCAGAAACACCATCGCCTCATCATCCATGAAACAAAGCTGCTGGGGCAAGTGAGCCATGTATCCAACAAGGATTCGATGCCACCACTGCAATCTTTCAACAAAGTCAGAGGAAACAATTTTAAAAATTCAAACAGTAATGTATCCTACAGAGCACCAGGGAACCAAAATATGGGCCCTCATTGCCACAGTTATAGTAATAATCCTACCTGGCATCAGCAACAACCACCCTCAGCACCACCTCTTGTGCCCCCCACTCCTGCACCTGCACCTCAACATAGTAATAATGCTTTTTTTGCTAATAACGTGCTTCTTGGCCAACTTATAGACCTTTTGCAAAAGAATCAAATCCCACCCCATACCCCTGCAGCACCCACTGCAGAGCCGCAACCACCAGGTATTTCTAGAACGCACCTTTATGGTGGGTATCAGTGTATGTTCAGCCACTCAAGCGAGCCATGCATAAAAATACAAGAGTATGCGGCACAAAACCCCACAGTGGACATTCTAGTTGACTATTGCAACACCCCTGAAAATTCATATCAACCACACAAGCCCGCACAACCCCCAACCCAATCCCATTTTGTCACTCCTTCCACTACTTGTGGGGGTTATGGTAGTTATACCACACCTCCCAGGAGGCCACCTACATGGAGATCCACCACATATTACAGTAATCAGCCATGTACGACCAATATTCAAAGTATAGGTGAGAATGCAAATGCGCGAAACTCATTCCAGCCACAGTACTACAATCCTAATTACGTAGTATCTTTTCCACCTTCAACGTCCAAACAGGATCAAAATACTATCGCCCCATTTAAACAACATCATTCTATTCATACTTCCAGGAATAAGTTACAGGAATGTAGTAAGCAAGAGTCAAAGGCTACCAATGCTAAAGAAAACGAAACGATGTCATTTTATACCAACGATTCTACATCTCTGATGGAAAAAACTAGAGGTAATAAAAACGAAAATTCACTAAATTTAACTGTTTTTCCGGACACAATGGATCTAGTCAAAGATAGTATTTTCACCCTCAGTGCCACTGATAGTGGTCCTGGATACTTTCATCAATTAACGCTGAAAGAAAGTATGTTTTTTCAAAGATAGTATAAAACTGGACCCCTGGAAGTCGAAGCCAAGATAGGAAATTGGAGGGGTTTAGCATTATTGGACACTCGGGCTAGGACTTCCATTACAGGATGTGACATGTACCAACACATTACTCATATGGACCCCAGAAATTTACCCACCTCAATGTATATTACAGTGGCCAATGGTCAGTGACTCCCTACCTTGGGACCAGTCAATTTCTAAACAAAACTTGAACATTTGGGCATACACAGTATCCACTATACTGTGTTAGTATCACCTAAATCCAAGATCATTTTGGGTATGAAAATGAAAATATCGAAGCAATGAAGATATTGAAGCAATTTTCGATTTTTGAAATAGGATTCTTACTATTGCCAACAAAGAGGTAACTTTCATTATCCAAGGTCCGGAATCGCCATTGAGAGCTTTAATGCTACCTCCCCCACTGACCCCGCCAACTTTAAATTCACCACCACCAACCACGTCATCACTTAACAAAATTGTGTTGGCATATCCAGTGATATCGGTCAAAAGCATCTTGATTCAACCTCACACAGACCAAGTCATTCTTAGTACAATTTGGTTGTGGGAAAAATTAAAAATGCTATCTCCATGTGTAGTGGCGTCTGACGACATGACATCCTCATTATCAATCGAGCCCATCACTATCAACCCCCATGTCGAACGCTTCCCAGTAGTGGTTATAAACAATTCCAGTGAGACCATAAAAGTAAGCAAAAATGTAGTTATAGGCAAAGTTGCTATGATTGTGCACGAGGTCATGACCTTAACTAATGCCACTACTAATCCTGGTGACAAAATCATGAAAAATTGTTCACCTTATGTAAACAAAATAGTTGCAAAGTCTGATCTAAATAGTACCCAAAAAGGTAAGTTGCATGAATTCCTGCTTGCAAACCACACTGCTTTTAGTTTAGCAGGCGATCCACCAACCGTCATGCATTTAGTACAACACACCATTGATACAGGGGATTCGAAACCTGTAGCCAAGCATTACTATCCTGTGCCTATTCAGCAACGTCACATAGTCCGAGACCATATCCAGGACATGCTTGATAAACAGGTAATCAAACCGAATCAGTCCCCATGGGCTGCCCCCTTATTCTTGGTATGCAAAAATGATAGTTCTTGGTGACCTGTAGTAGACTTTAAGGACATTAACGATGTTACCAAGGAAAACATACCCTCTCCCAAAGATAGATGACTACTTAGACAGCTTGGGAGGGGCCAGGTATTTTACAACGCTCGATTTAAAAAGTGGGTACTGGCAAGTACTGAAGGCGCTAGATTCCAAAGAAAAAACGATGTTCATCTCACAAGACTGACTGTATCAGTTTACAGTAATGCCCTTTGGCCTTAAAAACGCCCCAGTGGAATTCCAATGGCTTATGGAAAGAGTGTTGCAGCCAAATGTCTGGAAATTTGCCATGTTTATATTGATGACATTATTGCTTTTACAGAAACTTTTGACCAACATTTAGAAAACGTGATTGTTTGCACGCTGCCAGTTTGACACGAAAACCCGAAAAATGTGATTTTCTGCCAAGGTAAGTAAGTTTTCTGGGACACATACTCAATATGGATGGAATTATGCTGAACCCAAAAAAGATCGAGACTGTGACTGAGTTTGACTTTTCATGTGATCAAAAAGCCCTACAACAATTTTTGGGCATGGTGCAGTGGTGTAAATGTTTTAAAGGCTTTGCCCAAATGGGACACCCCTTATACAAACTTCTAAGAAAGGACGTTCAATGGCAAATTACTGAAAAACATATTTCTTCTTTTAAGGCTATCAAAGCCGCACTAACATCAGCCGCATTCCTGCATTACCCCATATACGATGGCTCCGCTACATTTGTCATTCAAACAGATGCTAGCAGCACAGAAATCGGAGCTGTACTGTATCAAGAAACTGCCACGGATAAATAGACGATTGCGTATTCCAGTCGAAAATTATCCAAACCGGAACCCCATTACTCCACCACAGAGGGGTATAGTTTAGCAGTAGTTTATGGCTTTCAGATGTATCACCATTATATTTTTGGATCAAAAGTTACCATAAGAACCGATCAAAAGCCTTCTATGGGCATGTTAAAAAACACTTGAGTTCAAAAAAATCTATGCCTCCAGAAATGGTCTATTTTTGTAAATTCTTTTAATTTTTCTGTAGAATACGTCACCAGAAAAGAAGACGCATTTGCTGACCTTCTAAGTCGAAAATTTGATGTGGACCAACCATACAAAGATATTCCATCAACTTCGACCCAGAATACAACTAACGATCCTATCAATGCTGTCCAAACACATCCATGCAAAAACTGGCTAAACAACCACAAAAGGACTTGGAGGTTCATGAAATACCACAAGAAGAGAAACTCCTTGATCCATCTGACCTACCAAACTAGACTTATGGCCTTTCACACAGCAATAAAATGCCAATGCTCAAAAAGTTGACCCCATGCTTGATCAAACCTGACAGAAAGTGGAAAACCAGGTAAGAGGTTTTTATACCCTCTATAATGTTGCACAGAGAAGGTTCCAAAGGAGAACCAGGTCAAATTGTCCTTCCACAGCCCTTACGAAAAGTAGCCCTACATCACTTTCATGGTTCCAATTTATTTGGCCACCAAGGTATCAATAAAATCACATTTTTGGTCAAAAACATTTTTGGTGGCTGGATATAGAGCAGGACATCCAAAACTGGATTAAATCGTGCGAAATTTGCAGAAAAACATTGAAAGATTGTCAACCACCTCCACCATTGTGCTCGATTCAGCCAATGGCTCCTCTTGACATCCTCGCTTCCAATATCATAAACACTTCCAATGTGTCTGAGAAAATGCCTTACGTAATCATTTTTCAAGCTTATTTCACGAAGTATGTGGATGCCGCCCCCATTCCTGACACATCCCCCACCAGCCTTGTAGACACTTTTGTAAGATTAGTTGTGTGTAGACACTGAACACCAAGACAATTACTAAGTGACCGTGGATACCGATACACATCTAAACTTTTAGGAGAAGTATGTGAATTGCTAAAAGTAAGAAAAATTCAAACCACAGCCTATCATCCGCAGTGTAATGGCATGGTAAAGCACTATAATCACACTTTAATTGATCACTTACGTAAATTAGCTTATAATAACACCGAGGATTGGCAAAAATTTTTAGATCTTGCATTATTTTCTTACAGGACCATCCCTCACAAGACCACCAAGAAAAGCCCATACAGTCTCCTTTTTGGACATGAGCCTTTGTTAGGCATAGAGGTCACCATAGCCGCAAAAGGACTCCTTATCAATAATTTTGACAAATATCAATATCTGCTTTTTGAAAATTCAACTTGTTTTCATAACGAAGTCCTGAAAGAGTTGTAGGCGTCCGGAGTGGCATCAAAAAAACGACTTGATGAAAAGGCACCCACTCCTGATTATTCTGTAGGTGATCTTGTTTTGGGAATATGGACAATTCACCCCCAGTAATTCGCCCCCAGTAATTTGTCCCCCACAATTCCCCCTGGTAATTTGCCCCCATAGCAGTTCGCCCCCCGATGATTCACCCCCCCCCAAACAATTCGCCCCTGAGCAATTGCCCCCCCCCCCCACACAATTGGCCCCCAATTCACTGTTTTCTAATTTTAAAAATTCAGATTTAAAAATAATTCCACTAGGTTGTTAGCAGTGATGTAATAGCATTTCTACACATCCATACACAATACCTATAGATTTTTCCCAGCCGAAGCAGCATGCTTATTTATGAATTCTGCATGCAGAGTGCAGGTATTATGTACAAAAAGAAAAAGATCTACAGTAGAGGTCCCCAAGGTCAGATTTTTCAGGTATGGGTAAAGTTGAAAATTTGCAGGGTAGTGTAGCTAAATGTTCACTAAACATGTCATTTTGTCTTAAAACTAGGCAACTAGTGATCAATTTTTAGGACTTTAGGCAGGGGTAATACCCCCCTCATACCTCTCCCTATGGCGTAGTATGATTGACAGCAATGTTCCAAATAAATGCCCACAAATAATTTTTTAAAATTTTCTTTGAATGTAAGATTTTTTTACTGATGCAGTTATAAGCATTTTTTACTCGTACAGTCAGCAATACAGCATTTGAGCGGTAGTTCCCTAGAATTGAAGTGGCCGGTTGCTTTTCCACTTGATACAAAATGTGTGGCCGAGTATAAAATGAAAGCTTGCAGCTAAAGTTTATCCGACTGAAAATAATCAATTTCGACCAAAATATTTCTGAAAAATCTCAACACTGGCAAGTTGCAAATTCATATGTTTTCAACTTTGTAATGATGGTGTCCTAATCCCCAGAAGCCATGCCAAACTTTCGTCTAATGGTCTGTATACTAGGGAGAATTCACGCAGAACTTCAACTTGTAACATCGATATCATAGGCAGAATTGCGAGTCATGTTTTTCGATCTGCATTCCTTTTTTTGTCTTTTATCTTTCTTGTTTAGTTTCTTATATATTTTTTTGATTACTTTTTCCTCATTCTTCTTTTCTGATTTTTTCCTTTACATTTTTCTTCTGTTCTTTCTGTTTTTATTATTTTTTGTTTTTGGTACACCGAAAAGTTGTCACGAAAAAGATTGTGAAGAACAAGATAGAGCCACTCGTAGAATAATTGTGATACCTTGGCATAATCTTAATTGCTCTCCATAGATCCAGATAAAAAGTTACAAGAAATGAAGCTGGAAAAAGAAAATCTGGAGATATATCACATAACATATGGAGTTGCTTTTAAATCTAAAACCAGGTGTGTATAGTACCAAGGGCGAATTACTGGTGGCGAATTGTCTTGGGGGTGAATTGTTCGGGGGCGAACTGCAGTGGGGGCGAATCACTGGGGGCGAATTGTGGGAGACGAATTGCTTGGGGCGAATTACTGGGGGCGAATTGTCCTAGAACCCTTGTTTTGTTATGTTGTGAAATGCAAAAAAGTAAAATGCATTTTTATTGGAGTGGTCCCTTTATTGTCACTTTAATTGATAAACAAGATAAAAATGTGATAACCATCACCAATGTAAAAAATATTTTGAATTGTTGTGTAGTTGTGATTTGCAGGGTTAAATACTTTATCAAACATTTTTCCACACTACAGTAGCCCATTATCGATTTTTAAAGCGTCCATTTCATCCATGCTAGTCTTATTATATTATTTTTCGATAGTTAGTTGTGTATTGCGTTTCTCATTTCAACTTATATCCTTGATTTATTATTGCAACATAGGCAATACTCAGCCCTATTTATGTAAGTTATTCTCATTCTTGTAATATTTAGTGCCAATATTTGTGGTTTTTGCGTTGCACTGTATCATTTTTTTGAGGATGGGAATTTGAAATTACGTCCCCAAAATTGTTCTTCTCATTGTTTGTATACTGTACTTTTAGTACAAGCGTTGCTACAAATTAATTGCAGGGCATTCGAAAATTTTTGTTTCAAATCCCAAATTTTGTTCTGTAAGTTTACTTCTTATCCTAATTATATTGTAAACCAACTTCAGCTTCAATCCAACCCCTACTTCAAATCAATTTTTCAATTTTCCTACAAATAATTTTCCAACTTTTATCTACTTCCAAACCACTTTTACTTTATTGTCAAACTCAAAATTGAAGTTGTTTAGCACCAGTATGCAGTCAACAGGCAGTGCTTCTCGCAGCAGTATGTGTCGAAAACAATCCTATGTTGACCCTATTTTGCCAACTCACGATCCAACCACCCAGAGTAACCATCACTTTCACAAGGACAGTAAGATAAATAGTGTATTTCGATTTAGAAATAATTTGGGTTTTTTCTCCCCCACAAACATTTCAAAATTCAATATCCATTATTTTGAATTTTTTTACCGAAATTCAAAAATTATACTTTTGATAAGCTCCCCCATACCTCCTGCATCTCCATTACCTCCATTGACCTCCTTTATTTCACATTTCCGCCGCCAAACACTTATGTATAACCTCTTATGTACTTTATTTCTTTCATTTAAGTCCACAAAATGTTGACACTCATTGGACACGTAAGTCATGTGTAGGGTGAAGTGAGTGCGCACATCTTCCAACCCTAATGCTTTGGTTGTAAACTAAAAATGACGTGTGATCTGCCCATTAATTAACAATATTCCACCTCCTCTTCCTCATTTCTTACATTATTCTTATACCTTCTTTTGTTTCTCAGATGTTCATCGAAAAGGAATGGCCCATTTCCTACATTTTGACTGCTATTTCGAAAGTACATTCAACTGCATGGTCTCAACAGTCTAGGCACCCATCCGAGTGACGGACAATATGGTTCCAGAAATAATCCAACAGTTACGTGAATCCCAATTCTGTGGAATCAAAGTTATTGGCATTGATACCGAGCAAGTTTCGGGTTACCAATATTCTGTGTTTTCCAGAATTGTCCATGATAAATGTTTGCCAACGTGAAGCAATAAGATGTATGCATGGTTAGTGACTATATCTACAACCTCCAGTCACGATTTTATCTTTGCTGCCGCAACCATATTCCCATCTGCATGGCACCACATTGCAGCAGAAATTTTTATGGAAGAATATGTAATAATCGGGTTCCAAATGAAACAGGATATCCAAGCAATTCTTAGAACATTTGGCTTTTTCACAACTATTCCAGAAAAACAAACTTTTGAGGAACATATTGACCATTTGTGTCAGAGGGTCAATTCCTCTGACCTTTGGTCCTCTATTCATTATATTTTTTATTTTCTAGAGCTCTTTGTTGTTAAAGTAGCTCCAATTTTTATTAAGTAAACAAACGGACAAAACGGTTTGTGCCACACATTTTTGGTCCAAAAACAAATAAATGGTGAGCGCGAAAGTTTTGCATAATACATGCAAGTTGATGTTAGGCGCGTTTCAGTGTATTTTTCCATTCTTATTATTTTTTGTGATTAATATTTTCGCCTGGAAAATCGTCGCCCGTTTTTTATTGGGTGTTGGAGAATCGTTTCTCCTTCGTTTTTGAAATTAGCGTCCGAGCCGTAGGATTTGGATGTCGGGTTATTTACGCGTGGTGACTGAGGAAAGGCCGGCCATTTCGCCTTCTTGTGTTTTGTGCTTTGTGCCGTTGACGAATTTGAGCGGCCACGCGGTCTGAGAAGTTTGCGACGTCCCCTTTGATAAGAAGATTCAGTGAGTGGTTGTCTGAGTTAGTTTACCCATTTCGGCACAGTTTCAGCTTAGGCCGTGGCCCGGGATATCCTACTTGTCCCTGTGGCTCATTGCTCAGGGACAAAAAGAAGGACCAGCCGAACAGGGAGGTCGTAGGCGTTAGTATTCACGTTTTCTGGCACTTTGCACCCTTGCTTCTTACTCGCTTACATTGTTGTGTTTTACTACTTACTTCGTTTTGCTCACCAATAAACATCTTCGTTCATCAAGTCTCAACTCACTGCAGTAGGACCGTAATCAGTACCGGGTTAGCGTCAGGGGCCGTACCAGATTGGATCTCCCAAGAACCGCAGGTAGGCAGCCGAGGGCATACGAGCAGCACAATACGACATTGGTGACTTGTACAGCTACGAAGGTATTGGTGACTTGTACAGCTACGAAGCCTTGGATGGAGTTCTAATCGAGAACTATGAGCTAAATTTGGCCAATGTTATCAATTCTACTTCAGAAGCGAAACCTAGACTCGCCAATGATAACGAACATCTATTTTTGGAAAACTTTCGCAAATGCCAACCATTATTAATACCCGTTAAAATACGCGGGGAAGAATTTAAAGCCTTAATCGATACGGGAGCTCAATCTAGCTTTATGAGGACAGATACAGCGTCGAGACTACTGAATACGCCTAAGACAAAATTCCCTATCTTAAATTCAGTAGTAACAGCTGTAGGAAAACGAGTAACAACATACGGCCCTACATTTATCTATGTCCGAACCAGTTTTGGAAATTTTCTGGCCAGATTCGCATTACTAGATAACCTGAATGAAGGTATTATATTGGGTCTAGATTTTCTAACCCATCCTAGTATACAGCCGGCTATCGATTTTGGAAAAGGCCACATACGCCTAGCGAACATAGAAAGACAAATTATTAGTGAAACACTATTTGACGATGTGCAAATACCACCACGGCTGCCAATTCCAAATAATCCAGTCGTTTTGGATGATGTAAATCTACAGGAAGAAGTTAAGGAGGAAGATCTGCCAGAATTAGAAAGCGAGGATGATCAAGAAGAAGTAATGCGTATAACTGAAATGGAGGAAGAAACTTTTATTTGGACAAAAAACGGGACATATATTCCCCCAAATACCACTTCTTTTGTGCAAGCTGTGGTTTGGCCACAGAAAGATTGGGCAAAGGGTCCCATAGTGGTGGAAGAGACGGGGAAAGATACCTTATTTGACGTTGATGCCTCAATCGTGGACGCTAAAGACAATAATTTTCGTATCCTACTCATAAATGAAACAAACAAAGGAATCAAACTGCATGGCAACGAGTTGATAGCCAAGTCCAAAACGAAGTTCGTGGGGCCAGAATTTGACGAAAAAATACATCAACTGCAATCGGAGCCTCAAACTCAATGGCAAATCGAACCAGAATTCGTCAAAATTGTTACGCAGTTGGTAAAAGAATCGAGCGTCGATAGAGAAGGGCAGCAACAGCTTATGAATGTCTTACTCAAGCATAGGCAGGCATTTAGTATGAAGAACGACCCTTTAACAATGACCCACGAAGCAGAGCATAAGATCGATACAGGAGATGCACTGCCTGTTCAAAAACACTACTGGAGAGCTCCCATTATGCAAAGGGATATAATTCGAGAACATGTGAAAGACATGATGGAGAAGGGTGTCATCGAGCCTTCTAGAAGCCCTTGGGCTGCGCCATTGTTTTTAGTAGGCAAAAAAGATGGCACATGGAGACCAGTAGTTGACTACAGAGGAATCAATCAAGTGACGAAAGACGATAAATTTCCGATACCTCGAATCGATGATTATTTAGATGCGCTAGGAGGGGCACGATACTTTTCCACATTGGATTTAAAGTCCGGGTACTGGCAGGTACCGATGCACTCCCAATCAAAAGAAAAAACAGCATTCATATGTCAAGACGGGCTGTTCCAGTTCAAGGTGATGCCGTTCGGCTTAAAAAATGCTCCCGCAGAATTTCAGCGTCTAATGGAACGAATTCTGTATCCATATGTGTGGAAAATATGTTTGGTATATATCGACGATGTTATAATTTTTTCCAAAACCGTCCAGGAGCATTTAGAAAATTTGGAGACTATATTTCGGTGCCTGACAAATGGGAACCTTACATTGAAACCAGACAAATGTTCCTTTATGCCAGCCAGTGTAAAATTTTTAGGCCACATATTGGACAAAAACGGAATGTCAGTTGATCCCCAAAAGATAGAAGCAGTAAAAAATTTCGAAGTACCTAAATCCGTCAAGCAGCTACAGAAGTTCTTGGGGTTAGTACAGTGGTCTAAACGTTTCATCCATAATTTAGCCTTCATTGCTCAACCTTTATTTAAAGCCCTTGTAAAGAAAAATAGGAAGGAAAAGTTTGAACTTTCAGAGGAGCAGTTAGCAGCTTTTGAGAGCGTAAAAAACGCCCTAATGACGGCACCCTTCCTTCGATATCCAGTATTCGACGGGTCGGCGAAATTCGTAATTCAAACTGATGCCTCGGAGACAGCGATAGGTGCAATTTTGTACCAGGAAACACAAAATGATCGATGGACAATAGCTTATTCGAGTAGAGTTTTAAACGACGCCGAAACAAGATATTCAACAACGGAGAGAGAATGTTTAGCCGTAGTTTATGGGTTCAAGCAGTATCGACACTACGTGATGGGGTCTAGGGTCACAATCAGAACAGACCATAAACCACTTACGTGGCTTTCAGCAGAAAAACAACAAAATCAAAGGTTGTTGAAATGGGCTTTATGTATTGGACAATTTAATTATACATTTGAATATGTAGCCGGACATCAAAATGCATTCACAGATTTTCTATCACGGTCCGAGGAGAAAGAGAAGACTCGAGGGAAAAAGCAGGAAAGCAAGGACGAAAATAAGGTCAAAAATTTGAATATGGAGGCCGAATGCATCGCAGTAACTCGAGCCATGACGAAACAAATGCTTGAACCCGAGACTCAAGAAACATTCATTGATCCCCCACCGCTGACTCAGCAGGAGATAGATCAGATGCCAGAGGAAGCAAAAAAGGAATCGGAATTATTTTTCCTGGAGTTGGTGAAAAAGCAACAACGAATGGATTCAAAATTAGCCCATATTTTCAAGAATATTGCAGAAAATAGCTCAAGAAAGTACTTCAACAGTTTCCATCTGGAAAATGATATATTGTATCGAGAGAATATCCACGGAAAAAATCAGCTGGTGATCCCTACAAAACTTAGATACCTGGTTTTGCACCAATATCATGGTAACACATTAATGGGACACCAAGGTATAGATCGAATCATTGCCGCAATCGGAAGTAAATTTTGGTGGTTAAATATGGAGGACGACATTATCAAATGGATAAAATCCTGCATTGTATGCCAACTGTGCGGCCGGATAACAAACACTAAATCGCGTAATGCCTTTTGTTACGCGGACACCTGAATTTTACTGTAGCTCATAATTCATTTTTATCATTGTATTTTTGTGTTTTGTTCGAATTTTGTTTTACGTTGTGTTCCTTTTTTTCCCTTTTCTTGCAATTTCTTCGTACTAACTTATTTTTGGTAATTTTTATGGTAGTTTTAGGCGCAGATCAAAAGATAAGCCCAATTTTCAGAAATTATTGTAAAAACAATATCTTTTCACATGCTTGGTGTGATAGATAGAAAATGTTCATTAATCCGTATGTTGGTAATAATTTTATTGCAAAAGTTTCACCCGGTGATGGAACCGATTTTCAAAGTATTCATTTGGTATGGAATCCCACGACGTCCAAGATGGCAAGAATCTCATCCGGTTGCAAGAATGGCGATATAATATTAATTTCGTATTGAGCGGATAAAGAATTCAAAGAGAACGTAATTATGAAAAATGTGACTCTAAATTGGCTGGCCAGCAATTTATTCGCCGAGGATTTTGGATGTTCGAGAGCCTGATCAACTCCCTTATAGCCAAATTTATTCTTGTGCGTCAGAGTCGTTTTGTGTGTATTATTGGAAATTATTAGTTCGAGAACCATATTTTTATGTTGTAATATTTGCCGCTTAGTACGACCTATCGGTAGTTTGGGATTATTCAAAAGTGTTCTTTGGCCGACCTTGAATGGTTACCGAGAAGCATTATGTTCTGGATAATAACGTTTTGCCATTTCATCAAATTTTGTCGATGCCCATTGTTGCAGCCAGGAATGTAGTATTTGCCGCTGGATTATCGTGGACTCGTGAAGGTAAGCATTGATGATTTAAACCGCATTCTTTTTTCAGAGATGATGTATCACTTCAAAAAGTTCCCCCACAGAGTCAGTTTCGAAGAAATCGGTTTCCTGGTTCAACAATAGTCCTCAAAGTATGAAAATTCGAAGGATATTTGCCCCATCTAACCGGAATGAAGAAGTACAACGTCCATGGTGTGGCCATTATGTGCAACGGTGGAAGTAAATATACCTTTGTAAATTCTTGACCTCGCTCTTTGTGAGGTCAGGGTAAATATGTTGTGTGCAAAAAATCTTCTTCAATGTAATTTTTCTACATTTTGATTTCAAAGTTTTTCTATGTCTATGCCTTGCAATATTATATCTCCGCGATCTGTGCCTTAAAAATTGCCTCGTTCTATTAATCTCATAAATTCATTTTATTCATTTTCTCGTTTGTGTTTCCTTTTATTGGCACCTGTGTGAATTTACGTTTGTTCTTTTTCTTCTCATGTTGAGTAATTATCGTAGAAATTTTCGTAAAATTTTTGGATTTTTTTTTTGCCTTTCCGAAATTGGTCACCAAGTTACGTCACGCATGCGCTAGGCAGCTTCGCGCTACCATTTCTAAATTTTTCTCCATTCTTTTTCCAAAACATATACATTTTCATTTCAAAACTTTTTGTGGCACAGACTGTGTTGTGGGTTTAAGTTTACATTTTAATAACGCAGACCTACTTTAAAAACAAATACCATATACATTTTGGTTCAAAATCTAGACAGCCAGAGGCCCAGAGGATTTGGTTTTCGGGCATCCTTTCTCCCTGGGGGCAGATAATACCAAAGGCGTTGGGGGGGCCAGTGTCCGGCCAAGGGGCCAGCGGAGCAACGGCGGCGGAATTTCGAAAGTCGTGCGGGCTCTCCACAGTAACAACCCCCCTCCGGAGAGGACGGAGACGAACGCCATAATCAGTGATGGAGGAGCCGCCGATACTACATACATCGACGGCAGTGGGGAGCAGCCCACAACCTAAATCGGGCACCGCGGGGGTCGCCGCCGGTCAAACGTTTTTATTTTTAATTTGGTCAAATTCGGCCCGTGTGCCGCGAACGCTATTCGTTCAGACGTTTTTATTTTTTATTCGGGACCACGAGCCCACGGGGCATTTTATTAGTAAACTTTGTAGCGTCGGGGGTAGCATCCAGCGCAATTGGCCCAGAGTTGTAAAGATACCGTCGGACACGGACGTTTTTATTTTTATTGTTTATAATTGCGTCAACGGCGCGTAGCGTCGTTGGTTGGAACATTTCGAGGCGTCGATCGTTGGCGTCGAGGGTCTGGGGCCCTTGGGGGACCTCCTGACTTTTCCCTTCGCTGGCGGGAAAAGTCTTGCCTTTGGGGGGGAGGGATGTCAGAGGGTCAATTCCTCTGACCTTTGGTCCTCTATTCATTATATTTTTTATTTTCTAGAGCTCTTTGTTGTTAAAGTAGCTCCAATTTTTATTAAGTAAACAAACCGACAAAACGGTTTGTGCCACACATTTTTGGTCCAAAAACAAATAAATGGTGAGCGCGAAAGTTTTGCATAATACATGCAAGTTGATGTTAGGCGCGTTTCAGTGTATTTTTTCATTCTTATTATTTTTTGTGATTAATATTTTCGCCTGGAAAATCGTCGCCCGTTTTTTATTGGGTGTTGGAGAATCGTTTCTCCTTCGTTTTTGAAATTAGCGTCCGAGCCGTAGGATTTGGACGTCGGGTTATTTACGCGTGGTGACTGAGGAAAGGCCGGCCGTTTCGCCTTCTTGTGTTTTGTGGTTTGTGCCGTTGACGAATTTGAGCGGCCACGCCGTCTGAGAAGTTTGCGACGTCCCCTTTGATAAGAAGATTCAGTGAGTGGTTGTCTGAGTTAGTTTACCCATTTTGGCACAGTTTCAGCTTAGGCCGTGGCCCGGGATATCCTACTTGTCCCTGTGGCTCATTGCTCAGGGACAAAAAAAGGACCAGCCGAACAGGGAGGTCGTAGGCGTTAGTATTCACGTTTTCTGGCACTTTGCACCCTTGCTTCTTACTTGCTTACATTGTTGTGTTTTACTACTTACTTCGTTTTGCTCACCAATAAACATCTTCGTTCATCAAGTCTCAACTCACTGCAGTAGGACTGTAATCAGTACCGGGTTAGCGTCAGGGGCCGTACCAGATTGGATCTCCCAAGAACTGCAGGTAGGCAGCCGAGGGCATACGAGCAGCACAATACGACATTTGAAAGCCTTCATAAAAGCTGTGCTTTATGATCTGGGAACCCAAATTATTGAGAAAAGAAAAGAGTCTCCTGCAATTTTTAGCCAGTTGAGAATAAAGGGCTTAAAGGTGCTCACCTCCAAGTTCTTGGGCGTGGATCCCGCTCCTTTCATGGTTAGATTTGATAGTCAGGCAATCAAGAATCAATTATTAATGCGGGTCCTCGCCAGACAATTAGAACTATATGCTACATTAGATGGTCGTCTTACTTTGAACTTATTTTTTGCAATGTTCCACTTTCATCTCTGCGACAATATTCAAGATATGTTTTTGGTGTTCATCCATGATCTTCAGACAGCTTCAAATATAGACCATACGACCGACCAGATCCAGGAAACATTATTAGCTCAGCCAGTTAGTGATTATGACATGGATATGTTCAGAGTTCCTGAGAACAAACTCCCTTTTTCGTCCAGAGCCACTGTTTACATGTGGCAAGAAGTAATCAAATGTTTTATAAATCATATTGATCAAGAATAATCGGGCTCCTACTGCTCCTATCGCGAAATTGTCTTAAGAATTGACCCTTTTCGGACAGGGAGGGTTTCGAAATCATGTAATGGCGGACGGATCCATAAAACCAAAGCCTTCTGTAAGAAATCCGAAGAAAACAAGGCAGGAGCTAGAAGAAGAAGGTGAGTAAATGTATGCCCGTATGAATGAAATGGAACGGCGAGAGGTTACAGATCCTGATGTGTGAAGAGAATATGGGTGGGTATTTATTGTCGGACCTCTCAGATGTCAAACCAATAGTGGCAGGTACGCCCTATGGACCTCGTTTTGTACAGAATGACAGTATACCCAAAGCAAGGACCTTTCAGGATGGAATTGGACAACAACATTTGAAAATTTTTTCCACATTTATTCGACTCCTCAAACATTTGGAACGCTAACAGAGTGGCCAATGGAATCAGCCCGATTTTGTACTACTTTTGACCAGGTAGTTTCGAAGAAGGTTCACAACTGAAAAGTGACATTCATCAACATTTGGAAGGTCTAAGAGTAGATGACAAAGTTGTAAAATGAATCATTGGCGAAGGCCTTACACCTGGGAGCAAATGCAGGAATGAAATAGCAATAGGCCCACGTAGTGTATCAACTAAAGCCACGGACTATATGTACAACCGTTTCAACATTGTCCCAGTAATTTTCAAAGATTCTAGAGGAAAGCGATCAGCCGAAGGAGACAACATCGCCATCGATCCAAGATATGACAACAACTGTTGGTTTTTCGAGACCACTCGGTGTCAATGGGAAACTCCATGTTTGAGTGATCCTTTCCTTCTGACTTTTTATAACGGCGATGCAAATCTTCCAAAATCTGGACCTTTGGAGGAGTACAATGTCAAAATATCACAAACTTTACAAATACGCCAAATCACTCCACAACATGGGGACCGGGAAATTGAATGGATCAGCTAGGGACAAAAATGGTGTCCAGGGGACAGCTCTATTTGATGACAATAACAACTCGCAAATCAGGTGCACTAAGACAACAGAGGAATCAAAATATGTAAATTATATGCAACTTGAGGGGCACAGAATAAGTCTGAGGAGCAGAGACAGTGCTAATACACAGCAACCAATAAACAAATATGAAAAGTTGGGGCGAGGGGATGGCTAAAACAATAAAGACACTGGAAAACCCAGAAATGCGCAAAATTACAGAGTGACATGTATTTTTAAGCACTTTGTCGCCTACAGTAAGACTTGGGCGGAGTTTACAATGCCCAGGGAAAATTCTGCAGAGATAAAGCTGCAGAAAGGGCCTGTGTGCACATAGGCACTTGCCCAGTTTGAATACGTTTAGCATTGGGGCCAACTTAGTGCCTCTGCTAAACATATGAATGTCTTTGAGCTAAAATTTCCACGGCTATTAGTTTTACGTCAGCAGGAGCGTAGCTCACTTTGTTGACACAAGGGGCATGTAACGCGACCCAAAATAGCTGTGAGCTAGGCATGCCCTTTGAAGGAAACTTTTAGCAAATTTATTACTGAATTTCTGAATGGTGGTCCTATACTTTTCCATTCTGTGAAAATTTGGTACCAAATTGAACCTGCTTCTTTAGTTTATGCTTCATATCTCATTTTGAAGTAAATAGACTATAATAGCCCAATTCTCATCCACCGAAGTATGTGCTCCAGTGCCAGGCGTAAAAAATTGGAAAAAAATTTGAAAAAGAAGATCAAGAAAATCCAGAAATCGCATTGAATATATGCACTTGCTTCTAACATTTCCTGGAAAAATGTATTTGAAAAAAGATTATAGCTGTGAATACTTGCAGACCTCAACTACAATCAGCACCTTCAAAAACATGATTATTCAGAACTTTTTCCCCTGCACAGTTAAATTGATTGAACAGCAAACTTTCGATTACAAAACATTTTTCTATTCTTAATTCTTAATTCATCTAAACATATTTTAATCTTGTACGATCCATTTATCCATATCATTTTATAAATCCGAAGCCATTGATTTCAGGAAGAAACTCAATTTTTTAGGCATTGAGAATTCATTGAGCATTGATTGAACTTGTTTGTTGGTCCCATACTCGTGCATTTTAAGATTAAACTATGGAGTATGAGAAGGGCCACTTGTTACAAATAAGATGCACAACATTTGTTCAAGGTGCATCACAAAGAAATCAGTGTTTAAGAAATTTTCGATGCCCGACATTTTTCCAACTGCATCACAATTTTTTCAGAGGCATCGCATTTTTTTAGAAGTCATTGCCCAAAAACCATTAGCATCAATTTGATCGGCCGAAATTTTATCATATTTTTGCTCGCACTTTGGGCTTAGGCTTTCCATTTTTCATCAAAAAAGAAAAAACTTTTTTCATAGAAAATCGATTAAATTTTCATCAGTGAAATTGATGCTAATGATCTTTGCACAATTTTTAGTATGTTTTCGAGGTATAATTTAGAAAAAATTCAAGATCCTGAAAAGAATCAGGATGGCATGGTGAAAGAACTCGCCAGCAATTTCCTGTATCAGAAATAAACTTTGAATGATTCGAATATAAGATATAAACATAGGAGGATGAGCAACGCCTTTGATTGACTAGTTTCAAAAATTTTCATCCTTTGATGTGAAAGCTATCTTGATTTTTTTCAAGATTATTTTGGAAAAATTGAGATGCACTTTAAAAATTTCAAACATCGAAAAACTAAATCACCTAGATTTTTCTTCCAGACGCAATGTCGATTTTTTGTAAAGATTTGATCTTGATTTGTATTACGATGGGATCAAGATTTTTTCAAGATGACAAGTAGTATAGAAGGGGTGCCTGACCATAAAATTGAGTCGCTTTAAATGCAAAGCATAGGCGTTGGACTAGGAAAAAATTTCCAATTATTTACTCCCATACAGAAAATAGCCGACCATCTTCAGACCATTATGACGTCATTTTTCCAGCTAAAAAGAAGCATGACGTCACACCTGGGGTAGAAATAAAAAGTTGCCGAAACTTGGCCCTTCCAAATCTGCCTGAAAACTCGAGATAATGTTACATATATGGTACTTTTCGGAATCAGCTCAATTAGATCTATTGATTGATACCTAATACCACCCATTTAGGACAAAAGTTCAAATTGAGTGCTACAGTCCCCATTTTATGGCTTCTGAAAATTTCAATTAGGGTCTCTCTTCAGCCATTCTATAGTGTGTGTTCTTTGTTATGACCCACTGCCGCCGCTGCAGCCAACCGCGGTTGGGGGGAGGGAAGTTTGCCTAGCTGATGAAGCTGAAGCTGCTGTTTCAAGCTTTATATAGCTAGCCTAAATAGAATATACCTAAAAATAGGAAAGTCATGTGATATATAAACAGAAAATGTGAACCCATTGGCACGATCAGTCCTAGCACCACTCGCAGGGAGGCTGGTACACATGTGGCAGCCAGTACCTTAATAGAAAGTACCCACAAGATATGTTTTTTTTTAACTTTTTTCTAGTATAGTTGTGATTCCAAAAGATTCTTCCTTCGTCAGCTTTTTTGTTCTTTTAATTGGTGGAGGATCAGCACCCAATTCTCTATATCTTCCAGCCTGAACATATTACACAAGGCATAATTCACACAATGCATAGGAGTTTCCCCACAAAAAATGCAAGGCTCCATTTTAGAGAATGAATGTTTCAGCTATTGACCTGATATATTTATACAAGTGGGTAGTACGTACTTATACTTACTCATCAACTTTGAAAATTGACAATTAACTCTTTGAAGTTCTTTTACAGTTCATGGTAGGTCTTGGCACCCATAATAATAATTTTAAAATTATGAAAAATCAATTCACATAAGCCCTACTTGTTAATTGTATTTTTCACTGCAGGAAATAATTCAGAAAAATAATCACACTGACCCCTATGAGCATTATAGAATTCTTCAACATTTATACAGTGATTTAGGACGTATGACCCGACAACATTACACATTTTAAATTTCCTGGGTCTTGGTTGATATCTACTTTTCGTCTTAGTTTTTTGCTTTTACTTCTTTATCTTTATTTTTTTCTATCCTCCCGATACTTTCTTTGTTCTTTTTCACATTATTTTTTCTTTCTCCCTTGCTGCTTTCTCTCTCTTGCTTTTTTGCCCTTTTTTCATGTTTTTTTCTTTTTATAATGCTTTTCTACTTATTTTCACATATTGTTAATGTGACCATTTTTGTTGACGTTTCCTTTCTCCTGGTGTTTTCTTTCTTTCTGCATTCTTTCGCTTATATTTTTATGAAGATTTTCGAACTTACAACAATGAAAGACTCAAGAATGCCAAAATGTTCAAGAATTATATGGGAGACTATGATTATCTAGAATGACAACTTCAAAATGTATTTTATCATAAGCAAAAAAGAAAAACTTAGTTGACAAGAAGGAATAACATCGAAGAAAGCACATACAAACGATGAAAATGTAAAACATACACAAATTTAGACATGAGCAATACACACAGAAAATGAAAGAAAAAATAAATACATGCAAAGGAACATTTCGAATCACTGTGTGCTTTAAAGGAAATGCAAAAATGGGTATACATAAAAGTTCGCAAATTTTATTGGAAAACAATACCACTTTCTGAACGCAAAAATAAGTTCTAAATACAAAAAAAATCGCTAATCATTATTGTAGATTGACAAAAATGATGCAAAAATAGAACTATTTTCCTTTTTGTAATTTTGTCAGTTTTTTTTGTGTTTTGTCAGTTTGCTGTAGCTCAATACCGTATTTTTCCAGTTTACTGTATCTTCATACTGTATTTTTCAAGTTTACTGTAGCTTTTGTGAAATCAGGATGCTTACTGTGTTTTTTGAAAATTACTGTAGCTAGCTTCATACTGTATTTTTGCAGTTTACTGTAGCTTTCTACTGTATTTTGCAGTTTGATGTTGTTTTATTTTTCCATTTGATATTTGTTTTTTGGTTGTTGTTTTTTGTGCTGCTTTTTGGTTTTTTTCGCTTTTTTCGAAGTCTGTTTTTTGCGCATTTTTCTCGCCCTGTATACACGAAAATCGCGACAGGGATTATCAAAAAATATTATTTCTCTTGTACTTTTGTATTGATGTTTTTCTCAAATTTGTGTTAAAAAATGTAGATTTTTTTAGAGTTTTTGCACAAAATTTGAGAATCCGATCAAAATTTTGATCCCTAAAATCAAATTTTGTATCCGAAGATCAAAAATTGATTGAGAAAATCACATTGAACTTCAAGATTTGATTCCAAAAATTCAAAATTGGATTTAAAAATCAAAATTTTGATACTGGAAATCACAATGAAAAACCAAATTTGATTCTCATAGTCACATTGAAAATCAAATTTTGAGCCTAAAAATCAACTAAAAGTGAAAAATTCATTCTGAAAATCAAATTGAAATTCAAAATTTGATTTTTAAAATGCAAAATTTGTTTTCCGAAAATGTCAAATTTGATTATAAAAATCAAAATTTTGATGATAAAAGATCACATTAAAAATCAAAATTTGTTCATAAACTTGAATCTGAAAATCAAAATTTTCATCTTGAAAAGTTTTACTGTGAAAAATAAAAATTTGATCCGGAAAAATCAAAAATCAAAATTTCATCTTGAAATTAAAAAATCAGAATTTGAGCCTGAAAAAACTCAATTAAAAATGGTTCTTTGATAATGTGGATTTTCTAGTGTTTTTTGCAAAAATTCGGGGATCTTAAAATCAAAAATTAAAATTAGATCATAAAATGTATTCCGAAATTATAAATTTTATTCTGAAAATCACATTAAATCTAAAATCTGATTTTGTAAATCAGATATCAAAATTTGATCATAACAATCAAAAATTGAAATTTGAGCCTGAATATTGTTTTACAATCAAAATTTGATTCTCAAATTCAACTTGAAGATCAAAATTTGATTCTCAGAAAAAATTAAAGTTCGATCCTGGATGTCAAAAATCAATACAAGATCCTGAAAATCAATAAAAAATCAAACTTTGGTCCTGGGACTCAACTTTAAGATCAGAACTTGATTTTCAGAATGCAAAATCGAAATTTCATCTTCAAAATTAGAACAAAAAGAAAATTTGAGCCTCAAAAAACCAATTAGAAATCAAAATTTGGTTCTCGGAAATCATAATTTGAGCCTGAAAATCAATATGAAGACGAGAAATTTAACTTTTGAAATAAAAAATCAGAATTTCTTTCTGAAAATCAATTAAAAATCAAAATTAAGTTGAAAGCCATAAACGCCTTAAACGCCATAAAAGGTTTAAACGCAATAAAAAGATAAAGCATATATCGAGTTAACGCCTTTTTGTAAACCAACTTGGTTACTTAGGCTTTCTCGGTTGGGCCAAAAAGTAAGCATTACATTTTCGTTCTTTCATCCAATATTCTAGATCTCACCAATACACAGGATTAAATTAAGCTTCAAATCTAATGATTTTCAATAGTTCAGAGTAAAACTGAGTGAATCATAATTTGGTGAATACAGGAAAACATAAATTCGAAAATTTTAATGTGCTGACATTTCACTTTTTTTAAAAGAAAAAATAAGCTACTTACCATAAATCTTGATTATTTCATTACCAATTAGCTATACAGCATCTGACCCTTATTCTGTTGCTTCTGTTATGTTCAGATCTCTGCTTAGGTCTAAAGACGTCAGCAATATCACTAAAAGGCTGATTGCTTGTACACACTGATTACAGCAGATCACTCAAAAGAGATTCTCATCAGTAAGGGTCAGTCAACAGTTCTGTAGAAGACTAAACACAGCCCTCAGCTACTGCGCCCAACAGCTTGCACCCGAAAAGCTATCGGAGTGCTTCAGAGAGCCTAAAGGCCCTGTCGTACTTCGCCGCGCGGTGCCGGTTGTCCTATTCATACTAACAGGCGGTGCCGCGCGGTGGCTTGTCATACTTCGCCGCGCGGTATCGCGCGGCGCCGCTTTTTTAGTTTTGGATTTTGCGCTTCTCAAAAAATGTGTATTGGTTCAGTTGAAACCTGATGGGGCGCCGCGCGGCGCCGCAAAAATTACAAAAGCCTATTCATACTTCAAAGCAGGGTTTTTTTCCGCACAGTGCGGACTTTTTTTGGGGTGTGCGGAAAAACTTTTGGGCATTTTCCGCACAGAACGGAAATTTTTTTGGGCGTTTCTACTGCTGGCACTGATGAAAAGGTGCTTTTTGGTGCAATTTAGATGGTCAAAATCTCAAATTTTTCCGGCGCTCCGCGCCGGCAAAGAAAATAATTTATAATATTAACTACAATTTAGCTGAAGCGCAGCCAAAAAGAAGTTTACTTTGATTTCTCGGTTGTCCCTGATTGTTTCCATCAATCTTATATGTCTCTGCTAGAGTGAGCAAAACTCGTCACTTTGTAGTGTGAATTGGAATTTCCATATGAATTTGCTGATTTTTCCTACATTTTTCCACACATTTATTTAATACCATCATTTTTCTAGGAAAAATCTAAACTGAAAGTATTACAAATTATCTCTAGAATACGTTTTCCAACATTTCAGTAGCTCCTTTGTTCAAAAATTCTCTGGTGTAACGCATCGGAAGTTAAGTGTGCATGGTTTTCATGATTTTGAGTTCCTCATCCCATTCATCAAATAGTAATCTTCAGTATTAGGCGCGGATTTTGTTGAAAATTGAGATTTAATATTGATTTTCATGAATTCTTTCTCTCACTTGAAGTTTTCTGAACTTAGTGAACACAAATTTTGTCATTGGGAAACTACACGATTTCGACTGAAAATGCAAACCTTTTATTTTAGAGATAAATTTTGAAAATGCTAATTTTCCAGCATTCTAGAATATCAAAATGTAGAAATTGAATCAATTGGAAAATCGATTGAAATCTATAAATCATCGGCTCTAATCACAGAAATGACAGCAGCAACTATTAATTTTGTTTAATCAAGCTAAAATAATGTTTTTGAGCTAGAAAAACAGATACTTTGCAATTATTTTCTTAGCAATCTATAATTTTCGCTCATTTCACACATTTTTCAAATGATCTGAACTTCGAACGGAAAAAATTTTCGTGTGCCGAAAAAATTTTGGGTCATTTCCACACGGTGCGGATGAAGGCGTGCGGAAAAAAAACCCTGCTTCAAAGGCGGTACCGCGCGGCGCCGCTTTTTAGTATGAATAGAACAACCGGCGCCGCGCGGTACCGCGCGGTGAAGTATGACAGGGCTTTTACGCAACAGTCCTTGCAAAAGTTAGGAAATATGAAACTATGTCCTAGGGGAAGATAATGGCCCAATATAAATCCGTATCACTAACAAATGATCAATAAGAAAATGTCAATTCGGCCGCTCAACTTTATTGAGGTACAAGAACAGTAACAAAATATATAAATGGTGGGCGGCCCACACAAAATACACAAACTTACCATGTCACATGCAGCCTTTTAAAGGGAGTCAGGCCCACCTACTAACCCCTTCTCGTAATTTTAACAATTTGCGAGTATGGAATGCCTGCTACCGTCAGTTGATCCCAAAACTTCCTGTTTGAAATCATTTGGTTTCAAAAAAATTTTCTATAATTTAATAGAACATGAAACACATTATTGGTAGCAGGATAGAAAAATCTAGCTGAGGCGACATTTAATCCTTAAAAAACTCAGACATATAATTTTAAACCATATCCTCCATCAGATCTCAGTGAAACCTTTATATTTATAAATGAACTTGGTCTCAGATTGATGGTGACTGACCCATGGGGTCAGAGACATTAGTCACAATTGGTGAAAGAATGTCGTATAAGCGGCCCTATGCCCTCGGCTACCCAGCTGCGGTTCTTGGGAGATCCAATCCGGTACGGCCCCTGACGCTAACCCGGTACTAGATACAATCCTACTGCAGGTCACAGAGACTTGAGGAACAAAGATATTTATTTTGGAACTGACAAAAGTGTAAATACAACTGTGAGCAAGTGATAAACGGAATACAAAATGCCAAAGTATGAACACGACGCTGATTTCCTCCCTAAGTCGCTGACCCTTCTTTCTGTCCCTGTGCACAGAGCCCCAGGGACTTTCGGGTATCTTAATCCACGACCTAAGCTGAAAGCTTGTCCAAAGACAAAACAGTCTACCTAACTCCTGAACAACCACTCACCAATCTCCTTGATCAAGACTGAACGTCGAAAATCTCCTTAGGCCGCGGGAATCCTCAAAACGAATCCGCGACGCGAAAATCTAAACACACAATAATGCGAATGGTGAATGCGTCCTCAATCCTTCCTCAGTGGCCACGAGTCTTCTCCGAAGACGCAATAAGGGACGCGACCCGATGATAACAATACGTAAAATTAATAATGAAAAAACATACTGCAACGCGTCTAACATCGACTTGCCAGTTGCATGCAAAACATTTGCGCCACCATTTATGTATTTTTGAACCAAAAATGTATGTGACACAAACCGTTTTACCGGTTTGTTTACCTAAGAATAAATGAAATCACTTTAACAACAAAGGAACTTTAGAAAATGAAAATGAGGTAATTAGAGGACCAAAGGTCAGAGGAATTGACCCTCTGACAAGAAGAGATACAGGACAGATAGCCATGAATCAGCCTCAACGCCAGTGCTTCCCTGCACCTATCTCAATAATCGGAATAGCTCCTCACAGAGGGGCGAAAAGTCAAGGACAGAAATCCTATCAACACCAGAAACGCCTCAGTAAAATTAGCCACTCTAAGTAACACACTTTAAGACGAACATAAAACAATTTCTAACTATATATATTTATAAAAACTTACCCCATCAAATCGCCTCTTTCAATCTCAAACGTTTTCTCCATCCAGTGTACAAACAAAAACACTCAAAAGCCAGACAAAGATAGTAGTAAAAAATTCATCGATAAATTCAAAAAACATGTTCTACAGTGACCCGACTTGGAATCAAGCGCCGCACATTGACTCAAAACCTCGAATCAGACACGATGATGATGTATGGTCCATTGAATTCCAATGCCTCAGATGCTGTTGTTTCTCAGCATGGATCCAGATTTAATCGGATCTGATTTTGGATTTTATCCCAACAATCAATGAACGGTCAGGGTGTATTCTTGAATTTCATCACATTACATAATATCTGTAATATAGATGTATTATCATCGCTTCTTTTTCACATGCATTTTTTTCACCGCCCACACACTGTTTAACACATCGTTTGACACATTCGGTCCCATTCGAAAGGGCACGACGTTGCAGTGGTGACTGGCTTGAATCTTCTGGTTAAATGTTTCATTTTTTTGGGAACAGATTTGAACCTTTGTTGGCATGTTTGTGAATCGGCATAAAAAGCTGAATATTTCGAATTCTAACAATTTCGCTCGAGTTTTTTCATTTTTTAACATCCAAATCAAGGGCGATAGAAAAAAGTTTCCCGTTCTCGTCAAATTCATAAACATCAAAATACACATTGTTTTTTGATCCAGGGTTCTAGACCAATTTGTGACCAATAAAATTATGCTGCACAAATTGACCGAAGCAGCCAAGGAAGTTTGGTAGATCAAAAACGGCAGCAAATCGGACATCGCTTTGATATTGCTCCAATTTGTAAATCTTTCCTGTAAATTATGGCTGGCGGTATTGATTGTGAAATTTAGGGCGTATTGACGTACATTGGCTCGATAGATAAGGCTGAAAAACGAGAGATTTTGGTGAAGAAGCTGCTTTTCATTCAAAAATATTTATTTATTGAAAATGATTATTTATCAGATATCGAAAAAAATAAGTTTAGGGTTCCACTCCCAGTAATGTCAAAATTTGATAAATTAGAGAAAAAGAGCATAATGAAGATTACTAGGAAAATGCGGCTATTTTGTTGTCGGCACATCCAACATTGATCACGTAGTTTTTTACTTCATTAATTTGTCAATCTTCTTCACGCTATTTTTCATGAACTTCCTCCCTTTTTCTCATCAGTTTTTTTAATCGCATTTTTTGTAAAAAATGATGCTCTACTACGGAAGATTTGCATGCTTATTTTTCGAAGTATAACATCTTCTGCCGGCGACACTTTTCTCATTTCGTCTTTTGGACCCAATATACGTCCTTATTTTGGGTTTTTCCATGTATTTATACTCCCATTCGTGCTCTAGTTTTCATTTTTTGTGATGACGAATAACTGACATTACCGTATTCCTTCTACAGTACTGTTCAACTTACGCATTACAGTATTTCAGCCAAATTTTTGATGAACTTATTGTCAACTTCATTATCAAGGGGGTTCCTCGATTTTACTCTCGTGTTAGAATATTTCCGTTTTTCGTGTCACAGTAATTCAGCCGAATTCGTGACAAATTAATTGTCGACTTTATTATCATAGTGGTGCCTCGATATGGTTCTTTCAGTGACATCAACATCGATTGAAGTTGATGACGATTTTACAGTGATTATCATGGGATCCACTGTAGCAACATCTCTGTCACTCAGGACAAAGTCCAGTTTTACTACCAACTCTATTCCTTGTTTTTTCATTCACGGTAACTAATTGTGAATTTCAAAACCCTGTCATTTTGCGAGTACAAAAAAATTATGGGATTTGCTTTATTTGGAGCAGAAATGTGTGAATTACTGTTATCTAATTTTATGGAGTGATCAATTCCATTTTCTCTGCTAAAATGTGCATCCATGCCAAAATTAAGGTGTCTTCCACCCACTGCGCTCTGTCTGGAAAAAAGGCAGTTTTTTCGAACGTACGTTATTTCTAGAGAAATTTAGCTTTCGAATTAACTATAATATGTCATTTTTACCTCGTTCTAAAGAACCCGTTCTGTGTTAAAAATTCAAAAAGTTTCAGTGATTTTTAGATTCTTGCATTTTTCCGGTTCAAAAGTTAACTACGATATTTTCTCGCCGAATTTAATCAGTTAAGCAGAAAATTCAAACGTTGTGACTATTTTAGAGTCATAATTTGCACAAAAAGCTGTAAAATTTTTCTGTATTCTGACCGTTAATATATTTTTTACCGCTTCCCTTAACTCGAGAAAATTGTTTTTCAATTAGTCAACTTACGCATACAATTTTCTTAAATTTCGACAGTTTTTTTAATATTGAGAATTATTGTTAATAACGGATGGAAAGGCGAATGCTTGGAAGTAATTATCTCAGCACCAGATGATTTATTATTGAAATTTGGTAACTGATACTATAGCCTGTTTTTCAGGACATGCTTCTATAGTAGAAACTGGAAAAGTAATGTTTTATATTTCCCGCAAAACCATATACCATTAATGAAAATGTGTGGCTACACTCAACCAAGCTTCAGCATTATTGGAATGAAAAATCTTTCTGTAGAAGCTTTGTTCAAATGATTTTGACGACACTGTTGATTTTTGGCACTTTTTCAATTCGGGAGCATTTTATAAAAAACAAACTATAGGTGTTAAGATTTACCAAGGCAGCGTGTAGATATGAACTGCAGGATTGATTCCAAGCACAGATTTGGTGGTGCCGTGATCGTATGATCAATTTTAATTTTGGTGTCCACACATAAAGGGAGCCCAAGCGAAAGTGAGAAGACCATAGTCAGTAATGATTTGCACCTTCATCACGATATTGTTTAATGTTTGTTGTGTTTTGTTCATTCTTTATGGGCCCAAGTAGTATAGAGACCCCCCTTAAGCGTAAAATTGTGCCTAAACCTGTACAAAACATAGGCGAAAGACTTGGCGGAAAAAACGAGCTTTAAGCACTACACACAAAACATAGCCGTCCTTCTTCGGACTACTATGACGTCATTTTTCCGGTCGGAAATAAGCATGACGTCACACCTGGGCTAGAAAGAATCAGCTCGATGAGATCTATCAATTACTACCCAACATGACCCATTTAGGACAAAAGCCTAAATTGAGTGCGGGACTCTACTGTTTGTGCTCTTAGTTATTACACACCACCAATGCCACCACAGCCAGCGCCTCCAACACGGCCGCCACACTCATTGGGGAGGAGGGAAGTTTGCATAGCTAATACAGCTGAAGCTGCCACTTCAAGCTCTATATAGCTAGCCTAAATAGGAAATTCATGGGATATATCAGCAGAAATTGTGTACTCATTCGCACTGATCACAGGATCAGTCCCAACACCAGCTGCCGGGAGGCAAGTACACACGTGGGACTAGAACTTTCATAGAAAGTATCCATAATAAACGTTGTTTTACTTTTTTCTAGTATAGTTGTGGTCCCAAGTGGCCTCTTTCTTCATCGAATTTTTCATTCTTTTCACTGGTGGAGGATCAACACCCAATTCTCTATATCTTCCAGCTTGAACATATTTACACACAGCATAATGCACAGAATGCATAGGAATTTTCCCACATAAGTTGCAAGGCTCCATTGCAGAGAATGAATGTTTCAGCTTTCTATGTGATATATTTATACCAGTGGGTAGTACTGTAACTGAACGATACTAGTACTTACTCATCAACTTTGAAAACTGACAAATAACTCTTTGAAGTTCTTCTGCAGTTCATCATAGGTCTTGGCACCTGTGATAATAGTTTTATCTTTGTGAAAAATTGATGCACATAAGCCCTGCTTGTTAATTGTATATTTCAGTGCAGGAAATAATTTGGGAGAATAATCACACTGACCCCTATGAGTGTTATAAAATTCTTCAACATTGATACAGTGATCTAGGGCATATGACCCGACAACATTGCATATTATAAATTTCCTGGGTCTTAGTCGATAGCTGAGTTTGAGCAGTATATCTGCAGCATGATCTATACTTTTCATCGCCTGCTGAGTTGCTTTAATGCCCACACATACAAGCTTGCCATTTTCGTACAATAGTAGATAAAATTTAGGATCACAAAGGTGCCAAATTAGTGACCTGAATTTTCCCATAGTCGGTTTAGAGCCATCCAGTTTTTTAACAAGTGAGTCCAAATTCAGTCTACAGCCAAGTTCAGCTGTGACAGTAATGTTTTGTACTTGCATTTTTAGAATAAACTTCGCTTTCTAAAGTGTAACTTCACAATTGTTTTATCAGTCACAAATTTTATAGCTTTGTCTTGATCTGTTCTAATTGAAATTTCGATATAATCCATATCTTTTACGAGTACAGGCAAGTAGTGAGGAGCTATAAATATCTTATGTATAATGTCACCAAAAGCTCCCTCTATATTAACAATACAAAGGAGGGGGCTGAAATATCACCAGCAATCTGTTGTTCAATGATGTTACAATAAATATACATCGTTTCGAGACCAGCCTTCATATCAGCAGGGTGTGCAGCAGCAATTTTCAATTTTTCGGATGAAGTTGTTTCTAGTTGTGATTTCTCAAAGCCCAACAGGTAGAGTAAAGGATCACTTAATTTTATGCTCTTGATTCTAGTCAAGTTTACTTTCAGGACAACTGCTCTGGCTAATCTCCTATATGAAAATTCGATAAACTCATTATATGGAACTTTTTCCTGTTCACTCAACAACCTGATGGATTGTTGAATAGCTTCAATTAAATCTATTATAGATTCATACCTTGTAGAAGGTACTTTTAGTAATTGCCTAGTATTGGTCTGGAGATCATAAAATTTTATTACACTATCACTAGGTGTTATATTGAACCACGTATTTGGGTAGATGAATTCACAAAGTGCACATTCCCATTCACCTTGCAAAATCAAAGTATGAGGCAACCTGATACTAAAATTTGAAGCCGAGTTACTCGGATCGCTCTGAGCATTGCTCGGTAATGTTACATAAAACTGTGAAAAATCCATTTTTTGGATATGTCACTATGGTAGAAACTAACTTTTATATTCTGTTGAGCTGTTCAAATAAAAATGCATCATCATATATGGGAGTATTTGTTCTAAAGAGACTGTTGATGAAGCCAGTAACGAATTCATCAGCATAGCTTTGTTTCAAACTAGCAGCAATATCCCTCATTCTTATACCTCTGACTGTCCACACAAGAAAGTATACACATAACTGACCACATGTAGCAGTCAGGTACTGTTGAACACATTTGGTATTCCACTTGTAAGAAGTAGATATAGTCTTGATGTAATTCCTAAGCTGTTGAGGTGGTTCCAGGCCGTAACTGTCTAAATAACAACATGCATGTTTTTTATCAACAAACGGAGCTACCCAGTGTGAACCAGGTTCATCCTGCTTGTCCAGATTTACAACCAATGCTGCAGGTACAGTGTCAAGAGGTGGTAAACAGTCTATAGGAAATACCCCATTGAAGATTTGCCTGAGAGCTTGATCTCTATTGATCAAGATGTAGATTTCAGAGGTATTCATGCAGTATAGTCATTAAAGACGTGTCTATTTTTATCGATCATAATCAAATTGTCAAATTCTGCATAAACAATAACTTCTATACCTGCATCAGGTATCCTATCAGCAAATGTCAATTCTATACTTGTGGAACCATCTCTAATCAAGTCCCAATGTCCACTATCATCTTCATCAGGTGTAAAATCGAAGGCAAAGTAACACTGTCCATTTTTAAAATTAAGCCTGCTAATGCCATTCCCTTTGTTATCTTTAGCCATGTCTAGAGTTTCAAAGAGCTGATCATATGCTCGAATATATTTGTTGTTGGCAAAATCAAGTCTTAGTGGAGTCGCTGGAAAAGCTTGACCACCAGAGACAACCTTGACTTCATTTATACTGTAACATTTAAAATTGAATGGAGATTTTTTTATTTCTCCATGATATGCATCTGCATCAACACATGCTATAATCATCCTATGTGGCAACTGACCAGTGAATAGAGTATTTAGAGGTGTAGATTGCGTTGTACTAGCAATATGAAGGTTCACCATTTGGACTCTTCTGATTGGGTATTTGACTGACGTTTTTAACATTGCTTTTTCTAGAGCCAATCCAACACTGTCGAGAACTTCAACCTTCCTGATGAAGAGTTTCATCTGGGAAACTTCCAGTTTTGCATTTTCTGCATCACCAGCTGGACACTGTAATACAAATGGATTACTATTGCGAATCAATTCCAGTTTGAGCTCAGTATTGCTGAGTAAATATCGATCTTGCATTAGAAGATCAATATGAAGAGGAGCTGTTATTTTGACTGTTTGACCATTTTCAAAGTATTTTACCCTGTCTTTAAAACCCTGACAATCAGCAGTATCTATTTTGGGGCCAGCTTCCATAGTATACAAAGAAGACTGTAAGTGACTATTTTTAGCATCAAAACCAAAATTTAAATCAGTTTCAAAGAATGCTCTGTAGGCAACTTATCCCCACTATCATGAATGAGACGACCATTCAGGAAGAACTTCACTTGTCGGAAAAATGCTTTACCAATCAGATTGATAGGTGCAATTACTGGTGCAGCTCCACCAGCAGGAACAGTGTAAGTAATTTTCAAGGTCATGTACAGATAATTTTTGCTAAGCTGAATCATGTGAGGATCTGGAGGTATACGAAATTCGTATGGACCATCATTAGTGATAGGATTTATCGGGTTAACTTCATCCCAGTAGCCTCGTTTAATTACTACTTGTGTGGGAGGAACAGTGAAAAAGTCCAATTCAGACTTTGTACTAATACTAGAAATTGTATCAATTAGAGCCATGTTTCCTTCTCTTTTTCTTTGAGAATATATCATTTTTCTCAACTTTTATACCTTTTGGTCTAGTCCCCAAGCCTCTCCCAGTCTGCAGGGCATCTCCAGCACTGTGAGCCAACTTGGAGAATGCTGCTCGACCATGTTCTTCTAGAGACTCTTTAATAGATTGACCTTCTGCTAAATCTCCAGCAATATGTGCACCTGTCGATAGCGCTTGCTTACCAATATGGCCAGCAGCTGACTTAATAACAGGAATGGCCATTCTGAATAATGATCTAAAGAAGCTTCCTAGACCTCCTCCACATTGATAGGGAGTGCCTTTGAAGCCTTTGAAACCATAGCCAGTTTGTTCAGCTTGTTCAGTGTAGTACTGAAGCCAAGTTGCATAATCTTCTGGATTAAAGTATTGTCTCATCTTTATAAGTTTACAAAATGCTGCAAATTACAACTTTTATACTTTTCCAAATTCTAACCATCTAGACCTTGGTGTAATGCTTTTGGGTGCCTTAATTTTTTTGCCATCTACGGGTCCACTCGGGGAAGCAAATGTTTCATCACTTTCACTTCCAACATTTAGCCTGGACTTATTTACAAACAGATCTCGAGGCACATTCTCCTTTAAGAGGTTCTTTACAAACAATTCTGACCCTATTGCTTGCTGGCGCCTCGGACCAACTCTCGCCACATCAGAAATCAAATCAACAATGTTGGTTCCACTTATTTTGGTGCCTTTCAGAATCATTTCTCCTTTATCCGACCACTCCATGTGTGGATTATCTTTAGCATAATCATATAACATTTTAGCTTGACTATGCCACTTTTTTGGTACAATTTTCATAGTTTTTTTCATACAGCACATCTTTTCTAGGGGTAACATCAACAGTGCTTTCAGCAGTGTCTGGCTTTTTTTGCTTTGGTGTTATTTCTTCCAAATCAGGAATGGGGTGTTCTGCAATAGGTTCACTAACAGTCAACTCATAAGGTCTGGTTTGATCCTGCGTAGCCTGCCTATATCTGTGCAACACTTGATTGTATAAGATTATCTTTCTGTCGGAGGGCCATGACTTATTAGTTAAAATGTCATTCATTTCCTTATCCAAAGCAGTCATTACATTAGCTGCTATATCTTCCCTATGACCAATGTCATGCGGTACAAGAATCATTTTATTTGTATGCATCATCTTTTTATAATTGCATCAGCTAGTAATTGTCCAGCTATTCCTAAAATTGGTGCCAACAATACAGGCAAAAATCCACCTTTTTGTTCTAGAATGTCTCGTCTTTGGCTGAGACTTGTTTTCTCATCTGCTAATACTTTTAAATGTCCCTTGTGGGAACTTAATTTATTCAAGATATTTTTGTCAACTTTTATATTGCCTTCAAGGAAGTTGAGTATACATTCACACAAACAAAGTATCAGTTCACGATCAGCGGTGCTAATAATAGCTTTACGTTGCTTGGGTTTAGCCTTAGCTAGTACCCTGACGTAATCAATATTACGTCTAAGACGATCACAAGGCATTTTGACTATACAACTGAAAAATAGACAACTTTTATACTTTTGGCACATATATCGTGGAAAATTTTGAGAAAATATCAGCTCTGAGTCTAAGCTTATCAGGTGTTGTTTGAGAAAGATCAATAATTATATAACTGTATGGTTTAAATGTGGCATCTTCAAAAGACTCGAGAAAGTACTTTACTTTATCAGGAAACAACTGTCTTGCCAAAGTTTTTACTTGGAGCCTATCTGCAGGATTTTTCATCAAACCAAGGTACTCTGCATTTATTCTAGATGTTCTTAGACTTTCGAAGAAAATATTTTGAACGATGTGTATCACAAACACATTCATGTGATGACATCCACGAGTAAAAAGAATGTCCAGATGCTTATTTTTTGCCATTTCCTGCATCAGATCATCTAGTATAACAAGTTGGGGTGCAGGACTGAGCTCTCTTATCAAGTTCATGTCAGGTAATCCCTGATAGAAGTTGACTCTGCCAGACAAATCATTGTAGACTGGCTGCTTCTCACTAAAGAACCAGTGAATGTGTTCAGGAACTGGTTCAATCAAGTACTTCACATTTAGTACTAAATTCTTTACAAAGGTTGTTTTACCCGCTTTTGTAGGGCCAGCAACAATACATGTAAAGGGGTGATTAAATTTTATAGCCATGTTTTTTTTTCTTCTATAGATTCTCAACTTTTATAACATGCAACATGCTGGAAATACCAGCCATTGTGCTTTGATTTTTTTTTAATTTTTTTCTTGTCTTAATTTTTTATTACAATATTTACTCACGATTATTACAATATTAATAGGGTATATCGATACCTTCATCATCATATTTTTGTACAGCCTCTGGAGTAAGATTCATCCAGATCTCAAAAAGAAGGGGTCCAGCACTACAAGTTTTTATCAAACCCTCTAGTGCCTTGGCAAAATGCCAAAACCCAGTCAGTTTTCTCTTACCCGTACGATGATCCAGCTCATTGGCCACTTTAGCCAAAATCTTCCATTCACGCTTGTAGCCATCATTTATTCGATCCCAAAAATATGAGGCATATATTTTCACGATTTTCTGATGAACAATATATCATATAGGAATGGAAATCTGTGAGCATACCGGCCTAGCCCTTAATAATTTTTCTAGTGAAAAATTTTACAATAAGAACTCTATGTAAACAATTTTGACGACGATACTGATTTGTGCATGATTTGTGTCACTTTTCTATTTGGAAGCATTTTATAAAAAACAGACTAAAATGAATGGAATATAAGATCTATAGACATTTTTCTTGATATCAAATAACAAACGTGATAAGCAAATAATTTCAGACTTAAGATTTTCAGCCAAACTGTGTGTCGCATAGGGCTGAAAACTTGTGAGCTTACCCAGCCAACATTCAAGTATGTTTCAAGCAACAAATTTTGCAGTCAAAGATTTGCGGAAACGATGTCAACGACAGTGCAAATTTTTGTAAACTTTTCAATGTACAAGTATTTTATAAAAAACAGGCTATGTGTAAGAAGAGAAAGTGAGATTGTAAACTTTTTTGGCAACCTTTGGAAAAAAATTTCTAAAGTAAAAGCATTGCGTAAACCGTTGTGTTCCGTTACCTCGACCGCCCTGTCAGCTCGACTGTCCCGTTACATCGACCAATGTGTAAAACTCCCTTTACATCGACCAATGAATTTTTATAAAAAATGAAATGTTTTTTTGCTCTATTCCGTTACCTCGACTGCTACGTTTATTATGAATGCGACTTTGACGTTGGATAAATTTGAATTTTCTGTAGTAATATTATCATTCTGCATTTATTCCCTTGATTTATCAACGAAATCTAACTCATGTGTGAGGGGCAAACATTTTGTCTTTTGTATCGTGTGCATCATAATACACAATATGCTCCATATTTTTAAAATCTTATCACATCAAAATCAAGATCTTCAAAAACTTTTGCTCCGAATCAATTTGCATATTTATCTAACTTTTTTCTTCCTTTTCCGTCCCCGAGTTTATCACAATTTCTACACTGATAGCAATCAGAGTTGATCCATCAGTCAATCTAACAGATTTATTTTACTGGAAAAAGTAGAAATGATTTGGCTGAGCCGTAAAAACTCAGTTTTGTATTTTGTACAAGTAGACGTTCCTTGACAATAATCTTCCATTTGGGAAAAAATTCATGTGCAACCTTCTGGCCAGTTCACAAGAAGTACGGACAATCAGATTTGATTTCTTACCAAATATTGATGGTATAACTATTTGAGGAAAGTCCGTGAGAAAATGATACATTCTGTAAATTTCACTTCTTAATTTTTGTAACGTCAGAACATAGTCGATGTAACGGGACAGTCGCAGTAATAGAAATTTTGACGTTTTCATATACGACATTAGTCGATGTAACAGGACACTTAAGGTAACAGGACGATCGAGGTAACAGAAATTTTTCATCTTTTAAATAACAATAGTCGAGGTAACGGGACGGTCGAGGTAACAGTCGACGTAACATAACGCAATCGCATAGTGGAGAGTATTCTGTTTCATTTTTCAAGTTTACATACAATGAGTGTATAGTCTTCAATTTGGTCAACCTTCGCTTATATCACAGTTTTATTTCTATGCCCCGTATGAAGTATGCATGCATTGTTCCCACATGACGAAACAACATTGATTATGATTAACCTTTCCTGAAAAATGTAAATGTCAAAAAAATCGTGAAAAGAAGTCGTGAAAAAAAATCATGAAAGAAAAGTCGTGAAAAGTCAAAGCGTGGACAAAATTCTTATCGGAAATATGTGCAGAAGAGCCATTGTTCCAGTTATAATTTGTCTACTATTTACGGATTTATTTCCACAAATTTCATGCAACTGCAATTATCCCTTGTATAAAGAATCAGGTATATATTTAAAATGCTTGATCAATAATGAGCATTTGACATTTTGCAAAAACTATCAAGAGTTGGGCTTGAGCCCCTTTTAACTGCAATAAAAGTTTCAGCTGAAAAGTTGTAGAATCTCGACTCAAATACGAATAATCAGAATATTCTAATTATATAAAGATGACGACAATTTATTTCATTGTTCTCGTAGAAAAGACCGTTATTCTTTCCCAACTTTTTTCAGTACACCCGGCGGCCATTCAGGTGAGCTAGGGGACGCCGAATTATTATCATTAAACTAGGAAGATTCAGACGGAACCACGGTCTAAAAATTAATATTTTTCAGGTTTCATGCCCCCCGGTTACCAATTGAAATCAGTCGTTTCACTGATCCGTCACGGAGAAAGGAGTAGTTTGGAAGAAGCGACATCTGCGGTGGATAAGCCCGATTACGATTTGGATTTCGGCGAAGACATTCAACTTTTTCGTGGTTATGCAAAATTTTGGAAGCAGTATAGAGCTATGCTGCCTAGTGGTATGTATGCGGATGTAAACGACTCACCAAGAGCATTCGAATCAAAAATCACTCATTCCTTTATACTTGTTCGCATCAGTCAAGCTGTCGCCAAACTTTGCAAGAAGTATCCAAATTTATTCCATTAGCATTGGCTTGTATTGAAGGTTCACTTCCATTATTTTGCCCGAAAATCATCAATTTGATTGAATATTCACAACATTTTAACATTAAATATCACTGTTTTCATCAAATCCTTCTTTTTGAGCTGAAGATAGAGTGACTGTTGATTTTAATTGTGAAATTCCATGAAAAGTACTACATTTCACAGTGAGATTCTGATTTTCAACTCTTGGAGATTAATGATGGTTCTATGAGTGTTTGGCTTTATATTCTACTAGTGGGTGGTTCTGTTACAATTTTCATTGTTGTGGGTTGTTGAACGATAAAAAATTCATTCATCTTGACAGTTTGCATTCTGTATCCCCACGGAATTCATCCCTGTCATACTTCGCATAAGACAAATTGAGTAATCCGAAAGCACTGAAACAGTGCTTCAGAGTTGAAATGCAAATTTTTTTAGTCCAAACAATCAAATTGACTATATTTATTTTAGAGATTATAAACGAAGTTGATTTTCAAAAATCTCAATGATAACTTATAAAGTTGTAAATTCCACCTGACAACGTATTTTTTGATCAAAGTCAATAAGGAAACCGAATTCACTATTTTGATCCTTTATAGAGATTTCATTTTTCAGCGTATAATTTTTTTCTTTTGATAATTTTCCTGTAATCTGCAACACGTTGCAGTTCAGAATGTTGGTTTTCGTCTGTACATAGTGTTCCAAAGTATTGAACGTGAATGAAAACATCTGAAAACAAGACGTTTATTCAAAGGCTTGTGAAACCTACAATTCATTTCCAAGAGTAAACTCTTCATTTGAGTTCGGTAAGCCTTTGCTTGGAGAATGTCCAGTTTGCGATTGCTTTTTTCAAGTAATTGATAATTTTGAAAAGTTTAATTTGATCATTTTGTATCTTCTCCGTAATGAATTTACTTGCAGTGCCTTTCGAGCTATCGGACATCCGGTTGGGCTTCGTTTCTGGAATATTAACTCCCCGTGGTATAGTTCAATCTGTTCAATTGGGCAAGAACTTGAAGAAAACGTACAACAGTTGGTTCGACACCAAAAAGAAAGACGCCATGATCTTTCACGTTGAAAGTACATCCTTCGCTAGGACTTATCATTCTGCTCTAGCCTTTTTATACGGATTTTTGGGTCAAGACGCCATCGGCGTTTCCGTTTTCGTCAACCGCGCTAGCACGCGTTTTTGTAGCCATTCGTGGTGCAAATGTAAAAATGGATTGGCCAGATTCAGAAACGTGTTGAACGAGCTATATAGCAAGTGAGGAGCGTACACGTCACTGGGAGGTTGGGGGGGGGTATTGACCTCCGGCAAAATTCTTGCTGAACCCAGACAAATTCCAAAAGAAAATTGAGTTCATCAGACCTGAAGAAAGCTTTTAATTTTCACAAAATGTGCGGAATTTTCAAGCATTAATCACGAACTTATTGACTATAATATCGTATTAAATTCTTCGAAATCTATCACAAACCCATCTACATGAAAGGTATAGAACTCCTGCCACATAAGTGCAATCGATGTTCCATGTTAAAAGCCTGAAGATGGTGTAGCAGGAAAAGTCTGCCCTCCTCCCGTCAACTCTGACCGCCATCCAGCAGGGCTGCCGGACACGTATCGTGTCAATGTTATAAGGATGAAACAGGTGTTTGGGTCTTTGTCCAGGAACCTGAGCAGGTACGGAATGACAAGAAATTAGCCGTTGAAACTAAAAATTTTCCGAAAAAACTAAATTTATGTCATCGGGTGAAAAAGAATGATTTTTTAAAGTTTATTGAAATATTCAGTAAAAATTTGTTTGTCCATCGGAATTCCAATGCAAAATAAACTCTCTTTGTATCATTCCGCAAGAAAACAAATGATATCTTATCCATACGGCGAGCCCCGACGTCAGAAATCAGCTTCGAAGGATCCTCATAATATGCATGAATATAAGCTTCAATTGGTTCGTTCTAAAAAATTTTAGAGAAGTTGGATTGGTTGCCCTCGTTTATTTGTTTCAAGATGACATCTCGAAAAGATGAAATTTTGAAAGAATTTCGACAGCTTGAACATCGAAAAACTATTACAGTGATTTTTTTGCGACGCATCTTGCAAATTGCCTTGAGGATCACATCACACAAAAACCAGGGAAAATGACAGCCGCGAATTTTATTAGACTAATACGGCATGTGTATATTATCAATATTATTGTGTACTATCAAATCATCTTATGCAGTGAAAAATTAAATGATATTAGTAGATGTAATCTGAGAACTTGTTTTTCGTTTCAACACAATGCATTTTATAAAAAAAACTCATTTCGCCAAGACATTGGAAATATATGAAGATCTCGAATCTGATAGTGTTGCTCGAAAGGGATTCTCATAGGTATAGCATTCAGCAAGCAATGAACAGCTTTCAATACCCACCTGTTTATCTTACTGAAGAATTTAATTTCAGATATTACAACGAATTCTTAGATAGTAAGATTTCATCGATTATCGAAGACGGTAATAGAATTCTTTTGAATGGCGGATCTTCAACCAGCCTCAGCCGCTTAATCGACTTATTGTTGCCTTATGCCTGCCGACCGACTGCGGATCGGTTCCCATGCTCGCCCGACGCCGATCGTTGTTTTGGCGTCCGTGATTTCCGAATATTGAACGATTTTGGTGATAAAATAGTAAGACGCGTTTCTATTTCGAAAGAAGGCCGATTGAAAGGTTTGATCGAAGCGATGGCCGTTTTTCAAAAATGGAGGGAAAATATTTTGCGGGCCACGGAAAATGATGGTAAGAATTTTTCTTTTTGAAAATATTTGGCTGAAATAGCATTGTCCGATGGGGAATAACAGGTCGGTTGAACATTTTGTAAAATGAGTTCTGCTTGCTCAATATAATTTCGAAAAGCCTAAAAATGAATATCCACAAAGCATACTATCAAAACTTTGTTTTTCATTCTCGACCCACTATTTTTGCGCAATAAATCGTCCTTTTTCAACTTCCTGTACACTGAGCCGCTGTACTGTGCTGTAAATGCACTCTTCTGCTGTCAAAGCTTTCTTTCACACTTTATCTGGCTATTGAAATAATGGTTTTGAAATTTCTCTCCAAACTTTACACAGTAAACCAAGACAAATCGACCTTAATGGCCTGAAAAGTTAGTTTTAAAATGTACAAGTTACAGTGACCGGTATTCTGTACTCAATATGAAAACTCTGGGCCATACTGCTTCATTTTGTATTCGCCCACCACGATGTGAAACCCAAATTTATTTGTATTTTATACGTAACTGACTGTAAATAGAAGTGTCAATAAAACATCAAATATAAAATAATGAAGGAACAAGAAATGGATCGTCAGTCACAAGAGTAAGAACTTTTGACTAATTCGAGGTATTACAAATTTTGCAGAAAGCGATATTTAGCCATAATCTGGCAAATAAAGAACTTTAGAAAAGAAACGAAAAGTTTGCTAACGTTTATGATTCTACAGATCACAGAGCATAACTCTATTTGCTGATCACTACTAAAAAGGTGATCATGGGAAAATTGATACCAAAAATTGTGACTTACTGCAACGAGCAATGAAATATGAAAACGCTGTTTAATCTACCCGAGAAACGGAGTTTCGATTTCATTTAATTTTTTTAGCAAGCGGTTCCTTTGAACTCTATTCTGACCACGAAACTACCCTCATTGCAGTCCTCATTGGATTGGGCGTTTTCGACGGCGTCATTCCGCCGATGGCTTCCAGCGTCAGAATGGAAGTCCTGAAACATATGACAAGCGGGAAATCGTACATGAGGGTATTCTACAACGGAGTAGACATTACCGAGAAGACAATATTTTGTAGGAACATGATCCACAGCGAACTTTGCGACGTGAACAAGTTTTTAGAATTTTTGAATCAATACGTTGATGGCGGTGGAAAAGTTACAAGCGTGTTCAGAAGTTACTGTGAGCATTGACTTGAAATATAACCAATACTTTTATTTTATTCCACAGTAAGATGTGCGTCCTCAATAACATAAAAATCGCGTGATTTTCTTCCCGGTCATATGTTTATCATGCGTTACCAAACATATCAAACAGCGGATAGAGATTGCCATGTTTGACCAAGACGCATTTTCCGGTTTCTAGGTCGGGGAAATAGCCGCCGCAACAGCACAGGCAGGTGTTGAGTTTTTCACTTCTGAAAACCACAGGAAAAGTTCCTTATTACACATGCTCGCAACTTGCGCCACCACGATGAGTCATACTTCACGCAGTGCCATAACGGTATGTAAGGCGTATAACGTTTCCCAAATCCTCTTCCCTGATGTTGTCGTTGATCCCGACCACCGTGACCTCGTTGCTCTCGAGAGGAAGATGAAGACCTGAAGCAAAGTGCACTTCATAGTACACGAACTTGAAGTGCTAAATTCCTGGGAAGACATTACACCAGACTTCAGTGTTATTCAGTCGACGTAAAAATACTGATTCGATGCATAAGAACTATAAAATTTTAAAACTCCAAGATACCGAATTTAGTGAAATCCGTAATGAATTGCATTTTTATTTATCTTGAAGAGATTTCAGTATCATCTGTGGAGCTTCGATTAAAAACGTATTAAGCATTTCAGAAAACAGCTGTTTCGCACCTAAAAATTACAGAAGTGATTGCAACTGTAATGAAGAGGTTGACTGTTCAGTTTTTTCTATTTCTATTATTTCTATTTCTATTTCTATTTCTATCTCTATCTCTATTTCTATTTCTATTTCTATTTCTATTTCTATTTCTACTTCTATTTCTATTTCTATTTCTATTTCTATTTCTATTTCTATTTCTATTTCTATTTCTATTTCTATTTCTATTTCTATTTCTATTTCTATTTCTATTTCTATTTCTATTTCTATTTCTATTATTGTCTATCATTTTCTAACGCAATTATCAATGTCAAATGTTTCCGCCGTTCACTTTACAACAAAATTAGCACCAAAAAGCATACAGGTTGCTGTATGTAAGTAAAGCTCAACTCATTAATTGCTGTGTTTAATTAATAATTAGAGAAAACCTTTAAAATTTGCTTAAAACTAATGATCCTAGTATAGCCTATGTATTTTCAAATAAGAGTCGGATCCCGAGAGAATGCTCTTGCAGATGAAAAATCTACAATTGCACGTTGACATTTTCTCTCTGAAACTGTAGCCCTGTCAGCTACAGTCAATTTGCGAAAAAAAGTTGTCCGCGAACGTTGGTTGTTTTTTGTGTCTAAGCTTTTTTGCTTTTCAAGTCATTTCGAAAAAATCGACTATAGTTTTCGTTTTCACATTCAAAAAGAGAATGTTGAAGCTGCTGTACACAATGGATCTCATGTCTCAAACTCGGATTCCGAATTAGCATCGATATACAACGAGACCACAGAATTGCACGGAAGATTTTGGGATTTAAATTCACTTAGAAATAGGCTTTGCAAAGCAGAAGGAAAGTTTTGCTTTAAAATTCATTGAGTTAGACGTAAATGGATAGATCTTTTTTTACTATATCTTTGTGACCAATGTTATGGGAACACATAGACGTTGAAGGATTTATGGGGCTTGGAATCTATCCAGAAAGTGTTTGACCTCACCTATGTAAGTGTTCGACCCCACAAAAAATGAGCACGATTATTTTTCTACCAAATTGCAACAAGTTGGGTATCATTCTGTAGATCTTGTTGAGATCTTTTCAGAAACTCGATTTAAAAGGGTAAACGTTCATTTTTACAGACTTATGGGTGGTCGTTTGCCTTACTGCTGATGTGTGAATGAGATAGAAATTAACTACCCTGCACTTATTTACTCTTTGGACATAGAAGAAGGTGGCTTTTCCGTTGTTTCATTCGATTTGGATAGTTCTTTAGAGTTCTGTTCAGGTGATTCCAGCGATCCTGGTTCTCTTTCGTCCGACGATGTTGGTAAGGTTTTCTCTAATGAAACTCCGGTCGACGACGACGATTCGACTGAAGGTGCCGCCGCTGCTTGTATTCCCTCGTCGCCGGCCGCAGAACTCGATTTGTCGCCGTCATCCTCGTCGTCGGACGGGTCATCCCATTGCGATTTATCCCAGCCAAACATTCGTTGGTGTTGTTGGTGTTCGTAACCGAAACGATGGCCGTTGTATTCAAACGGACCTGATGGATGAAAGAAGCTTAAACGTTGTCAGATGGGTCGAAACGGGAGAAAATCACCAAACTCAAAATGCGCAAGGGGAAAATTGGGGAACAAAATCGACAGAATAATCGAACATCAGAACGATCGTAGAAAAAGTGTAAAAAATAATGCCGGAGAAAGTTACAGAAAAAGTTTGAATTAAGGGCGAAAAACGTAGCGTGCGCAAAATTATATTGAGTTTCTTTCATACGTCGAGAACAACTGAGTCCGATCGCGCGAAGATCTCCTTCGAGAGGGCAGTCCCCTTCGACCAAATCAACTCAATGAGCTTCTCTAGCTCGAATTTTAATTTCCTATATTGAATGCAGGTTTCAATAACCTGTTGAACTGTGCGAATAGAGCTATGCCTGGCTCCTGCTTCATTAGTTTGTCAGCTTTGAAATCGTCTAAAGGGCTCCCTCATCGCGATGGGGATGCGAAGGATGGAAGGGGAAAATTTTGTTAAAAATTATAATCTGTAAGAGAGGCTCGAAAATACTGAAAATGCCTATGAAAATTATGATCTATCAGAAATATTCCTTATAATGTGTATAATTCAAAAAAATGATATGCGATTTGGGCCATCATACAGCTTGATCTTAAGATGACCAACCTTCGATTCAACATTACACCTATGAACGCTGTCACTCCGCAAACTTTCACTGCAAAATAGATGTTATAAACACAATCTGTAAAGTAATATTGTAACTACTTCGAGATGATCAACATGATGAAAATCGGACACGAATAGCTGAACTACCGCGATCATACCTATTCTTAATAAAATGCAATCACAACCTTTAACTTGAAGGTTGATATGCCACAAATGACAGAATTCGAATCAAATGACGATTATGGTCAAGTCTAAGCTCCGTTTATTTTTTACTGAGGAATTGTGTCCTTTTTAATCAAATTAAGTACTGACGACGTGTAAAAATCAGCCCTGTTAGATAAATTACTTAGAATGGAACAATCAAACGATCGAAGAAACGCAAAATTCACGAATACACAATGATCTTCTACAGAAGCGGAAAAATGAGACGAACCCATAATGTAAAAACTTGTGGAAACAATAACCTAACAAGCTATGCGGAAAGTCATATATAGAATTTATGCAGATCGATGAAAAAGTGAGACTGATCACAAAGGAAAAAAGACAGTGCGAGTAAAAATTTTTCAATGAGTTAAATTGATTGAAACTTTTCGACTATAAAGCAATGAAAGTTTCCGGAGGTCAAAAAACTTTAACGTTCCCTAAATCCATTAAAAATGGATTTTTGAATTATGAATATTTTGTATACTTCGACAAGATCCATCAAATATCCAGTACGACGTGACACATGATTCAGAAGAAAATGAAAAACTATGAAATAGGAAACATTAAACCATTAGACTACAGGCGAACTCAAAAATTTTATGTCAAACCTTCAAAAGAACATTATCGTTCATTTATGCTTCTTACCATAGAACCCATCATCATTTCGTCGACTTTTTTTCTGGATAAGTCGATTATACTTCAGAAATTTATTTTGGGGAAACGGCGCTGGGCATCCGCCATCGACCAATGATATTCGACACGCGTCACCGCCTTCACACTCTTCGTTTACGAAAGCGAAGGAGATCGATCTGTAATAAGTTGTTACATTTTATGAATCCTGTAATTTTTCCCGCATGTTGTAGTGATTGGTATACCACCGCATAACAAATATTGAAAAAAATTGCCGCTACTTTCGTTCATTTGCATCCAAAATTTTTCAAGAAATGTTCGAAACTTCATCATTGCGGCCCGAAAATAAGAAAAATAAAGATCCGATCTGCAAACATATTGAGGAGAATTCAACTCAAACATTGACATTATTACACTACCACTGCTTATAAATAGGTCTGGACAGACTAGCGACCGACACTAGCAACAAAAAACCATTGACGTGTAACAGAGTCTCTCAAATTGAAAAAATATCTCGGTTTATTCAAATTGCCACCATGATCTTTCCAACTTAATGAGAGCTACATACATATGATGTATTCACTAAACCTAACTCACCTTCGGGTGTCTGTTCAGAAAGCCATTTTGCGATAAAATGTAAAATGAAGAGATAGAGGTTAGATTCTAGTATTAAACAGAAAATATAAGAATAGTTTCGACGAAATATACATACTTCTTATGAGGTCTTCCGCGAGATTTTCCATTCCGACATGCGATTTTCCTGCTACAGAAACCGCAAGGTTTCGTTAAACCACGTTGTTGGAATACGTGACGAAGAACTTCGACCATTTCTTTGCCTTTGGCCTCGTAATACTGAAGTAATTTAGTCTTCATCAAAAAGTAATTTTTTCGAACAAGAAATTTCAAATGGTTGTGCATGAGATAAAGTCGCTTTTCTATTGTCTGACTCATTACATTTCTGTGTGAATCGATATTGAATCGGAAATTAGAACTATAGAACACTTAGCGCTCCTGGGATGATGTATCCGTGCTTTGCTGGGAATTTTCAAAAATTAAAAGATAGCAGTAATCTCGACATCATCATCCAAGGAAAATGGAAACCAAATACTTCGGGATCTATGAATACGGCATTCTGATTCAATCAGAATTAAATCGAAAAGTCGCGTCAATTATTGTGGGGAAGTTCAGACTAAAGAGACCATAATTTAGGGAGGAATAAAATTTCAGGCACATAGCCTGTCAGATTGATGCTTCAAATGTACTTCTAATATACAAGATGCTATCAAAGTAAAATGTCATACAACCAGGATTCTTGAATCTCGACAAGGTGAATCACCAAGAATTTCATGAATAATTACGTCATGTCATAGAAACTCAAAACTAACTCAAGGTAGTTAACCCATTCTTTTACACACCTTAGTCACAGCGCCGGGTAGTCTCTTGGTTGCATTCATAAAGTCACAGGACTTCGGCATATCGGGTTTTGTGCCGGGCCACAAACATGACGATTCTTCCCATTTTTGCCATTTAGGGCAACGATAGCGACGTTGATAAGCAGCGTGGCCGCCTGATTATGTAAAAGTGTGCACTACAGTAACTACCTGATCGAATTTCAATAAGATTTTCCAATCTACCAGAATGATCTGGCAAACTGTTATAATTTCGGACACTGTGGAGTAACATCGCTCTGCGGGAATTTTGATGAAAAAAATCGATTTTCGATCAAAATTATGAAATTGCGATTCATCTTTCATAATATTTTACGGGAAGCCACTTTCTCTTCCAGAGTGAATTTTTGTGCCTGTAATACATTCTCACGAGGAAAGTTCTAAGGTAATAAACGTTTTAGTGCATCGATAGCGGACCGACTGCCGCCGATTGTCGGCGACAAAAATCCTGAGATTTTTTCACTTCTGAATTGGGCTTTCTGCAAATTGCCTATTCATTCTATTCATTCCTTAGAATTTCGCTGATTGTCGGCGACAAAAATCCTAGGATTTTTCACTTCTGAATAGGGCTTAACGTTCACTAACAACTTTTAACTCTGTGGCCTTTATGCAGAAATTTGCATAAATGTGGATAACAATGAAAACTTTTCCTGCACCCGATCTCAACAACCATTGAAGCGTGTTTAATGACAAAACATGCATTCGATATTCAGAATTTCGGTGACGTTTGAAAAGCTATAACTCTGTCTCAATGTGAAGTCGGCCTTTCATCACATGAAGTACTTTTTTGATATTATCTGATTCCATCAAATCGGAAATGACAAACGCAGCGAGAACCAAAAAGTAGGTTTAATTTTATACACAATTTTTACGGAGTGGAAAACTTTGTACTGTACAAAAAAAATAATTTCTCCATGACTACGATAGCGTCAAAATCATAGAAAAATACGATACTTTTCCACCTTTGATTTGGATAGAACCGTGTTTGACACCTGAGTGTTTCTCGAGAAAATTTTCAGCTGTTCCGTTCACCGCTCATGGACGATAACATTTTTTCATTCATTACAGTAATAAGCCTTGTCAGTTTTTTAGTGTTAAACTTACTTCTTGGGTCGATACATCGATCATTCTAAAATGAATGAAGTGTACTTATAGTCTGTTTTATATAAAATGCTCCGAAATAGAAAAGTGACACAAATCAGTACTGTCGTCGAAATCGTTTACATAAACTTCTTTTTGTAAAATTTTTCACTCGAAAAATTGCTAAAGGTTAGGTCAGTAGGCTCACAAATTTCCAGTCCTACATGGCATTTTGTTTGTCAGAAAATCGCAAAAATCTGAAATACTACTTGCTTTCCACTTTCATTATTTGGAAGCATTTTAAGAAAAACAGACTATACATGTTCATATCTGTATGGACCAACTTTCTATTGTTTTTTACATTTATGAAAATTTCTTATTAGGGCCACTGGGGAAAACTGTCGGTGTGACATTATTCGAATGTATGTCGAATGGACTATAGCATGTGCAACTTCATGATTTACACTTGGAAACCCTTCATTGTCAGACGCCTAAACTCGTACTTGCCAACTATGCCATGGTTAAGTAAAATCTGTATATCAAATTTCTTACGAAATCCACGTCGCCAAAATCCACGACGCCTGCCGAATTTCATGCGCCTGCGCTGTTCATTGTACCACGATCCAGGCGGACGATGACTCCGCATTCGTTGTTCGTCGGAAAACTCGAATCTTCTTCGTGGAGCGTAATGCCGCGACTTGTGGCCACTGCGGTGACGCATCTCGGACGAAGACCCCCGCCAATGCTCCTCGAAGGGATTCAGTCCCCGTCTGGAACCTTGGCTGCCACCCTCCCAAGAGCCACTTTCCATGTGACCACTACCGAAACGGCTCATACGCTTGTGGCCCATCTTTTCGGGTTCATAAGTAGGGCCATCACCATCCATTTCCGTGGGCATCATGTCATGCATGCATTGGATAGTAGTCATCAACGCCCAAAATGATAGGAAAATTATAGAAGCCATTTCGGAACACATTAATCTACCTTCATCTGTTCGAACAATTTATCTACTGTTGTAAAAACTTGATTCTAAGAAAGCTATAAAAAATGACCCATAATTGGTGGTATTTAAAGGTAACGCTTGAAATAAATTTTCACAACTACAGTCGTTAAGGGTTACATGTTTACTGTGACGAATATTCAAAAAAAGGCTCTTCAATGCACGACTAAGTTTTTTTACGATATTTTCACGTTCTGTCCGAAAGCATTGCATTCGCAAGTCGCTAAATTAACAGCCCAATATGTTAATACTGCGGATCATATTTTGATCGAGTTGCGGATCGTTTGATCTTGTAGTCTGACTGATCACAATTTGAAACTGAAAGGAAAAATCCCAAATGACTTTTTACATGGTTCAAAATGATGATGGATGTTCTCATGTACATCGTGTTGTCTAGGCAACATACTTACAGGCATTCCATAGTCATGTAGAAAGTTTCTACAATATGTTTAAATTTAGGGCGAATCGGCCTAAATTACTTGCTCTGTATATTTTAGGCAATGTACATAAGGTCTTCACGGAGTTCTTCCAGGAGTTTAGGGAGATTTTCACGAAGACAAGAGAAACAACTTTAATCTTAAGGGTCATTTGCTTTTTCCGACGGAACGGAATGCAATCGACGGAATTTAACGGAACGAAAGGGAAATTTTCGTTCCGTTCAATGCGGTTGGAGGTTCCCGTCGGTTGTTTTCCGCAGAATTTCAGTTATTCTTTCCGACCGAAAGTAGATTTTCAGGTTGGAGGTTTCAAGCTGTTAACAATCCGTTTTGTTAAGTTGGAACAGATGAATATAAATGGCCCCTTAGTCTGATAAACTTATCGAAGTCAGCAACTGTCAAGATACGAATCATAATAGATGGAGGGCAACAAAAGTTAACACTAATTTTCAAAACGAAAAATTGCTCATTATGTGATTACTGCAGAAATTATATTATACTATTCTCGCAAGCAAATACGACTGCACTCGACTTCAAAAATGATTAACCTTGGTTAAACAAACAAACAAAATCAGTGCATGATATCTGCTGCAGTACTGCTGTTTCACGTAGATACTCAACTCCATTTCCACTGGAAAATGGAGAATTTCCATTCTTACCGGAAATCAAACTGATTAATTTTGCAGAGAATATTGTCCAGAGTTCGTCTGAAAACCAATTCGAAAATGTTGTCCCTAACTACTGCACATCACGCAGGACATATTCTACTGAAATACATTTTGAAGTATTACATATTCTTGTGTGTTTTCGATAACCGGTGATATCGTACTCATAGTTCTATGTACGTTTTTGATATGAGCCTCAAAGAGCTAAATGTGACCTTATGTTTATGTGATGGCAAAGTTTGTTTCCATAACAAAAGTCTATTGAATATTAATGCATTGCTGAGGCAAATGGTTGCATGTTAAAACATAATTTGTGCTTAATCTATCAAAGCAAATTTATATTTTTGTTCTGGTAGCACCTATTGGATATGTTAAGAGTCAATATGATGCTGGTATCTAGATGCTGTACAGTAAAACCTAGCCTGTGTACTAATATCATCTACGCAGCTACCATCTCTTAATGCATGTCCCAGGGCCTATTTGCATCAGTACTTTTCCAGTAGTTTAGATATTGAGGAGCACCGATTTAAATCAAAAGCTTTTAGACAGTTTAGTGCTGCTTTAGTTCAGAACTTATTGACAAATCGATTAAGTCTACTGAATTCATAAGAGGACGAAATTTTCGTGGAGTCCAAATATTTTTTATGGTCACTACTGCTGTCAACAGTCTCAATTCAGGACGTCTTATTTCCGTCTTGACGTAAAAATAGAGGGATAAGCCACTTATCAAGAATGTCTCTGAACCAACAGGGGGATGTATGCTAAAAGACTTCTAAACATCTGAACCACCAAACTTCTAGATTTTTGCAAGCGGAGTCTTGGTAAAGTTAGAAAAAAACTTTTCCAGAAGTCTTTTGAAATTTGTACATGTTTAGAAGTCGTATACGCAAATGGACTTGGGCGCTAGTGAGTTCGCCATAAAATATACGAGGCTTGTAAGAATAATAAGGGGCTGCTAAAGCGTGTGCCATTTCAGAATTCCTTCTGCCAATCTTTTCCGTGTCTAAAAAGACATTTCACCCACCTGTTGTGTATCCTGGTGTAATGGAACTTTGATTTTCAACCAATCACCGTTCAAGTTATCGGAACTCGTCTTCGAAAGTATTCTGCAACTCTGACTCGTCGTATAATATTCGCAAAACCACAATTTCTTGTCTTGTACCGCTCTACCGACCTTGAAGAACAGTATCATTCTGGAATCCTTCAACGGTGCGAAACGTGGCGAAGAAATTATGGCATAGCCAATTTCACTGCTCCGAAAACTGACCGAGGCGACGTGTTGCTGCCAAACACCTTAAACAATTGCAGAATAGTGGGCAATTTTTATACTTATCCTTCAAAAATCTACAATTTTCACCTCTTCTGTTTTGAAGAAATTCCATACTTCTCTCAAAAGCTGAAATGCCTTTTTTCAGATCATATTTCGACCAATCACCTGAAAATAAGAATTTGGGCGAACAATGTAAACAGGTTCATACGCCAGCAGGATCAGTTTGGATTTTAATTTTCTTTATAAAATGCCTTTTTGTTCGTTATGGAGACCAAACATAACGATCCCTTTCTCTATAAGTCATTGACTATATTTAACTATACTTTGAACAAATCATCAAATCCTCTATACTCCTAATAAGTTCATATTTTGTTCATAGAACTCTTGATTTGTATTTTCAAACATGCATGAAACGGAGACCCGAGATCAGAGAGTGGGAGTCCGGCGACTTTTTTAGGGCTGGGATCACCGATTCCCAAGAATTTTTGAGTATTTAAAGGGAAAAACTTCCAATTTTTTGCCTAAAAAGTCCAAAAAACGGTTCAAAAAATAGTATTTTTTGTCTAAAAAACCGTAAAAATGTACTTATGACGCGAAGTGCCGAAAAAATTGACATTTTTCATCAAAAAATTAAAATTTTTCGGTGTTTTTCTGACCAGAAGTATAGGATCCTTATGGCTACCATGTGACTAGCCATAGGATTGGCAAATCCCGTTGGATTTGCCCAATGGCAAGCCATGTGGTCGAAGATTTTTGGGGGTGATGCTCTTATGGCACTTCCCCCCCCCAATTGTATGTATACTGTCAGGTCACCAGTTCATGAAGAGACTTTATGTATTTAACCGCGGATTAAACAAAATGTTGTTTTTGTACCGTTCGTGGAAGCTCACATGATGAACAAAACCGCTGAGCGGAAAAGGTTTAAAATTGAACTGACGGATGTTTATCTATAGTCAGTTTTTTATAAAATGCTTCCAAATAGAAAAGTGACACAAATAAGTAGTGTCGTCAAATCGTTTACATAAGGTTCTTACTGTAAAATTTTTCACTCGAAAAATTGGTAAAGGTTAGATCAGTATGCTCGCAGATTTCCAGTCCTTCATGATATATTGTTTATCAGAAAATTGCGAAAATCTGAAATACTACTTGCTTTCCACTTTCATTATTTGGAAGCATTTCAAGAAAAACAGACTATAGTCAATGCATTCAGTTTCTTCGATAATCGACAGGATGAGCTAGATTTCATCACACGAACATTAAAATATGAAACGAAGCAGAGTAAAAATTCCTGTACTGTTTTGATGCTCTGCGAATCGTACCATATTCACAAGTAGGCAGAAAATAGTATTATAGCTTTAATTGTCATGCAAAAACGGCATTATATAATTTTCAATTCTACGGTTTTTATACTACAGTCCCATTTTATAGACGAATGAAATGAATAAAATGAAAATGGTTTCTCAATCATAAAACTGGAAAGCAAGTACTGTTTCATACGATTTTCTGTTAAACCATATGTCACTCAAGACGGATGGAAATTTGTGATCATATTTAACTAATTTTTTACATTTTGAACGTAAAATTGTTTAATAGGAACGAACACTTACAGTCAAAATTGCACGGCACAACAGCACAAACGTTGCCGTCATTCACAGTTTCCACCATTTTTTCATGGCGGAAGAATGAAGCTAAGAATTAAAAAATCCTTTCGATTCATGATTATAACTACCTATTTTTATAAACAAACCAATCAAATATGAACCGAATAAATAGAGGTCCCGGCTCAGAACAGCTTCGATTTCTTTCCGCACATTTTCCGATTGCGATTCTACAACGTTGTGAATAGTCATAATATCCTTTGGATCACGTCTTCTAGCTAAAAAAACATTTGATTTTCCTCCACTGAGACAGATAACTGATACAACTTGAAATACTTCATTTTTTCATAAAAGTTTGATGAAATGCAGACTATTTTTGAACAAAGGTCTCATAAGGAAATGCAGAAAGAAAAGAAAATAAAATTCTGCAGAAAACAATAAAACATGATTAATGGATTGAGAGAAAAAACTTTTTTCTTTGAAAAAACTCTGGTTTCAGATTCTTTTCTTGAAATGCTTCTAAATAATATAAGCGATGGAAAGGTTGAACTATATTTATGGGATTGAAAATTTGTGACGCAACTCAACAAACCTCATAAATTTTTTGAGTTGAAATCCCATATAATAAAAACTTTGGGTAGACGATTTCTTGGACATCGGTTTTTTATTCAGGTGTTTTATAAAAAATAAAATATGGGGTGGTCCAAGAAAACGGCTGGTCTAAAAGTGTTGTGTATCTTACACAGTGACCAGGGCACATCTGAGGTAATAGTCATTTGCATTAGAAAAATCATTCTAGTATCATACTCGTATATCAGAATTTCACGAACAAACGAAATTCAGAGACTGGTTGATAAAACCCCAACGCAAAACTACTCATTTTTCTGGTTTTCACAGGATTATTTCGTGATAGATTCCAGAAAAACTGCTAGAGACTGATTTCAAATGAAAAACCCACGATGAGATCATTATCCGCCAACATTTGATTTTAGTCATTATAAAAAAAATTTCGGATCTTTCCGGTGCTCTTCATCAACAAGTGCAGAAAATTTTAGAAAACTGAAAATTTTTCTGGAAACAGTAATTTTGCTCAATACCGGATTTTCATTGTCTAGTCCATTCAGTCCTCATTGGTGATGCAGCATTGGTACAGTAAAATTAAGTTTCAGTAGTGATGATGATTACCAGGTTTTCAAGAGATGAATTAAAAATTAACATCAGAAACATATCTGTAATTGGGGGGGGGGATAGGGGGGAACCCCCCCAACTCGGTCGAACCCTATACCCGAAAGTAGGACCCCCTTCCAAATTCAACCCCCCACAACATCGAAAAAATTGGGAAAGAAAGTAGATTTTTTGGGAAAATTTCCGAATTTGTTTTTTGGGGGGTTTTTTCGACCCCCCCCCACCAAAATTTTGGAAATTTTGGTATCCCCACTCAAAAATTTCGGGTTTACCCCCCCCCCCCCCAACAGGTCGGACCTCTTACAGATATGATCAGAAACAATACAAAATTAAAAATTAACATTAGAAACGATACAAATATCTGACGAACAAAGCTTGAAGGCTCTAGCCTGATTGGCTGAGGTATTACAGTCCTTTTACGCAGCGCGTTTTCTGGGCCATCCTCTAGGTATCATGGTCTGTGTCAAACGTTTATTTCCTGAGTTCAAAGCTCAAATGTGAATCATACTCAATAAGATGATTCATATTCATATTTCTGAATAATGATTCTCACTCAATACGCGCTGTCCCACTCAGAAACAAACATGCACGACAAAAATTCTACAAGGGAGATCGAAGTCTACGGAGAGTTACAACTTCTGTAAAAATGTATATTTTTTCCTCAAAAGTAGGATTTTCTACCGATTTATGAATTTCAAAAACTTGAGGGTTCTGAATGAACCGTTTTTTAACGGTCTGAGGAGCACGCACACTCCAGACAGCGGTTCTATTCTCCTCACCCTGTGTCCACCCACGGGCTGAGACTATAAATTTCATTTTATGTTGTAATTTTAGCTCGACAGTCAACAGAAGATATTATCTATAGGATTATAAATGAGCACATACCATTTTTAATTCTTTCATTTCTACAATCCACATTGTCTTAGGACACAATAGTTTATGATTGATTACTTGAACTCGTTTCCTGACCACATTCTAATCCACGGTAGGAAATATCGTCCACGATAATAAATCCATTTACAACTTCGAAATTCAATTGCAGAATCTGGAAAAAAAAACAATATTGTATATACTTTCCTCTATATAAGCAAGTTGTCTGGGCTGGAAAAATGGAACACAGTATCTCACGATCAGAAATTCAACATCCCACTGTGGAACATATTGAATACTTGAAAGATAATCATGACTGAAAACAAGTGTGATGTAGTTTGATACACTAACCAAACTGGTTATACTCATTTAGTTTTTTGGTTCATTTTTTATGGTTTCTTCTTCTAAGCACGCTGCTCGTATTCTATTTTTTATTTTATTCATGATCGTTTTTTTTCTACATTCGAATATGATTTGATATATAAACAATTGAGGTAAAAGGATAGTGATAAAAAAGTAAAAAATAAAAGTTTTAAAAATAAAAATGCATTGGTCGACTTAACGCGTACTTAAAGCATTTATCGGGGTAACAGTACGGCCAAGGCAAAGGGATAGTCGCGGAAGGGACACAACGATTCGATGACCTGTAGACGTAAGGCAACAAATCTTTTTGCACATAGGCCTTATTTACACTAAAATTTGTACAAATGCGATCAAGAGTGGTAAGTTTGCTTAAACTCCATCTCAGCAACTGAGAAACATTAAAAGATGCTGAGATACACATTAAGTCACATGTTTTATACATCACGACCACGCCCACGGCAATCGTGACCAATCAAATTTCAGTGCAGACGACATGCAACCAACCATATATAATGTCATTTTTTCGAGTGGCCATCCGACTGGTCACGACCCCAGAAGGCCCAAAATGGCCAGTGTAGCATTACTTATGTAATTGTGGACTATCGAATTCTCTATAAATGTATGATTTCACAATTTACATTTGAAGACCGTCCAAAAAATTTTTTGATTCGTCATATGGTGACATCATATGGTGACGCTAGAGCTACTACCCTCCGTTTCGGAAAAGTGCTAAAAAATGTAATTAAACTCTTACGTTCAGATCATCGTTGCCGAAAAAACCGATGGGTATCGGCTGTTCGATGTCCAGCGAATGGAACGAACTGTTGAAACTGGAAAATTTTGAACCGCACCTCTTCACCGACGCCTTATCAGCATCAACGACGCACATACGAAAACTGGTCAAGCCGTGCAGCCACAACCGCAAAGATAAAACGCCGGTGTTCGGTTTTAAACATTTCAAAGGATCGCTGTACAGTGTGGCTTTTTCCATGATGTTGGAACCGAATGCAATAGACGGAAGGTCTGGAAGGGAGAGAAGACAGTAAACGCATTTGAAAACTTCGGGTCACTTTCCATAGTATACAACTATTAAAATTTAAGGGCACCATCAACGAATACTTTTATGCTGTTGGGCTAACAACATTTTTAGGAGCACAACTTTGTAAGTTAAGTTTCGGATTCCTTATTGTATAATGCTTTTAAATTGACACAATTTTAATATTTTACTTATTATATATTAAAAATTAAAATTTTACAATTCCACTTCAGCGCGTATCTATCTGCAAAATCTTTACGAATAACTTGATCTTATTTTTCTAAAAATTCATTATTTTGCATGCTTCATATACCTCAATAATAGCGTTTTCGGTACAACTTTTGAATCATCTACGCTCGTGATTCCCTACTTACCAAAAGTATCATCTAATCACAGCACACTCTATCGTTTTTACACCGTTAAACGGTTGAAAACAGTCAGGAACTTAAAAAATGTCGAACCAAAAAAATTTCGCATAAAATTATGTCTTTTTGAATATTCACGTCGGAGGGATCGTTTTGGATTCCCAGAAATGCATTCACTAGAACCCATTCTGTTAAAATGATAGACGTGCGAGAGCCAAAAAATTAGTTTCAATTTTATACACATTTTTTGCAGTGGAAAACATTATAGAGTAGAAAAACTCCAACTTTCTTCAAGAAAATGGGAAAGGCCAAAATCAGTTTTAAAAAACGTCATTGTTGATTCGGAGAGTACTAACTTCGGTAGATGTGTCGTAACTCGCGAAGTTTGATCACTTAACCACATTTTTGAAGGAATTTTTCAGCTGTTCTATTTGCCGCTCACTGACGGAAAATTTTTTCATTTGTTACCGTAATAAGCGTATAGTTTTTTTCCGCATTAAATTTACTTTCATGCGATCGCTAGATCGATCATTTCAAAATGATTGAAATATAGTTTTAGAAAAAATGTTCACATTTTTTAGAAAGAAAAGAAAGATATGTTTTTTGGAAAGAAAGGGTGACACTGTATACCGAATTTGGACGAAATTTACTTGTGCGGCGAATGAGAGATGTCTGCGTCATATCATATGGTAAAGCGAACCAAGCATTCTACAGATACTGTCGCAACATGAGTAATTTTTTCGTTTAAAAGCACAGAAAACCGGCGATAGCGGAGTAGTGAAACCGTTGGGATTTATCCAAGAATATGACTGTAGATATTGAAGGGAGTTAAATTTTCGTAGATTTCTTTCAGAATTTTAATCAGATTAAAAACTCGACAACTAGAGCTTCAGGCACTAGACGCCTCTATATCTCTGAACTCGTGAATTTCTAACTACTAATGTAAGTTATGGAGGTTTTTTATACCTGCAGAAGGATTTAGAGCGCACGCCGGGATGGATGGAAATTTGGAGGGTTTGACCTCAACCAAAAAAAATGTTTGACTTTACAAAGGTAGAAATTTGAACGCACCCAAACAGAGACTTTTCAAGGTGCGCATGAATCCAACCAATTAGATATCATGCAACAGAACTCATAGAGATTTAATCAAATGTATATTTTAATTTCATTTTTGACAGAGTTATGGATGGTTGGTTTGGTTAAAATTTGATTGACTTCCACCAGACTTTCCTTGCTGCCGATGTATGGCTCAGACGTGTGAATGTTGGGACAATCGAAATTTGCCCCGTCTCTCAATCTATTATCTGTTTTATATGAAAAGATTAAAAATCAAAAAATGAGAAAAATTTGAACTATCCTCTAAATCGCTTACATAAATCTTTTACGATGGCTTATAAATTTTCAGTTCTGTGTGACTAGGGCCCGTATGCCAGAAGGTTGAGTAGCCTGCTTTGTAGAGAAAACGGTGGATTATTTCCTGGATTATCTCCAGTTGGCATTCCAGAAAGAGGAGTAAAGAGAAGAGTAGAGTAGAATAAATCGGTATGCCAGAAAGTTGAGTAGGCTAATTCACGGATTAAACGGCGGAGTAATCAGTGCATTATCGTTTTTCGGTATGCCGGAAAGAAGAGCAGGGAAAATAGTGGACTAAAAAAAGCTTTTTTCTTGTCATTTTCCAAATCTGCACCGTCCAGGTGTATTCGGTAGACTAAGACTGATTTGTAGTGCTATAACTGTGGAAGTTGTTGATTTCATCAATTTTTTGGGAAATTTGAACGAGGAAAACGAGCATGCAAACAACATTCCACGAGTTCTTTTTCGAAGATTAGATTCTTTCGAAATGCATGGTGATTTTGACTTCCGGCTACGTCATCGATTTAATAAAGCGACAGTGCGTGAATTGTTAGGAATTTTGCATAATGAACTAGAAAATTGAACAAAGCGGCATGGAAGCCTGACGCCTTACTTTTTTCAATTCGATTAGAAAATTAATTTCAAGCTCCAAAAAATTATCACCTCGTTTTTGTTGCTCAAATTCAACACGTTCCAAATTATGTAGATTAGCAAAAAGCAAGTTGACAATGTGTGGTCTTGTAGAGAAAAGTAATAAAATCTGTAAACCCACGATGAACAGAGACATCCATTGTGAAAAATGTGACTATTTTTTTCTTGTCTTTTTGTCACTACTCCACTGTCTAATCCACGGATTGCAAACTCGGTCACTACTCCACTTTTTGGAATGCCGGAAAAGAAAATCCGTCGAGTAACCTAATCCGGGGAGTAGCTAGTCGGTGGATTAGCTTACTCCATGGAGTGGCTACTCCTCGAATTAGACTACTCCGTGGAGTATTCTACTCCACCTTCTGGAATACGGGCCTAGGTGTATCGTTTCTATAGTATTTTTTAATAAAATTCTTGTAAATTGAAAAGTGAAAAAAATTAGTACCGCCCTCGTAGCTGTTTATATTCAAAAGTTTTACTGTAGGATATTTTACTCGAAAACGCTAAGCGTTAGTTAGTTGAGTAGGCTCACAAATTTCTAGTGTTATGCAACATGTGGTCTATCAGGAAATAATAAAAATGTGGAAGTACTTGTTTTTCACTCAATATTCACAAGCACTTCAAGAAAATCAGACTAAAGAATTAATAAACTCTTTTTCAAAACAACGCAATGTTTAGGTTGATCAGTTGATTTTATCGATGCTTATTGGACGATATCATCTTGAATGTTGTTTTGATCGGCCTCTTTTTTCCATTGCTTCCAAATTATTACCAAAAATAACACTCTAAAACCAATAGAAATTATATTGTATGCATACCAGGCATGTGCACAGCTGATAACGTGGGATACACCGTGTCCATGCTACCACTCAGTCGGATCCATTTCGATTCGCGAGTACCGTAGCCGCAAGGTTGGGAAAAATTGCACGTTTCTGGTAACCAGTCGAACGACCTGTTGTCAGCCCAAGGTTCCATAAATAGTTCGTCGTTGTTGATTATGGGGAAGTTGTATGCTAAAGAAATCATTATATCACAAAATCAAGCTGTATATTGACCGTGGAGCGGCCAGGTATAGCATTTCGTGGGAAACTGTAACTGAACTAATCGATGGCATCGACTCACTTTGCTCTTCAAGCGCTAAGCTCAACGCCGTTTTATATACCAACATTAGTGCTATCAGCATCTTTTGGCTGAAATTATATAGAAATTCTGGAGAAAGTTTATCACAGCCACCAAACATTAGAGACTTAGTTTAAATGACTACATACAGATAAAATTTAATACAAAAATCAAAAATATTTTATTAGAATGCATTTTACATGCCAGCCATGTCGTAGCAGTTTCGGATATTTATATCTCGGATCATTACCTCTGACGTTTCGTTTTTTAATCTGACACTGTCTTGAATCGCAATGATTTGAAACTGAAATTTAAAATTTATTAGATCGTTTCATGATATCATACGGATCCAATTTATGCGTACTACTTCAAGTAAAAGTTTGCTAATATTACTACTGCTACAATTACTAGTACCACTGCAACGACTATTACGATTACCACACTACTACCATTACTGTTGCTACAACTACCGCTATGTATATTATTATTACGTATTACTGACGTTGTCTGCCCTTTATAAGCTATAGTCTATTTTTTATAAAATTCTTGTAAATTATGACTGAAATAACGTTTCTGACGTTGTTTACGGGAAGTTTTTACAGTAAAAATTTTAACATGAAAAGTTTCTATGGGTAATTGAATTGTTTCACAAATTTCCAACCCAAAACGTTATATTGTTTAGCAAAAAATTACAATATTATGAAGTGGCACTATAGTCTATTTTTTTCCTGAAAGATATTCACGCAAATAGTAAAAAACCTGCGCATACGTGCACCTTTTCTCTTACTGACTGTATCAGTTATTCGAACAAATTTATTCAAACCGGCACACGATGCAGATTTATTGACTGTTCACCGATTTCTATGGATTATTTTGCTTTCCGAGGATCATTTGAAAATTAATTGACTATAACTTTCCACTCCGGTTTGATTATTCACAAGAATTTTGAGAAAGGTAGATGATACTTCCGCAAAACTTCAAAGTGTGAAACAACGCTAGATCGCTATCATAAAAAAACGCTAATGTTCAACCTGGCCTAGCTAGCGCTTGTAAATACGTTTTTTGAAACATTGTTTATTATAAATTTATGATTCACCTTGAAAGTGCGTTTTATCGATGTTTTGCTGAAATTGATCCAATTATTGGCCGCGTTTACCGGCGACTTTTTCACCAACTCGCATCGATCGCTGTTAGGAATATCGGAGTAGAAACATATGATCAATCGAAGATTGTAAGCTTCGTGATTGTAGTTGAAATTCAATTCGAAATCATTATCTCCATTTAAGTACCAACGGCTCGAAGAATCATCGTTGCATCCCGCTACGCCGTAAGGGTTGTCCACCAAACCTGTCGACGTTAATATTGCGTAGCCCAATTTTTTGGGCGGAAATTTGGCCACGTAGGTCAATCCATTACGATTGTCCAACTGCCATTCTACCGTTCCTAATGCTCCGTGGTAGAAGCATTTGCCGCCTGAAATGAAGATAAAGAAAATCATTTTTATCTCGTCTTATAAGTGAAAGAGTAGAATCGAGATCGAAATTCACGCATTTTCCATTTTCAATGGACATAAGGCCCCCGCCCCCAAAGAATTCAGAGGTAAAAAAGAATGATACCACCCAGTTTTCAGAGGTAAAAAGGGATGATACCGCCCAAACAACAATGATTTTTGCTACAACGATCACGCAGCAATCAATTTTCGTTGCATAATTTCTTCTGTAGTGGCCGCCTTTTTTGGGAAAATGGAAAGAAATGCAGAAACAGTACAATAATCATGTGGAAGGCTTCTTAAAATCAAAGTTGTTTGCAGTATGAAGTTAAAAAATGTCCAAAGATTTGTAAGACAAGTCAGGAATGTGATTTCATTGTATTTACAGTCCATTGTTTCTAAAGTGAGACTTGACTGGGAACAAACAGCTTCATTCATTAATACACTATCGTGGCTGGCTGCTTTTGAAGTGAACGTCTCACTGTACAGAAAACGAAGCATAGAAATTTCAGTTGATTTAAATGTTGCGAGAAGTTTACAGGTTTTGGCAACAGTTTGAAGCATTTCGTAATAATCCGCAAGTTAATGCGTTCTTTGTTGTGCACAAGAGAAGGGTAGGATCTAGAGTAATGTTTTAAAGATTATTGATCAGTAGTACATCAAACATAACATGTAGACAATGTGGAAAAATGCTCGATTTGCATAATGAGTAAGTTATAAGTAGTGCATATTTGAAATGTTGAAGTACTGGTTAACATGACACAGAGTGAATGTGAAGTATATTGATTCATGCGAGAAGCAAACTGCAAAAGCAGATGGAAAAAACAGTTACCCCCATTTGTCATTCAGCATTATGTGAGAAGGAAATCCGATAAGTAAAATGGAATCAATTTTTAAATAACTGACCGCTAAAATAAATGAATACACTATGAAACTTGGTGCTGTTAAAATAAATGGTTACCTGCATTTGTCATTTAGCATCATATGAAAACCAGATAGAAGAAAATCCGATAAGTGAAATTTACTCAATTTTTAAGTAACTGAATTTTTCCCTCGTTATTTACCAAGTTTTTTTTGACGTATTGGAATATGTATTAGAGTATAAATGTTGTCATAAAGTGTGAATATCTTCTGAAGGGTAATCATAAAAAAAGAATATGAAATTAAGAAAGTACAAAATGTGTTTTTGCTGATTAAAGTATCAAAGTGAAAAAATGTAAATGAATAAAATCTATAGTCTGTTTTTTATAAAATGCTTCCAAATAAAAAACTGTCACAAATCAGTACAGTCGTCAAAATCGTTTGCATAGAAGTCTTACCGTAAAATTTTCCGCTCGAAAAATTGTTGAAGGTGAGGTCAGTATGTTCACAAATTTCTGGTCCTGTATGGTATACGGTTTATCATAAAATCGTGAAAATCTGAAATACTACTTGCTTTCCACTTTCATTATTTAGAAGCATTTCAAGAAAAACAGACTATAAGTAATGTAGCTTCTAAATTCTTTTGCATGATAGCAAAAAACGCTTTCCGATAAGTTATGAATGCATTATTGTGACAACAAGTACTACACAAAACAAGGTTTTCACAAAAGTTTGTGAAGTTTCATTAGGTGGTATTTTCAAATAACTGGAAATCTTTTATGCAGATAATACTGCGTAATATAAGAGCATCCATACATATCAGATTGCAAATTTTTTTACATAATTACCATTTTATTAATTGAAAAGAAGGTGGCCCCTACAGAAGGAATTATGCAATGAAATTTGATTGCTGCGTGATCGTTGCAGCAAAAATCATTGTTGTTTGGGTGGTATCATCCCTTTTTACCTCTGAAAACAGGGTGGTATCATTCTTTTTTACCTCTGAATTCTTTCGGGGGCGGCTTTATGTCCATTGAAAATGGAAAATGCGAGAAATATCAATCTTTTTTTCGACAAACGTGATCATTAAAAAATGTGAAAATTATGTGGATATATACATTTCTTGTGTAATAAAACTCATTCTTTATATATTCTATATTCGCAAATAAATTTTTTCGACATTCATGTTAAGAAAATATGTTAATAATGTTTTTTGATCAAAATTTTCAAGAAATTGAATCTATTTTCAAAAATTGGAATTGACGGGCATATAATAGGAAATAGCAGATAAACTACACAACAAATACATAGCTCTAATGTTTGAAATATTACGATCCTAATAATTTGGCAATTGTTTCATTGACAATTCCATTTTTAGGCAAATGTGCTATATTTTGGAGGGAGCACTTACATTTTTTTATTTCGTTAATTTGTAGATATTCCATAAAAAACACACCATAGTTGTTTAACAAGAAATTATTCGAGCTCCCAGTTAATTTTCTTCACAAAATTTGTCTGATTTATTTAGGCATGGTTTCACTGTTTTTGAAAATACTTCCTTTTCCACATCATACAGTATGGCGTTTTGATTGGCTCGGCAGCAGAAAAAAATCCCGATTTCCAATCTTCACATATTCACAATTCTATTAGATGTTATCTTCTGAACGGAAATTCGGCTAAGTCTTCATTGTTCGAGTACTATTGTCGCTAGGTTACATTTGTTTTGCAATGCACTCGTAAGTGAATTCAATTTGAATTCGTCTGCTTCATTATTTAACGTCACTTTCAGAATACGAGTGAGCATGGCGTATGGTGAGGACTGGAAGTCAGTGACTCCAGATGAAAAACAATGCTAGATGAATCATTACTGCCAGCTTAATAGTAAGTGCCAAAAAACTATGTTCCATTCATTTTGGAATGATTGATGCAGCGAGGTCGTAGCCCAACGATTATTTAAAATTATGGAAGGCTCGTTGGCTCTATTCGATAAATGTTTCCTTCATGATACAGGGTCCTTGATCATCACTCTTTTCAATCATTTTAAGATTATCGAAATCGATTTCCTGAGTTCTAGTAAAACTGCTGTTGCCGAAACTCTGATCGCCGCATCGATCATTTCAAAATGAATGGAGTATAGTCGGCAGCCCAAAATCCATACGAGAAGATGGTTTCTGGGAAAAATTGTTCCAAATCGGACAAGTCTGCACCAAAAATAGCTTTTGAGTGAACTGACAGGGACAATAAACTTCAGAAACTAAGCACAGATCCTCATTACTGCTTCTGGAGCTAGAATGAAGCAAATATATCAGCAGTCTAAGGCGTGGTCCACAATTATCAAAAAGATCATGTTCTTAGATGAGGAGATCTTCAACATTGGAGAGAAGTACAGCAGTCAGAAACGACGGTTTATGCAGTTAATCCGTATGACCTATTAAGTTCAAACTGCGCAAGGTGAATAGTTTTGTGGGATATTTCTTGATGTAGAAAAACGACTTTGAATATGGTGCCTCAAGGCGTCAAAATTGATGATGCAAACACGCTCAATGTGATCTTCTCCGGCGTAGCAAAACGTTGTAGGCAGAGGATCTTCAAGAAATTGTAGATGTATCTCCAATGACGCAGCTCCTTGCAACATAGCCAGAACAACTCAGCAGAAGGGCAAATCAGTTTTGCAGACTACATTTTCACTTGATGAATGACACCGTTTTTCATCAGACAATCCTCTAAAAAACTGTGCACTTCCAATTTGGAGCAGATGGCTCAGACTGAAACATTTCGTGACATCATAGCGTTGCGAACCCTTCACAAAGCATGAATCAATTTGATATGAATGAAAGCCATTTTGAGTGACATGAAGTACACCAAAGAGCTTTGTTGTCAAATTGTAGAAAAATTAATTCTTTCGGAAAGCTAAAAATACTAGACCGGTTTTTCCATTTACGGTTCTTTACGGACCACCCGGTAGTTCTCAATCATCGTCGAAAATGATGCGATGCCGAATATGCACATTCCGATGAATAAGCTACAAACATCACGCTTGATTTAGTGAAGTGGGGGAAAAATGTCTCTAAAAAGCATCCCTTTAGCATGTCAGGGATGGACATAGTCTATCTCCAGGTTGTGAAGAAATTCGACGCCGATTTGCATAGACACCGTGCATAAATATGCCGGTCGTCTATGTTTTTGGTCATTCATTGATTATTGTTTTGTTTTTATTAAGAAGAAAATCGGCGGCCCGTTCGGGCATTATATTATATTATTTGTTATAATATTTTTGTGGTGGAGCATTTCCGCCTGGAATACAACGACCCTCGGCCGATAGCCTTTGGATTACTCGCAGCGGAGGGAACGCAGGTTAGACCCCGGATTTCTGGAGAGCCACCCAGCGTGCAAGTCTACATTTACAACTCAGTTCTCGGCCTGACTTCTGATTTTGCCCCTGGTTTGAAGTTACTTGAGCTCAGGGTGTTATCATTTCTTCTGCAGTTCTTCGGGACGAAAGCAGGAGATTTTTGTTGAACTTGAGACTGACCGAACTGTTGCAAGCTTATTCTACCTAAGGTTTCGGCCTGATTAGGTGAATTTGTAAGTGACTGATTAGGTCTATTTTTGGTATCAAATCCTTTATTTATATTTCTCAACTTCCACCAAGTCTCATTTCAACAAGCAAGTTATTTATATAATGGTAGGTGAAACTGTAGTTAATTTTGGACCATCATATTTTTATATATAAAATTTAATCGATAAAATTATAGTTTATACCGTTTCGAATATGAGATGACAAGTAATCCAAATTGGCGTAGTATCATTCATTCCACTGACAAATGTTGAAAAATGCCTTCAATTTTATCAGGTATTTTCCGGATTCTGAGACTCAACCCACATTCTATCCAGTTCAACTGTAACTATAATGAGCACTTACTTGCAGACGGACATGGAACTTTACTACAAACGTGACCACAATCGTTCTTATTTTTCAGATTTGATCCGTGTTGCGACATTATGGCTGAAAAATGTGTTTCTGTAACAGTTGAAGATTATATTCCTTACTTGGATCGTGTCGTTATCTTATATCTTAAGCACATATGATTCACTGTCATTCGATTTAGAATCGACATTTGAAGAATTCATTATTTTTCTAATCAATAATTTTTCAGTGGAATGTACGGTGGAAGATTAACTAGATGAGAAGGAATTTCTGCAAATTGCAGCAGGAAATTTCAAGAAATTCAAGTATCCAAAAAAATCCGTAGGCGGGGAGTAATCACGCATCGTAGCCAAATTTTTTCCTTTCAAGTTGTAGTCTTAGGCCCGTATTCACAATTGCGTATTAAGTCAACACGGTGTTAGGACTTAACACCGTGTTGGCTAACACGGCGATCGAGCTAACACCGTGTCAAGTACCACCTCGTATTCACAATAGCGTGTTAAGTCCGTGTTAGCCAACACTGTGTTACCACCGTGTTACTTTCGTTGTCACCGTGTTACTTTTGTAAGAGGGTGGCAGAATAAGCTCGAGCATGTTTTTTAATATGAAAAAGGAAACAGGAAAAAATATGAAAAAGGGAACAGGAAAAAAATAAACATTGTGGTCAATGTCAACAAGGTTTTTCAACAATGCCAGATTTTTTCAGTAAGTAATTTTTGAGTTTGAACAGTCATTTGATGAGCAGTTAATTTTCATGAATAAAACTTATGATTTTGTATTAACCTGAAGTGCTGGAGGAATCGCATGATTTCGACCAGAAGTTTCTAATTGATCTTGGAGAAGCGTAATCAAGTCTCGGAAACCATTTTTCGACAATTTGCATCTTGATTTAAAGGTAATGTTATCGTAGCCTTCAAATGGATTGGCCCTATCCCGAAAGTGACGAATTTGATGTACTATTTCTTCACTTTCATCAAGATGATCCAATAGGTCAATAATATTTATGACAATTGAAAAAATTAACAAACAGACTACTGCTAACACGCCGCTAAAACTGGTAGGGGGCAGGTTTAGAACGCCATGTTAACTTTTCCATTTAGGCCCGTATTCACAATCCCGTGTTAGCAGCGTGTTAGGCTGACACAGTGTTAAATTTTGGCCAACACGGTGGTAACAGGGTGCTAAGGTTTATCCCCGTATTCACAATCGCGTGTTAGGGTCGAAAAATGGAAAAGTTAACACGGCGTTCTAAACCTGCCCCCTACCAGTTTTAGCGGCGTGTTAGCAGAAGTCTGTTTGTTAATTTTTTCAACTGTCATGGATATTATTATTGAATCATATTGATGAAAATGAAGAAATAGTACATCATATTCGTCACTTTCGGGGTAGGGCCAATCCATTTAAGGGCTACGATGACGTTACCTTTAAATCAAGATACAAATTGTCGAAAAATGGTTCCCGAGACTTGATTACGCTTCTCCAGGATCAATTAGAACCTTTTGGTCGAAATCATGCGATTCCTCCAGCACATCAGGTTAATACAAAATCATAAGTTTTATTGATGAAAATTAAATGCTCATCAAATGACTGTTCAAACTCAAATATTACATACTGAAAAACGCTGGCATTGTTGAAAAACCTTGTTGACATTGATCACAATGTTATTTTTTTCCCGTTATATCCTTTTTCATATTAAAAAACATGCTTGAGCTTATTCTGCCACCCTGTTACAAAAGTAACACGATGATAACGAAAGTAACAAGGCGGTAACACGGTGTTGGCTAACACAGACTTAACACGTTATTGTGAATACGAGGTGATACTTGACACGGTTTTAGCTCGATCGCCGTGTTAGCCAACACGGTGTTAAGTCCTAACACTGTGTTGACTTAACACGCGATTGTGAATACGGGCCTTAGCTGCTACAATCAATCTGAGAAAAAGGGCGGTCACGTGAGAAGATTGTCGATTACTTTTACGAACATCTTTTTCTTCTCACTTGGAAAAAGCTGGAGTATAATGGTAGCGTCTAGATGAAGAAAAATTTGAATATTTACTCTTTAAATATCTACGGAAATTCCGTTTCACAATCGGAGCCAGTAATTCGTTGAAGAGTTGATCTTCTTTCGTTGAAAACGTCTTAAAATCTATCCAGTCGATGGGAGATTCTACAAAAAGACATCGAATTATTTTAACACAGTTTGTTTTGAGGAAACTGTTGCACCTCACGAAGCTCATCGATGAAAGTGCAAAATCAAATCTTTTCACGGAATACCTGCTAATCAAGAACCGGCGCAGAAAAACTCAATAAAATTCGTTGCATTTTGTTCCTTCTCATTTCATTTATTTTTTGGCTCATTGAATTTCATTTTCTTTTTCATTTCGTAATTTCATTATCATAATTTTACTTCCTATTTGGTACATTAACTTTCACAGAAATGATCTTACCTTCTGTGTATAGGCATGGAGCTCCAGTAAACGAAATATCGTCGAGCAAAACGACTCCATTATCGACGACCGCGTACATGACAATGATCTGAAACAGTTGAATCCAAGTTCGTTCAGTGTGTCTTTCCAGATTTTGAACTCCAAGGACATGTCTTCGTAGACCAAAAGCTTCAAGTATTGAATTTCGGAAGATGGTGGTAGTTGCCGAGGGTTAAATGGTTTGACTCTGACTAGGTCAAATGCAACCAGGAAATATCAGGAATATAGTAAATAAAATTTGCGAAATGGAATAGTGTGACTGCTGTTCGAAAAGAAAGAAATTGGAAGGAGAAATATGCAAAATTAGGACCTATGGTCCGTTTTGCTTAAATGCCTTTAGAGAAGACAAGCGGAAAACAAATACTATTACGTATTTTTGTGGTTTTCTACTCATATAGAGCCTCAAATTGCTTATTAGCTCGACTAAGCGTTAATAATTTTATTGTAAAAATTATACGGTAAAATCTTCGTGTAAGAATTTTAAAGAGAATACTTATTTCTGTCATTTTTAAATTTACACTTATTTCATAAAAAGTTCGCTAAGAAAATCATTACAAATCTTGATCAAAACATTTGTACTAATGTTACATCACAAAACTAATAAACTACTGAAATAATTTTTCTTTTACCATCGGTCCTCGGCCTTTCCGAGCATCGCCTATATAGTCGAGGAATGGTTGCTCCAATTCTAGACGATGAATTTGGAAATTAGTCGACGACGCGGTTGTCCCGCAACCGATCACTGAACCGTCGTCGGCGCTCAGAAAACAAATTTCGAACGACCATCGACCTTTTACCCACAATTTCAGCCGAATCGATCGGGTGTCTCTTTCGAAGCAAGTGATCGGGTCACTGAATAAAGTGGCCGAATCGTACTTTTCAGACCAAAAACCGATGGCAGGGTAATCTGTTACGAAAAAATACCCGAAAATTTCAGGATTACAAGTAAAGGAAAAGAACTTAGATTTTCAGACATTGTTTTCAAATAACCTTTCTGTTGTTTCTTATACTGTAGTCTGTTTTTCTGCAATTCTTCCAGACTATAAAAGTAGAAAGTAAGTAATTTCATATTTGCATAATTTTTGGCTGAACCGTGAGTCACAAAGGTCTTGAAATTTGTGGACTTATTTAACTAACCTTCGACAATTTTTTAGATGAAAAACCTTACAGTAAAAGTTTCTGCCAACCGTTTTGAAGACAATAATGATTTTTGTCATTTTCAAATTTGGGAGCACTTTGTAAAAACAAACTATAGAAGGCATTTCATGCACAAGACCGCAATAACCGTTGAGCTTCGATTATTTCTAACAGCCAGACATGCACGGCAAAAACGTCTCTGGGGAGAGGGTTCTCGGACATTTCATCGATGGGGGAGTGGGGGTTAGTGAGCAAAACATTAAAAAAAGTTCCACAAGCATGTTTATCATAGCATAAAAATGATCAAAAAATGTTCCTCAAAAAAACTCAAGAGGACGTTTGAGCATTTTCGGGTCAGGAACTGTTTTTGTATCATTTATCACATAACTTGAAGATCAAGTGAATTCAGTGTAGACATTCCAATGTAGAAATGCTTCACGAATTCTGAAAAATTTTGCTCACGGATTTTCAAAATTACCGATTTCCAGATTTAATTCTGTTAACTCAATTCAGCTTCATCTCTGAAAGACAAATGCTTGATGAGAAAGGAATAAATTTTTGGAGCTTCAAGAATATCAATGTTTCTCATTTTTGATCAGTTTCGAAAATCCTGCATGAAAAGTCGGTAAATTATTGGTTCCATTCGGAGTTTTGTGTGAAAAGCGTCACAGCTGGCATATAAAATTTCGTTGTCTCGTATATGAAAGATTGACCCAACCTGGTCCACCGTCTTTTAATGACTTTTCGCTAGAGCCGTTCAATATACTCCACTTTTTCTCCATAGTTCCAAATTTGCACGGCATATTCGAGTGAAAATTGCAGGCAGTCGGAGACCATTCGTACGATCGGGCGTCATTGAAGTCGCTCGTTCTTACTTCATCGTCTTCCAAATCGAACAGGAAAAAGTCGATTTTGGCGTTTTTGACGCTATCGAGTCCTGCACAGAAAGGGACATTTTTTTGTTACAGTTTGGCATTCCGTAACGGTTCTGCCGACGGTCGTATTTCCCGAAAAATTCAGGATCTAGGTTGCACAAGTTAATGACAATTCGATCACAATCGTTAGCATACTCGTTCATCAGCTTTTTCTCTCCATTATCTCTTAAACATATTTCCATCAAAAATATCTGAATAACGCTTAACCCCTTAATATCACTACCATGTTAGTTAACGAGCATGGCTTAACTTTCTCCAAATATTTCAAAATAAAAAACGGGGTTTGTCGAGCGATGTCCAAAATGTGACGTTATGATGAAGCGTCACTACTCAGAAATGAAATTTGGCTGACAATTTGATACAAATATTTTAATTCAAAATTAGGGGACGGTGTCTTAAACCTCTTGACCCACCGTATCCGATATAAGATTACGCGTACAGAGGAAAATCCTTATCGTTCATTTCTCGAAAATATTTTCGAAAATGATTAGCGACTTTCTCTAAAATATGGGTGAATTAATGGTTGTCGAATTTTTTCTTACCGTTCAGATTAAAGAAGAAACTGGCGATATTGTATAAGAGAATAAACTTCATTACTAAAAGTGTTAAACTGGTAGAAACATAAAATGCGCACCTGTCACATGAATAGAGTCCTATGACACTGCTCTCGAATGGTTCTAGTGAAGTATCAATGTTTATTCAGCACGCTTGTGCACGCTCTTTTGGGAGCTTCTACATTTAGCTTTGATCTACATTTATATTTGGACTGAAAAGTTGAAGACATTAGGAGCGTTTCCATACCTAAAGGTTTGTGGGCTTTGACCCTCAGCAGACTCAGATTTTACTCCCTTGCAAAGATCGAAAGGATGACGAAGGGCAATAATCCAGGTGTAAGAATAAACTGATGCCGTAGTTGAATTTCTAGATGAAGCATATCGTAACTCAAAAAGGTGCTGTTCTAGCAAATATTTTTACCTATTTTATTGATCCAGAGTGAAGATTATGTTGCTTGGACGATAGAAGTCTTTTCTTTCGTCATCAAAAAAAGTAAATATAATTTCAAACACATCCCTTGCACTGGCTGACACTACTCGACAAAATCGTTGTGTGCCCGGCATTTCGAATGTATCTATTCCGATTGCGTCCGTATACCGATTGTGTCCGTATACCGAATGTGTCGTTATACCAATGTGTCGTTGTCCGCATAATGCATTAATTCTCGTTGTCCCGAATACACATTTTTTTGTTCCTCTCATTTGGCCCGAACGTTCCAAAAATTTATGTGAGGCTTAGGCTTAGGCTTAGGCTAAGACCTGGGCTTAGGCTTAGGCTTACGCTTAGGCTTACGCTTAGGCTTACGCTTAGGCTTACGCTTAGGCTTTGGCTTAGGCTTAGGCTTAGGCTTAGGCTTAGACTTAGGCTTAGGCTCAGACTTAGGCTTAGGCTTAAGGCCCTGTCATACTTCGCCGCGCGGTGCCGGTTGTCCTATTCATACTAACAGGCGGCGCCGTCTTTTTTTAAATATGGACATAAAACTCTATTTGTTCCATTTGGCCATGGTAAGTACTTTGTGTTCATACGCCTATAATACACAAAAATGAGCTACCTACAAGTTAATAAACTGCATACACAATAGATGGGGCAGTCCACGAGGAGATTGTGATTGTTATTTTGGTTGCAAGTTTTTCTTCGACTGCTCCATCCGGGTAGATCCGCTATTTAGTCCACATCCACTACCTAGTGCACAACCGCTACCTAAAGCACATTCGCTACCTAGTGCACAACGGCTACCTAGTGCACAACTGCTACCTAGTGCACATCCGCTACCATAGTCAGATCCACTACCTAGCGCACATCCGCTACTTTCTGCTGAGGTATATAAGTGACACATTACATCTACTTTTTGCGTTGAATAACCTGGGCAGGATTTCATTATGGAAGAATGTACAGTATACATTTACAAATTATTAGGCTCATTTAATTTTTTTACCAAATAGATGGCCCATGTATCATGAAAATTAAAAATTTCATTCGTTAAAAATTGGGAAATATGCGGTTGCAACCGCTGCGACTCAAAATTTTCAATTTGCCCTGTATTTTCAGAAGTAAATGCAGGAAATTGTGTTCTGCCAAATGCGTGCCACGAACCCCGGTGAGACGCAGGGGTTTGTTGTTCTAAACCCAGGGTTATCCCAATAATTTTCTATAGAAATGGGATAGTTGCCATAGACCCACGCTTGCTGAAAATAATCAGTCCTTGGTCTACTCGGGAGGTATATTCAACAACAGTATTTTTTTTAAATTTTGAACTCAAAATGATAAAATATTTGAAAATAATTTAAAAAAGTACTTGAAAAAAATTAAAAAACAAAACGAAAACGATATTTTCATCACCCGAATTGGTACAGTTAAAGAATCAAAAACGTCTGCCTAGGCTGATTGTTCTGTCACTCGGCACTTGTGTGGTCACTTTGTCATGTAAATAAGAATTTTTCACGCATTAGAATGTGATTGCGTGGTCATTTTTATGATTTTATTACCTATCTTTACTCATTAGTGACTTATCTTTAAGTAGACTCTCTGTAGTATTACGTTTTTTAACCACTCTTGCGGTTCCATAAAAGTGGCAAACAAAATATTCTTTTCAACGCCAACCGTATTCCATTTTCCTTTATTTTTTTGTCTTCGGAAAACCCTCATGAAAACAATCGCAAAACCTTTTTCACATTTTTTGCTATCTAGTAGCGGATCTGACTATGGTAGTGAATATGCACTGGATAGCCGATGTGCAGTAGGTAGTGGATCTGCTACCCAATCGCTCCATACGAGCCGTGGTTTCTGAACCTAACCTATTCTAAAGGATAGGCACGACCACAACCACACGTGTAACATTGTCTTTTTGAATCCTCAGAAAACCTGCCCTCCACCTTCCTGGGCTTGGCATCGTCTAACAGGCTATTAGTTTAAACTTGCATACTAATGGTATATTAATTTTCAAATGAGCCTCAGAAAACAAAATAATCTGTAGAAATCGATTAGCTGACAATAACTCTGCATTGTAAGTCAAAATCTTTTTTTCTCAATTTATCCGTCCAACTACAACAGTCAGCTGGGAAAAAGGTATCAGTATACACAGGTTGTTCGTTATTTGAGTGAACATCTTTTTGTGCACCAATGCTCATTTGGAAAATGGACTATAATTTTTGGTTTTCATTGGAACAACAGGGATAACTCGAACATTTAAGACACGATTTCTGATAGATTCTACTTTCCCTATGCTAAGTTGAAAATTGACCATATTTCAAAATGAGAAACTCTGGGTAGTTTCGTGCTCTGAGTTCTATGGTATCAGTGGTTTTGCTTGAAGAACGAAATTTCAGGCTGCTACAGTATGGTAAAATTTGAAAATTTTTTTTTTTTGGCATTTTTCAGTGGTCTGCTAGCCAAGCGATATTTCAGGATCGGATTGATCTAATTAAATGAATAGATATTTACAGCAAATAATTGCATATTACACTTTTTCATAGAGTTTAAAGTGTCGAAAATGAGCCGTCAAAATTGTAAAAAATTTTGGTTATGGGCACACCCCAGCATCTTCCCATCGGATGCCCCAGAATTTTATTTTCTGATTGCATCGCTCATGCATTTTTACTGTATTGGTTAAATTTCCATCTTCATCAAAATTTTTCTACGGTTTGGGAGCTGCACGGCTCTGAAGAAGGCATACTTACGGCAATTTCTCAAAAAGCATTACATTTACCCCTTGTGACACATATATTATCTATAGTATGGAATTATCAAATAACTAACAGACTATAGTTTGATGTACTAATTGCTCCACAAGCAAACATTTTACACTCTGCTATAAAGTTTAAACAGTCGAGGATGAATAGCAAAAATGAAGGAAAATCCTGTTTAGAGGTATCCCCGAGCCCCTTCGCCCAGGATGCCACAGAATTTTATCTTTTTATTCCTTCGTTCATACATTCCTACAGTAGCTGTGGAAGCGGCATCGTGATTCGAATACCCCTTGAAGAGCCACACAGATCCAAAGAAAGCAAAATTCTGAAAATTGATCAAAATTCAATAAATTTTTTTGTGTTTTTGTGTTTTCATGGAGTTGATTCATTATCTCAATACTGGAACCAGAAAATATATTAAAAAAGCCATAACTTTTTGGACTTGTTGTAGCAAAGCTGTGATTTTGGGATTTTAACTTTATACATTTTGTTCAATTTCATTTAGTCACTGATCTAAAAGGACAATACAAGCCACGGCCTAATCAGATTTCACAAAATCTATCTCATTGACCTAAAAAAGGAAAATCATAAAGCTCGCTGTGTGAATAGCAGTTTGATTTCTGTATTTGCAGGTCATTTCACATTTGTCATATACATTTAGGGAAATCATCCTTCTTCATGGCTTGAAGACATGCAACATGAAAAAATCTCATGAGTAAATGACTAAACTAAATCTGCACTGAAGATTTTTTTCTACTATACAGCAAATATTGAAAAAATCTTCATTAGAGGGTTTATTTGAAAAGAAATTTATGTTTTTTATCTTTTACTTTGCGTTTTTTATCTACAAAAATTTGAAGATGGAAATACTGTAATTACCAATAACATTGCAAGGCTAACATAAGCAGCAAATTGGCACATTTGCTTATTGTTGGCGCATTTGCTTATTGTAGTTGGTAATTTATTTATAGTCAAACTGCTATACATGCAAGAATTGATACAAACTGATTTGATGTAATAAATTTTTGTTTTCTCTATCTTTAAGGGTCATTTGTTGTAGTGAATTTCTGCCGATTTTTCACGATTTTATAATAGTTTTGTCAATTTCATGAAAATGCCTGCAAGTACAACATGTGCGACCATGCCGGACCTGTCCCAGCGCATCAGTTACTGTAGAAGACGAATTTTGTGAATTAGTGAGTGTATGTTATTGATTATTCTCGTGTGCCTCGCCTTTTATATTATAACTAGTATTTCGTGTGTGCAATATTCGCCTTGCCTTTATACTGGTAAGATGTCAGATTTTTTGGAAGGGGCGATTTATAGGTAAGTATTATAAATAAATGTTTAGTTAGGAAAGTGTTTTATTTGTGTCCAAAAGTGTGTTACCTTGTCTGACTAGTTTTAGTCAAGCATTTCTTGAGCAGGTAGTATTCTTGTACTGGACTTTTCGACTCTGAGTGAGGAGTCATTCCAAGCTTTAGGGCAGGCGCAGGGAAGCACTGGCGTTAAGGCTATCTCTCCTGCACTTCAATTCTTCTTACTGATTTCAACTCCTTCCTCGGACCTGACGGATCAAGGAGGCAACAAATCGGGCAGAACCGCCCCAAACACACATCCTTATTCTTCAAATACAAGAAATTTGTACTTGCCTGTTTCAACAGAACAGAATGGATCGCCAACAGCTTGAAACGTTCAGCCTGGAAATCCACTTTCGATCAGAAAGGATAACTGTAATTTTCTATAAAATGATCGACAGTAACCTCCAACAGAAGCAAACGGACTGAGAATTTTTCTTTCGTTTGGTAACATTGTGTAGCTTGCATTCCATTCCGTTCCATCAGAAAAGGCAAGTATAAATGACCTTTTAGGGTATTATTCGATGTATTTGCTGAAACAATCAATTGACATCTATCTTAATATAAAGTAAAAAATAGTTGTTGAAGTTGATATGTCAGTAAAGATCGGATCATGATCTGGCAATAGTTTCCTGTTACCTGGACGACCAACAAAGTCCATTCATGAAGAAATGATCAAAGTAGTGGTCGCAGTTTAGGAAAACACAGCCCTTCTAGAGATTAGGGGCCCAATGAGTAAAGGATGGGCCACGGGCGAATAACAGGCTAAAATGTGTAAAAAACGGCGGGGCAAATCGAGGGGCAAGTTGTGGGTTATTTTGTGGGCTAAACTTGGGGCAAATTGCAGGATAAATCTGGGGTGGGGGGAAATCTCGAGCCAAATGACAGGCCAAGGTCAGGGTGAAATTTCAGACCCAAACGCAGGGCAAAATTAGGGCTAAATGGTAGGCTAAATCTAGGGGCAAACTGGGGCTCAATGGCGGACTAAACAAAGCATAGCCATCACCATATGACGAAAGGTTATGGTTCCCCATTGACTAGTGCACTGTACCACAGAAATAATGCATGAAACCCGGCAGACTAGAGTATTTGAGTTCATCTGATCATCACCAAGTTAATTCGTTGTATTTTCCTGTTTCATTGCTGCACAATGCACCCAACAGTCTCTGAGTTGTAATTGTCTACAGTGGACCGTTGTTTATTGGCGTCGATTTTGCATATCAAAAAATCATACACTACATACCACAATAATTATCGACATCGTACTGTTGAAATGCTTTCCAGTCAATGGATGATTATTCTCCAAAGAAATCCCAAGTTGGGCAATGTATTCCACTAGAAAAGGATCATAAATAAATATGCCGCCATCCACACTAACGGCCCTGTCATACTTCGCCGCGAGATACTGCATGGCACCCCACGGCGATGCGCGGCGCTGGTTGTCCTATTCATACTAACAAGCGGCACTGCTTTTTTACTTTTGGATTTTGCTCTTCTCAAAAAATGTGTATTGCTCGTCTCGACAAATGCAAAATACGAAAAATGCAAAAAAGATGAAAAATATGAAAAAAATCGAAAAATAAAAAGTGCAAAAGAAAAATAAAAATCAATCATTCCTGCACGGTGCAGATAGAAGCTGGCAAAAAAGCCAAGTCTACAGATTTTGCTTCAATTTTCTTCTCATTCTAACGATTAATAGCTCTTGAACTGCTGAGAAATATAAATTTACATAAATTGATTTTGAAAAATTGAATATATATGCACGATTATTTATTCACATATGTGCTATATACAGGATCCAGATCTGATCTGAGACCGGTCGGACCTGTCATTTAGGACCCAGATTCAAAGTGGATCCATCTCCTTTCCCTAGTACTCGGGAAATCGGGACGTTCTGGGAATAGAGACTAATGTATTTTTCGGGGAAATAAAAAATTTATTCATTATTCGGCAAATCGGGACCTACAGGGAATATGAACTTTCAGACAATTGGGATATTTGCCGAAAAGGGACGTTGGGGGAATAAAGACACAATCGAAATGGAGTGCACTTGCTGTAGGAACATGTTTACACCTACTTTGCATACTCATAATTTTTACACATTATAATGTCTTCATTGCAAATTGAGTGATCAACTACTTGGCAAATCCTCATTGAAAATTGAGTAATCAATTTGGTAAAATAATTTGACAAGTGTCAGAATTCGCCATTCAAGTGAAAAATATGATTCAACTACATGTATTGATGTCACAGTATGCAACAATATGTTACAACAGCAGTATGCTGCAACTTTAGAACCCATAACTTGTTCAAAAATTTCGGTTCAGTTGAAACTTGATGGCGGCACTGCGTGGCGCCTCAAAAATTACAAAAACCTATTCATACTTCAAAGGTGGTACCACGGGCGCCTTCCAGCGCCGCCTTTTAGTATGGATAGAACAACCGGCACCGCGCGGTGAAGTATGACAGGGCGTTAACTCTGTTCACACCATCCACATTCTGCGGACACTGTGAAAAACACTTCAACCCGGTATGTGAACACATATTTTGCTGGGCTAGCTGACTCTGCCGTGCCCCACTTTCCATCATTCGGTGATGGGGCTATTCTCGGGCTAAACAGTGGGCCACTGCTGTGCTACATGGCGAGATAAATCGATGGGCAAATTCCGGGCTAAATCGTGGGACAAATGGCGGACTAAAGTCTGGGTTAAATCGCAGGATAAATCTTGGGGACAATTGGTGCGCTAGATCTAGGGCTAAATTATGAGCCAACTCTCGAGATAAATTAAAGGCTAAATTGCGGGCTAAATAACGAGATAGTTAGTTAGTCCACCATTCAGCCCTAGCCTGTCTCTAGCATGTCCTTCCTTTCGTCATTTGGGCCTCTTAAATCAATTTCGAAAATTTTGAAATGTTTAGAGTAGAAAGGGTGATCAACAAGGAGTCACTATCATGGAGGAAAAAATTACTCAATAGACTTAACTAGCCTTCCATAATTGTGAATAAAATTTTGGCTCCAATTCCGCATCGATCATTTGAAAAAGAATGCAATACACTGACATTTTACCGGATATGCGGAATATTTTCATTTTTTGTCATTTATCTTTTTTCATCAGACAAACTTGAGGGATGTATTCGGCTCATCACCGATCTAAAATTTACTGCAGATGAACTGTAGGGGACCAGTTCTCAACTTCAACGAGTTTCAATTGATTGTTAGTGGCACGTTAGGGCACACTCTTTTGTCATTTCACTCTGATATGTTAAAATCAGTCAGCGACAAAAAATTTATTCTGCTTAATTCTGAAGTTTACTGCAACAATTCACACAGCGAACTTTATGATTTTTCTTTTTCAGATGAATGAGATAGTGTTGAAGGGCTTCCTGGGTGGCGCCGTAGCTGTCCCACCATTGGCCAATGTCGGGGTAGGTGTAACCATCCCGACCAGGGCTCAACAAAAATGGCCGGGTTCGGAACCCATGGATTGGCTAAAACATCAATCCTACGGGTGGAATGTTGTATGTTGCCATACAACATCCCTCCCCCCTTGGAGCAACAGGGGGGCCCCCTGGTACGGTCACCAGTGTTGAAGGGCTTCCTGGGTAGCACCGTAGCTGTCCCACCATTGGCTAATGTCGGGGTAGGTGTAACCATCCCGATCAGGGCTCAACAAAAATGGCGGGGTTCGGAACCCGTGGATTGGCTAAAACATCAATCCTACGGGTGGAATGTTGTATGTTGCCATACAACAATAGATTTTGTCAGATTTGATGAGGCGAGGGGCTATCACCTTTTTAGATTGGTGACTTGAATCACTTTGATGAAAATAGTTTGGACTGGAACTTGTATCAGTGACTAACGGAATTGAACAAATTTCATCAAATAGATGAAAATGCAGTTAAAATTATAATCGTTTTGCTACAACATGTTCAAAAAGTTGTTGCCTATTTAATGCATTTTCTGGTTCCAGTATTGAGATAATGAACCAACTCCATGGAAACACAAAAATTAAAAATCCAGAAATTGAGCAATTTTCAGGATTTTGCTTTCTTTGGATCTGTGTAACTTTTCAAGGGATATTCGAATCGCAATGCTGCTTTCACAGCTGCTTTAGGAATGTATGAACGAAAGAATAAAAAGATAGAATTCTGTGGCATGGTGGGCGAAGGGGCTCGGGGATGCCTCTAAACAGGATTTTCCTTCATTTTTGCTTCTCATCTTCAACTGTTTAAACTTTCTTGCAGAGTGTGAAATGTATGTTTGTGGAACAATAAGTACAGCAAACTAGTCTGTTAGTTATTTTATAATTCTATACTATATAGTTTGTTTTTTATTAAATGCTTCTAAATTGAAAAAAGACAAGAATCAAATATCTTGTCAAAATCGCGTACACAAAGCTTTGACCGTAAGATTTTTCGTTAAAAAATTTTTTAAACGTTAATTGTATAACCTCATAAATTTACTGTCTTACATGACGAATGGATCAGCAGAAATTCATAAAAATCTAAAACGGTACTTGCTTTCCACTGTTATAATTTGGAAGCATTTCGAGAAAACCAGACTATAGATAATAAACGTATCACAAGGGGTAGGCAAGGGCCACCTGGAAAATGTAATGATTTTTGAGAAATTCCCATAAGTTTGCCTTCTTCAGAGCCGTGCAGCTCCCAAAACGTTAGAGAAATTTTGATGAAAATTTAACCAATACAGTAAAAATGCATGAGCTATAAAATCAGAAAATAAAATTCTGCGGCATCCGATGGGAAGATGCTTGGGCGTGCCCAAAAACAAAGTTTTCTTCAATTTTGACGGCTTATTTTTTACACTTCAAACTCTATGAAAATGTGTAGTATGCAATTATTTTCTGTAAATATTGCATCAAATGAAAGCTTATTCTCTCCTCTGTAAAATGAATATTCATTCATCCAATAAGATCAATCTGACCCTGAAATATCGCTTGGCTAACAAGAAAACTGAAAAATGTCAAAAGTAGATCAATTTTCGAACTTTGGCATGCAGTAGCGGCGTGAATTTTCGTTAAACCACGGATACCATAGAACTAAGAGCACGAAATTACTCAAAACTTCTCATTTTGAAATATGATTAATTTTCAACTTACATAGGTCAATGTAAAAAAGGTAGAATCTCTCAGAAATCGTGTCTTAAATAATTTTGTGTAAAATATTGGTTATTTATACAAAAATATTCAGAACCCCAATTTATTCGGCCTCAGGTTAACATCAAAAAGTAAGTATTTGATTTTTAACCTTTTAAATTTTTGTCAAAAACTTCTGTTTCACTGTAACTATCTCAATGTTTGTTTTTCGTCTGCTTCGCACATTCCAAACTGGAGAAAGTTGGAAAAAACATCCCGATCCATTCTAAAAAGAATTAAAGTCACCTAAGGAAAAATTATTGATTTTGATGTCAGTGAAGTTTTGCTGAAACAACATTCTGTATTTAAACTCGAGACTAGAACCAATGAACAGAAAAACAAAACTCTGTGATCATCGAGAAATGCTCGCTTATTTCATTTTTCTGACATTTGGATGATGAATGCCGATCAAACGAACTTCGAAGGAAGGTCTCCTATATCCCGGCGCTTCTTTCCTCTGTGGAACTATATCGAAACCGTCGCCGCTACATGATTCACTCATCATCTTCATGCAAGAATTCTGATCTTCTATTTTCGAACTGCGACATAAATAACCGTTTTTCAATGATGCTACATTTTTAGAATCTTTCGACGTTTGGCACAACTTTTTGAAACATTCGGCTGAACTGCTGCGACGGCGATTGGTGGATGTTGTCGATGCGGTGGTTTTCGTTTTATTTGCCGATGAAACCATTGGCACCGTTTCGGAATATGGAAAAATGACGAATACTGATTGTCTTTTCAAAGCCAGTTGAGTGGCGATATGTCGTCGTTCCGCATCTAGGTACAATCTTATTGTAAAATGTTGTTTATTCCAACATCGTTCAAAAAGATGGTCAGCACACAGGGGTTGTAATACTGCGCTTTCCTTAGTCTCTTGATGATAATTATAAATTATAGATGTATAGAAAGACTTGAACGAGTGAAAATAGAACTGTTTAGTTAAAGCCGTCGATTATTTTGCATTTATTGTGTCTAGGGAAATTTGCAATTCGAAATTTTTAACGTTCTATGATTGCCGAGCTGCAGATGACTTTAGCAATCTAATTGTTTGCTGTCAACTAAAACGACTGTAAAAGTTACATGGGTCATTTTTATTTCATATCAGATTCTAAAAAAGCCATTCTCTCGAAGTTAATTGACTCCCCTGAAATCTTTCAAAAATAATTTACGAGACTTCAAAATCACCACTTTGATCCATAATGGATTACAGATCAAATGGTGTAATTCTGTTACATGACACTACTTAAATAATTTTGGCACAGTGAGCGCAAAAAAACCGGGACCAGGGTCTTCTACATTTTATGTTAATGTTTATCCTATATGTTTATCGTAGTTACAAAACTTTTAAATCCGCGGTTTTTTGGACTAACACAAAAGTCTTCTTCTTGGCCAAACTGAACCAGGTCCTGTATTAGAAGTCATAATTTCCACTTTCATTCCGTCAATGTTTTCACTGCTTGCGAATAAACTGATTCATACTGCTTCGTCACAACTGAGCATAGATTCAGGTTGTTCAACAGTAGTCGCAGTAGTTTTCCAAAAATTTCCTCATAAGAATATCAGAAAAAAAAGACGAAAATAATACGACAATGTGTATCTGTTATTCCGAATTCTTGTGAAAATGGCCTACTCTGCATAACGTATGTACTCTCAATCCAGCATAACAGAGAAAAAACGTTAAATCGTCAACTTGGACACGCCACGGATGAGACACTGCACCAGAAAAGGTGATTTCTTTTGGAAATTCTGGAAATAAATATTTTAGACGGGAATTTTAGCACGAGTTCCATAAGCACAGCCGCTAACTTTCCTTAATTTGTATTACTTTTTCTTAGCAAGACTAAAATTTTCATTAGCACTGACCCAACTGTATTAGCACCGTGCTAAATACGACAACCCCGATTTCAAGTCTTGTTTCTATATTTCATTATTGTAAACTAGGGATGCGTCGGACCTATTGATCCGGTGTGCACTAGATACTACCCGATATTTTCTGACTCGGCCTAAGGGAGAAAAAAGACTCTTGACCCGATCGATACCTCGGTGCATTGCGAGCCACGGGTCAAGGAATTAAGATTGTCATTTTCACTGTTAGAAGAAAAAGTAAAGAAAATTTTATCCTACCTTCGAGATTGAAATTCAGTCATTATTATATTTCAAAAATAAAATCTTATCAATAGTTTTTCCATTAAAGGAGTGAACGAGAGTAGTGAATAATTGATGTATCTTTTCTGCGGTCAATAGTTTTTTGGGCGACCTGTGATCGATAATATCCTATTTACTATGGCAATTTTCGCGTTAATCAGCTGTTGCATGTGGTTATTTAATGGGCGAATGGACATCTTAGGTCACTTTTGGTCATTTGTGATCATTTTTTCTTAAATGTGTTATTACACAATGGACGATGAATAATACTTAGCCTTGGTTCAATTCCCGTAATGTATGTAGAATTATTCAACAATATCATGATAAAAACCAATTATATGGAATTAAAAATACTATTGAGATAGAATACTGTTTCACAATAAGTGTTCCGAAAAGATTGAAATTTGAATGGTAGAAAGTATATACATATAAACTAAAATTAAATTTATTGGAATGATTCCAAATGATAAAACTAGGAAGCATACATGCAATTGGGGGGGAGTGCTATGGGAACCCCCTCCCCAGAAATCTTCGACCATATGGCTAGCCATTGGGCGACCGCCCCCAGGATTTTCCAATCCTATGGCTAGCCATATGGTAGCCCTAGGGACCCCCATACTTTTGGTTGGAAAAATACTGAAAAATGTTAATTTTTTGATGAAAAATGTCAATTTTTGGACAAAAATGGTCAAAAACATCGATTTTCTCAGCGCTTCGCGCCATAAATGAATTTTTTTATCATATTTTAGACAAAAATAACTATTTTTTGAACCATTTTTCAGACTTTTTTCGTGAAAAAATCGAATTTTTTTCCTTCAGAGACCCCTCCCTCAAAATTTTGGGAATTACTGACCCCCGGCCCCAAAAAAGTGGCCCAACTCCCCCCCCCAGACCTCAGGGCTTCGTTACATGTATGCTAGGAAGCAAGCATATATTTACGATTTTCTGTTAGCCCATGTAGGACTAAATTATGAGCTCACTCAACTAAGCTTTAACAACATTCGGATCATTCTTCCATTTACAAACCTTTAATAAGGAGTAGAGAAAATGAGCACTGTGGTCAAAATCGCTTACACAATTTTTTTGTCAAAAATGGTGAAGATTAGCGGACCACCCAGATTTTCCCTTACGATTTGCATAGATTCAGTCCGATTTTATGGCTTATCGGACATGCTCATCTTACCGTTGAGGAGGCCGATGCATCAGCAACTGCAGTTTTTTGCCATCGATCGTTTTCTACCTGCGAGAAAGTTTTCAAGGAAAAGTTTCTGAGATTGAGCCGGAAATGAAATTCTAAAAAAAACATTTTTTTCCGCGAACAAGAAGGACATAGCATCCTTGGCTATTATTTCACATATTTCCTTATCTATTTTCAATGATCATGAATCATTTGGTTTTGATTGTTTGCCTTGAATATGAGAAAGGTTTTATTTATTTCCCACTTCCCATTTCTCAAAAGGGCAGTTGGTATTTAAAGGTAATAAGATATGCCAATTCTCATGTTCAATGTTTACTCACTCTAAAAAACAAGCATGCCACATGGAGAGTATGTTATGTTGTACAGTATGTGCTCGCGTTCCACTATATGAACTGAAGATAACCTTTTTTAAGCGTGACCCGGTATGCTATGAATTGGCTCAGGGTCTTTGACCTGACCCGTGACCCGATTCGGTATTTTTACTGCCTGTTTTCACTGTCTAATTCAGCTAAAACCCACTCCGATATTCTCTGGCCCGGTGCATCCCTATTGTAAACTGCTTCCCGACTTGATATCAAATCGCAACTTTGTTCTTCATTTCTTACTTGATCTTTCGCAACTTTCGCAGTATGTTTTGTTGAGCTTTTTCGATTGGTCGAAATGAAGTTTATCGTCGCTTTTGGACTTCCTCAGTTTCGTCGATGATTTTATTGATGAGTGAATCAGAGCCGCGGATGGAAGGCCGTGCCAGAACCGGAGGTCCTGATCGGCGGATATTCCACCGTTCTCCCGGCACACGATGGCACTGTCCTCTTCTTCACCCGACTCCGAATGACGGAAGTCGGTATTGTGTGGATTCCCACCATAGCGGTAAACATGGTTCGAACGGCCATCGTTTCCGCAGCTGAATTGATAGTGGAACCCAGACGATTGGGCTAAACTGACTTCCAAACTGCATTGCACAGCCTGGATTAGGTGTGGGATTCCGCGAATGTTGCTAAGGAGTTTCTCGGCATTGTAGCGTTCCAAAAGTCTCTAAAAAAATTGTATACAAAGATCATTTTATAACGTAGTACAGTAGTAGTTTGGAATTTCTTAACTCCAACTTACAGTAAACTGAATTTTCATTTATCGAGTTGAACCTCCTAATCAACCCAGAACAAAACATACTAAGGAATGATTGGTTGCTGGGATCTGTAGGTTCTCTGAAAATTTGTGTTTAAACGTGACAGGAAGATAACTTATTGAAGATTTTGTCCAAGTCCTCTAGGGGTGGCAGAAGAAGGGTTCTGGTTTTTCTAGGAGGGGTTCTGCTAACTAATATAAGGTGAACTAGTGAGAAGCTTAAGAGGCATATATTTTCCTAAAAGAATCACAGGTCGTGTAAAAGTGCTGCATGTGACCATTCATCTCCTGAATGGCCTGCACAAAGGACTTTTTGACTCGGTAAACCCCTTCGGAGTCGTGGATTCGAATTCTGTCATCAAAAATTTAGTCTTATGACGTTTTTAGCAAACTAGAGAATAATAATATACTGGGTGTCAGGTCGAAAGAACCTATGGAGTGGCTGAACCGAGCTCAATCAGTATTGCTGATACTGCAGCGATTGAATGAACCTCATTGATTTAAATTTAGAAAAAATGTCAAAATTGAACATTGAACAGTGTGGAACTTTTGACTATCATTCACGTAAAGAATACAAAGATAACCCATTTGGTGAAGTTTATGGCTGTTCTACACTATTGTAACTTGTAATCCGAGACGATTGAAAATTTCAGCCTCGGAGATGTCCCCTGTATGGCCATCAACTGAGATCAATGACAAAAAGTCGTCTAAATCGGTTCGATAATGGAACGTATCATCAGCCATGCTGGAAAAAATCAAGCACTTCCGACGATGTGTTGCGTTCTATAGGTTATTTACATTTTGAATAACTGGTTGAGTTTTTAACATAGTAAACTGCCCCAAATGAATTTTGAAACCTAGAAAGAAGTCAGAGCCATTTCAAATCTGGATCTTCTGCCAAAATTGAACCGTAAAAAATTTTCACAATAGGGATGAGCATGAGTTTTTTGGTATGACCTAAAATCATGAGGTTATTCTTGCAGTGGCCGACCGAAGGGTACAAAATCACACATTTTAATATGTAGTCACAAAGGCAGAATAATTTTATCCTGCGATGAACACTTTATTTTGTAACCCGCGTTGCAATTTTTAGTTTCGAAGAAGGAGTAAACGTGTGACGTGTTCATCCCAGGATAGCCCTAACTCGCCTTTATGAATGCGACCCAAATGGAATGTTTTAACATCCGCAAGGGAATCCAACGTTGATCTTATTCATGGATTCCGAATAAAGTTAGAAGCAAGTTTTCTACTTAAGGGTTAATCATCAACGTTTAATACTACGTCAAAACAACCCGAGAGAATGCAGGCGGAAACTAAAGGTTGGACAAGTGAATTCCACTTCTTGAACATCCCATCATGCTGGTATTGTTCCGGATGACATCAAGAGACTGCAATAAACTCAAGTCGATCACACCCTGTAGTATTTCGACCTAATATCTGGTGCGGCTTGCACATTCGCTGAACATCGTCATGTGACTGCACTTTCTTAGCAATGTGCACTAGAATGTAGAGTAGACATTTTTCTCATCCTGTAGAAGTTTCAAATTGAATTTGTAAGTTTTATGTTTCACCCCAAGGGCGTAATATATAAGTGTATATAAGATTCCAAAAATGGAGTCATAGTTCCTGCACAACCGGCGGAGAATCATCAGTTTGATATTATGTGGTAAAAATTTGAATAAAGCATAGCATGACACAATAACTATAGTCTGTTTTTCTTGAAATGGTTCTAAATAATGAAAGTAGAAAGTAAGTAGTGACCTAACCTTTAACAATTTTTGAGTGAAAAATTTCACAGTGAAAAATTTTACAGCTCTATGTAAACGATTTTGACGACAGTAGTGATTTGTATCACTTTTCTATTTGGAAGCATTCTATAAACAACAGACTATACTCATAAACAGGCTGGCTGCCCAAAAAGTGTACGGACTGAGGCACTGAAGAAGAACCTAAGGTCTTTGATCAGGCGTAACCCACAAAACGGAAAATGGCTACTGAGCTCCGAGTTTACCGAGCAACTGTATGGCAGATTGTGACAATGGACGCGGGCTTGCCGAACCCATAAATAACTTGCCGAACCCACAAATAACCGCTGTTCGGTCAGAGGAGAAACAAAAATGTTCACAGCTCTTATTGTGGCTTGCAAATGATCAGTTTAAAAGGATCACGTTCTTTGATGAGAAGATATTTGTGATTTAAGAGGAATTCAACAGCCAAAATGGACGTGTATACGCATCAAACCTCATTGCAGCTGTTCAACGACCACAAAACTTTATTGTTCGAACCGGGGTATCAGGTTTGGGGAATACGAAATTGCATATTGTCAAATATGAAGTTAAAATGACGGTCGAATGCAATGAGGATTAAGTGCTCCGACTGGAAGTAAGATCTTGTAGATAGAGCATCCTCAAGCAATGGCGGTGGTAATTCCAGCAAGATTCAGAACAGTCCCACAAAGCTCGAACACACAACAATGGTTTCGTGACAAAAATTCCATTTTCATACCACAGCGAAGACAGCCATCATATAATGAATCCCTCGAAATAGGCCTTTCAAAATGCACGGAGGCAGTTGCACACTACCATAGCGTCTTGGCCAACGACTCAAGCGATGTGTGCAAGCCGACGATCGCCATTACAGATAAGCGGAGATGGGTCTACGACAATTTGGCGTATACCAATTTGGTGTATGACAATTTGGCGTAAACAATTTGGCGTATGTCAATTTGGCGTATATGTCAATTTGGCGTATGTCAGTTTGGTGCATAACGTCAAAATTTTTTATTTTTTGGCGCATGATTTGGCACACAATGACTAATTTTTTACGGAATTTTTTACAAGTCGGTTCCCTTCCAAATTATGGTCCAAACTGGCATTTTCGGACTCCTCAAGATGCCAGCTATCCATATCAGTTCGAAAATCAAGGCGCTCATGGCATTCAGGAACTCATTTGCATCTGCACACATCTCACATAGTCCTTGTCACTACAGAAAAATCCTACCTACTTCAGGAATGGTCCACCAGCCTATGGACTCAATGCGTTCACCACTACACAATTTCATCAGAAAGTCTGAACACTATATTCCTTTAAAACCTTTGATACTATTTTAACTAACAACCTCATTTGGAAGAGCCTCAACAGTGCTGCGCCCTTGGGGCGCAGCTGCTGTACCCTAAGCCTAAGTCTAAGGAAAATTTTAAAGGAAAAATAAAGTCTACTCACTAGTCACAAAAATCCATACTCAAAATTAACAAACAACTCATATACAATAAATAGGCTGAAGGCCGGGAACTGACTTATAAAATTTAGCCTTTTTTACTTTTTTAATCATGTTTCTACGAAGTTTTTGAATATTCGCAACTTCTTTCGTAAGCCTAAAGGCGGATTCATACTTCATCCGGCATCCGGCGTCTGGCAAGCTATTCTTAGCTTCCAGCATTCAGTGTCCGGCATCCGGCAATTTGGTTTCCGGCAAGTTGCCGGATGGGATGGCAATTCATACTTCTTCCGGCGCCGGAAATGCCGGATGACAATTCATTCTTGCTTTTACTATGTTAAAATACTTAGAAATCTGTGCAGTATGTTGTTTCAGGAGAAATTGCGTATGGAAAATATATATAATATTATTTTCCAGGTCTACTCGTAATTATTACGATGTCAGACGAAGAAAACTTGCTTGATCTAGCAATTTTGTACTATTTATTGAAGAGAAATTTCTCAAATTTGTCAATCTTCCATAGGCATGACTAAACTATAATTACGCCTAGAAAAAAGTCTTTACATGAATACCCTGCACATGCTTTCAAGAACGAAAAAAATATACAAAATACTCAGCAATCAAAAATTAAACGAACGCCGTGATTAAAAACAAAAAATTTCGCAAACTAAAAAAATCGATATACAACATACAAAATATGCTTTCCGGCATCCGGAAAAGTACAAACTGTTTCTACTCTTCCCAGGCAAAACTCCAGTCTTCCCGGCAAAAAAATGAGACGGCAGAGTGGGAAAAGGAAAAAAATGATGTCATCCGGTGCCGGATTGCCTGCGGACGATTTGCCAGATGAAAAATCTAACAATAGACTTTTTTCAGATGGGGAATGCCGGACGCCGGATGCCGGACGAAGTACGAATCTGCCTTAAGCCTAATGCCTTTGTTTACAGCTACCGATTTGAACAATAATGATCTCCTATGTTTCTAATGCATAATACAACAGCCTGTATAATATAACAGCCAATATATGCCAAAAGTGTCATGCGCCAAATTGACATATATGCCGAATTGACATATACGCCGAATTGACATACGCCAAATTGTCTATACGCCAAATTGTCATACGCCAAATTGACGTGATCCCCAAGGAGATATATACTTCAATAATCGCAGGTCATTTATGTAGCATTCAAACGGTGTTAAAAAATATTTCATGTCTAGAAATTTTTGGGTTACACGTTAAGCTTAACATATTCAAATATTTCAGACACTAGTGTTTCCACAGTTTATCAAATGGCGTGCTTGTCAATTTTTTTGCATCTGAATCCGTTAAAAAGGATTCGAAAATGCCCGTGATCAAATGGTAACAACTGAAAGGATCTACAACACATGTTTCAAATCTCATAGAACAACCTGCTAAGCCCATCACAAATTTATCAGTCAATTTTCATTGGCCTATTTTTCCTAAAGGGCCAACAAATTAAATTTGAAAGAAAGGTTTTTGGAGAGAATAGTTTTTTTAGTTCTACTGAACATTGCTAAAAATGGATAATTAACACGAATGCTGTACTTGTGTACGGAAGCTGTCTTAGAAACATATTTTTTAGACTTCTCTGTTTTTCTAAAACAAATGCCAACAAAAAGATGTTGATCGGGATTTCTAAGATGTATTATAGTATTTCAAATATCGAAGAGAGCGAAGAGTGTTTGATGCAAAAATACGATTAATATACAATCCATATTCTGTTCTATCTGTCATGATTCTACAATAGTCAAAAGTAAGTCAGCAAGTTATAATTTTTGGTCTTTTGTAGTGTAGATGCCAATTGATCGCGAAATCTTCAAAAGCTCTACTCAACGGGAAGTTGCGGATATAGCATGTTTACCTGATTATTACACACGCAGAAAGGAAGATTCTTTTTTGCAAATAAGCTCCTCGAAACGAGCAAACGAATACGAACAGGTCAGCATGTGAACGCAATAAAAAGATAATGGGCTTTTTTGTCGCCAAGTTATAGCCGGATCGATAAAGGAATAGTTTTCCAGATAAAAAGGACATTTTCGCGGAGAACGCACCCGCACAAAAAAGTAATATAGGTAATATGGCCCGATTTTTTTCTCCCTTGCGCAAGAAGCAATTTTAGTAAAATCAGTTTCATACACCAAACACCTTATGAGCAGTTTCTTCCAGTAATTTAAAACTCAATGGTTCACTTGGACTTCTAATATATCCAATAAAATCTGCTGACTTATCGAATGAATCCTTACTCTAATATGAGGTTGTGATTTGCAAAAACTTCTCGACATTCACAGCACAGTAACTGGAAAGACACTTCAGGAATGACGTTCTGATAAGAATTTCATTATATGAGCACCGAAAATTTCAATTTCAAAACAAAGACTACGCGATATGGAATAATCACTCTATTACCGAACTTGAAGGCAATTAATATATCCTGCAGTATTAATTAATGTATACTGCAATGAACTTGAGAGACTTGGGAAAAAGGATGTTCGCTTACAGTGCAGGTTTATCATTTACATGACATCTGTTTGCGTTCTAGGGCTCATTTTAAAGAATGGACCATAGTTGAAGAAGTCGTGTGCAAACTTCCAAATACCTTACAATTTTTTACTCAAAAAATGGAAAGTGTTAGTAGAGTAGGCTCAATTTTTCCAGCCGCATGCTACATGGTTTAGCAGAAAATGGTAAAAATATGAAACAGCTGCTTTCCACTTATACTTAAAAGCATGTCGAAAAAACGATTAATATCAGATTTTAGGATCAAACAAAACGAGAAAAAAGATTATATAGCTGAATTTCAAACAATGATGAATTTGTAAAACTGTATTTATAGGTCAAGGGAAGTCGTCCTTTTTCATAACTGATGATGTAGGTTGTCGGAGATAATATCAAGAACAGACTATGAGGTTATAGTGGATAGTTGAGTAAGTCCACCCTGTGACGCGTGGTTGGCTGAGAATAGTAGAAATGTGAAATATTACTTGCTTTCAAGTCACATTCTACAAGCATTGAACTGACCACAACTGTTTCGATATTGCCTAACATTTCAAAATTTCTACTCTAAAAAAGCAGAACCATTAATAATGGTTTAAAAACTGCGGTGTCGATGCCGGAAAGGGACAAAACCGTCTTAATCCTACGGGAAATTGTCGCAGTGGAAACCGGCTTATGAGCTTTCATAAAAGATAGAAAACATCGAGTTTCAGAGCCCCTGATTGCTTTGGTTGCATCCAGATAGAGCTGGAAATAAATGTAGGGGCAACAATGGGATTCCGAAAATTTGAAAATTTTGAAAGAAACAGGAGGACCACAACGTCTGGTTTTAGTAATGGCTGGAATAGTAATAAGAATAATGTCCCCGAAAAATTTTATGTAGCGAATTTCCAACTTTTGAATTTCAGATGCCCTTTTTGGGCAGCTTAATGACAACAGCATGATAGATTATAAAGTAAACAATTTCAAGTCTTGAGGGGAAATGGGAGTTAAATTAGGGCAAAGATCTTTCAAAAAAATGAAGAACAAGAGCAACATCCCATGTTGAGGCATATCTGGGTCTAGGTGGATTAAGGTTAAAAATCCCTTTCAAGAAACGCGTGATTAGTGTATTATTTGTTAGGTCGCACCCAATTTCACCAAAAAATGTAACAATAGCTGATTTAGCTGCAGCTATGGTGCTGTATTTTAGATTATTTTTATGCAAATGCAATAAATAGTGAACTAATTCGCATGCAGCAGGTCGAAAGGGATCGATTTGTTGTTGAGAACACCAGTGATGCCACTTTTTAATGGCCGAATTATAGTGTTTCTGTGTTCTGCTGGACCATGATTGAAGCATGATGTCCGCAGCCTCCCCTGAAACGGCACTGGTCTGCCAGAAACTCCTAATATTTTCCAAGCCGAAAGGCGAAGTGTTTTGTTTAGCAAGAGGGGATGAGGAAGCCCTGATGGAAGCAAAAAGGTCAACGGAAAAAGGACCCCATTTTTTATTTAAAAAATCAAAAAGCGCTGCATTCAAATGCCAGTCACTGCTGTCAGCAAAATTTTGGGATAACCAATCAGCTTCAATGTTAAATTTTCCAGGAATATGTGTAGCTTTAATGTTCAGGTGGCGATTGAGGCATCAAAACCAAATTTTAATGGACAAATGGCAAAGTTTGTGCCATCTAGCTTGTTGATGTAGGCAATAGCTGTAGAATTATCAAGCATTAAAGAAACTGACGTGTGAGAAAGATTGGAACCAAAAATTTTTAGGCCCTAAAAGGCTGCTAAAAGTTCTTTACAGTTTATATGCAAATTTAATTCATCGTTTTCCCAGAGACCACTGGCTTTGTGTGAATCACAAAAAACGACCCAGCCGTCATCAGAAGCATCTGAAAAGATGGTTTGAGAAACAGGGTGTGGAAAAATGTTTTTACCATTCCAGGAATTTAACTGTTTAGACCAAAGTTCGAGTTCTTTTCTGGCCTCATATGAAAGAATGATGTGGTGATTATAATTATTGTATTTTTTTAAACCACAAATTAAGCAAGCCTGCAATTCTCTAGTGAATAGACTAGCACGTTACAAAGCTTGACTAACTGAAACGAATTTTCACAATAAACAAACCAAGTCACGAAGTTTTACAGTATGCTTCTGTAGAAGAGAAATAATCGCCTTAAAATGTCATCAACATTATTGTGCAGAATTTTTAGTGTTAGTTTTGGAAGAAATAATCAAACCAAGAAAAGTGATTGACGTCTTTGGCACCAATTCCGGTTTTTCACTGTTAACTATGAAGACGAGCTGGGCCAAAAGAAACATCACAAAATGGGCATCAGCTTTCAGCTTCTCGTAGGATGCATTTAAAATTAACATATTGTCCAAAAAAATTATTATGTCAATACCAAGTTGACGACAAGCAGAAACTACAGGCTTCAATAATTTCGTAAAAACCCGTGTTGGGGATGCACTTATGGTAGCAGTAATCCCACATCTATGCAAAATTGGTGAATCGGCAAAGTCACAATTCCACCAAGAAAAAGAATGTTTATCATTCTGAAAATTGTTTATGTTGTGGGCGGAGTCGTGTCTTTGTACTTTTATATTTGTACTGTTCCCCCCAATAAACTGGAATGCTGACAGCCCATGACAAGTTAAATAATATTTTTATATTACTATTGTTATTATTTTATTATTACTCACTTGCGCATTAAGCAGAGGCGGGAGTCTAGTTACACAGAATCATTACCAACAAGAGGCCCCAGCCGGCTTGGACATCAGTATAGTGAGTTCTTTATATTTGCGTAAACCTTTAGGAAGCATCCCTGATTGCCCTTCGATTGCAAGAGTTAAAGTTTCCAGTTACTAATTAGTGACTGAAGGTTGTGTTTAGTTCCGCTTAAGGACTGTTGCACTGTGTTTAGTTGATTGCTAATAGAAAGCTCCTTTGAGTGACCTACAGTAAGTTGGATACAAGCTGATAGTATCTTGAGTTATATTGCTGACGTCTTCTGACCTAAACAGAGAAGTAAATATAACACCGGTGAAGCTGAAGGAAGTCCAAAGGGCATGCATATGAACTGATACAAATGATTGTCCTATTCAAAACAGAGAAACTTTCGGTCATTTACATGAATAGGAACAGCAAAGTAAGCATCCTTCAAGTCAATTTTGACCATAAAATTGTTCAAATGCAATAAATCTCTTAGCATAAAGATACCTTCCATTTTAAAATGCTCATATTTTACATAAACATTGAGGGGTTGCAAATTCTTTACTGGGGGCATTTCACCATTATTTTTGGGAACCAAAAATAAATGAGATACATAAAGATCAGAAGGGGTGACAAAAGAAGGTAGGGGTTCAATGCCACCCTTAGACAAAAGGGAAAGGAACTCTTTAGATGCTGCAGACTGATCTTTAGGTGTGAATTTGATCCGTGAAGGCCTAACTTTCTGTTTAGGTGAAATGCTTCCCATTTCAATCTGTAGGCCAAACACTGTGTTTAATAGCCATCTATCATAGGTCAATCTAGACCAATTATTAAGGAAAAAAGCTAAGCGGCCAGCAATTAGTGAATGTGGGACTGAGCAAAATGCAAAATTAAAAGCTTGCACTCTGTACCTGAAGGAATCGCCAGAATGGATAGGACGATCTGAAAATTTTCTGGTGCTGGAATCGAAACGAAAACTTTGGGAATGTTGATGCAATGCACCATGAAAAGACAAAGGGGGTTTAAAGCCAGGAACAGATGATTGTCAAGGTGTGAAAGATGATAATTTCCTGTGAGCGTCATGTAGGCCATTTTGTTGACCATGATCTTTGAAACTACCACACAATGACTTTCTGAAAAGAGGAGGTGGCGATAATTTTGTGGCTGCATCTCTACAGCAGGCTACTGGTTCCTCCAATGAAACAGGCATGGATGCAATGTCTTTAAAACAATTAGCTTTTTATTCCCACATTTTTAAGAATTTTGTAGCACCTGTCATAAAGAATATCCTGTAAAACGAAGCCAATGTGTCAAAGGCTGTGCTTAATAGCATTAGAAGCAAAAAATGGATCAAATGATCCTCAATCCTGTTCATTAATTACAGCCACCAAAGGGTAGGCACATTCCCGGACAGACTGCTGTAAATGACAAAAATATTCATCTTTCCTAAGCCATTTCTTGTCTTTTTCTAAGAAAGATCTAAAGTCATCATCAATTACTGGGGCTAAAGCCACTGGGGAATCTGGAACTATCATTTTCGAGTAACATTTCAAACATAACATAGGATCCTCAAAATAACCTCGTAATTTGGATAAAACCAAATCTTGGGTCCTGCTTGTAAGCAGCAAGCGTTTAGGTTCCGGTTCAAAGAATCCGAAAAAGTCAGAATAGCTGCTTTGCTGGAAGATGAAGAAGCAGACCAAGAACGTTTGTGATTGACCGAATGGTGAGTAGACACTAGGCTTAAATTGTCATCCAAAACGGAAGGGTTATTGGAACGAGGCAGAGGCTCTTTTAGAATGGAATGAAAAGAAGCAGAGTTCAACTGAACTGAGCCATTATCTTGGACCATCAAAGGTAATTCCAGATTTGCCATAGGTTCGATGGAACCTTGTTGTAAATTGTCAGAAAGAAAAACCTCTAAGGAGAAACCTTCAATAATTGTTTCAATGGAACCCTGAACCTGAGAAGAATCGTTCTTGTCAATTAAAGAAGCTAAGTGTCCATTATTGGATGACAAATTTGCAGTAGAATCGGGAATGGTTGAAGAACTTCCGGAATCGGTCGATTTAGATGAACTGGAAGACGATTTGCACCTGGAATGATGTCGATGAGCTGATCCATGATGAACGACACTGTAGCTATGGTGACTCGAAAGAGTACCATGCAAAGACGACATATTAACAGAACCAAGAGACGCTTTGGAACAAAAAGAACGTGATGACATAGAAAAATAAAAACGAGCTACAAGTTAGCCAGCTCAAATGAACTATGATAATGGGGGAACTTCACCCAGTGTTTTACTTTATTCTAGGCGGAGCTTCGAGCTAAGAGTTGGCCAATCAGATGATACATATGCTATTTAAGTCGAGGCATTTGAAGAAGAATATTGAAAATTTCAGTAGTACTATGGCGAGACTAAGAACGATAAGCAAGCACTGTTATATAGTTTTGAAATTTTCTGCCAAACCGTACGTCATCGACCTGAAAATTTGCGAGCAGGCTCAACCGACTTTTAGCAACTGTTTGAATAAAAAATTGTATAGACAAAGGCTTTGTTTAGAAAGTTTTGACGACGGTAATGAATTTTGTCATTTTTAAATTTACAGGCGTTTTATAAAAAACGGACTACAAAATATTTGAACCTTCCGCGGACACTGTTCCAGGCGGCCGACTTTCAACTCTAAAACGCGGCCAATCCAAAGCAATTATTCAGGTGTCGTAAAATTTCGTTGTTCTAATACACCGATCAAACATCAGTAAATCCTGAGAAACTACTCTACTTACTGAGAAGAGTGTTCGCATACTGTTACCTCGACTTCCGTCGATTTTTCTAGGTCTGTTATCCTATCCCTGCGAACGAAAACGCCAGACAACGTGGACAACCACCTGGGCGTGCCTGTACAAACTTTGGGTTTGGCCACCCAAATAGCAGCCAGAAGGGACGAAGCAACCACGGTAATCAGCACCAAATAAAGACCGAAATTGTACCGATTTATGTCGATGATGCTGACTGTTAGGCCTATGCTAAAAACGGCCACGTTGACGATCAAGGCGCAATATAAATAGAGCATAGAGGAGTAAAAAACTAATCGCAAAGCCTAGAAATGATACGCAAAAGCCAAGAGTGACGTGCCCGTGAGAAACTTTTGCATGAACGTTTTCTAGAAAGATCATGGAAGCATAACAACTGATAACACGATTCTATATCGACTGCTTCGCACCCTCACACGGTAAAAATTAATTAAGAAGATATATGTGAAATGCAGCAAGAAGGTACACCCGCATTTGTATTGAACCTCGTCCCTCACCCGATAATGTACTTTGAGATAATGTAGGTTTATGTAACGTTATATAATTTCTTCATTACTCCAGCCTAAAGCAGGAAAAAGGAACTATACCTTATTAGGAGCGTTTTCTGGCATTTGCTCATTAACGAATAGAAGCTGATTAGAAGAAAAAAGATCGACATTGTCTACAAAAACCATAATTTTTCAAGACTTTACGCTTTAGCCGATCTTTCCGGGAAGATTGTACTGCGAGGCCTAAAAGAGTAAAAAACAAAATGATGATTTAACTTCCGGAATAATAATCTTGAATTATGATCTGAAATTCGATACCCATGCATTCAATATTCTTCCCTCGGACATCCTCGATACTCTTACAGAGTTAAAAACAGTAACTTAAAGGACGGCCCAAAACACGACCAAACTAAAATTTACTACACTGTTAAGGACGGCTTTCAGGACTTTTTTGCATGCCCATCTGAAAGTTGAATAATCAATAATGTTCGACTAAAGCAAGCCAAAATACCGCTTTTAGTCAAACTTTCAGCTCTTCAAAATATGGAATCGTTCACCACTGGAGAGAGCTGCAAATGATCAAGGAATCTGATCGAAGCCAAAAAAAGTATTAGGATATTATTTATTTATTTTATTGAATCGAACTGTTCGACGATGTTTTCCGCTAAGTTCATTGCCTACTCTAAAAATTTTTAAAAATGTATGATAAGGCACAAGAATCAGTGGCTCAACATCAGATCCCCTTGTTCAACCTGTGACTTTCGAACGAGAGGAAATTTTCAATTGATCCGACAATACTTGAAAATCTTGTTCTGCATCAGGAATCGATTTAGAGCTCATATTGCTACACTGCCAGGCGAATTTGACCCTCAAAAATTCACGTCCGATCGCATTCTGGGCGTTCTAGAACGCGTCTTTTTCGGCAGTATAAAGAAAACTTTGATCACTTCTGATAATAACCGTCAATCATGGATTTTTCAGGCAGTGTAGTGGAGATGCACTTTGTTTTGATCTACAGTATGAAAATCGTTGACCTTTTTTTATATCTGCTAAATAATGTGTGCTTTCTTTACGAAGAGAAGAACTAAGCACCCGCAAAATGCTTCGGTTTGTGTCACTTAAGCACATGACCTGACAATTTTATTGTCGGTAAAGTGCGCTGAATGCGTCCCGGACGCATCCTGAACGCGTCCCGCAAAGGCGGTTGATTTTGCCAGGTAGTGTATGATCGGATACGGCTATGAAGCCCACTATTTTCCGATTTTTCAAACTGCAAATTAAACGTATACTATTTCTCTGCTGTATGATAAAGAGTTTATGAAACTATGCCATTTTTCAATTTTCTTCTTTCCTACAGTTTCATTTTTCATTTTAATCTTCTGTTAAAATTTTACTGTTTTTCATTTTATATGTATTTTATTTTTGACATCCAATGCGTTCAAACCGTTCAAACAGTGGTTTTTCGTTTCGCTTATTATTCAACAATCTATTTGTATTTTGATGACTACCTCATTCTTAACTGACGTCCTTCGTAATCAGATCTCATATTTCAGGAGACTAACATGTCAATGTGTCAAGTCTAACTTTACTCAATCAAAATGTCAGGTGCAAAACATGCTTTCTGAGTTGCTTCGTTTCCTCATGGAGTCAACGGAGACGACAGTATTTCCCTCATATCATTCATTTTTCTTAATTTAACGGCACAACTAATATTAAAATAGAACAACGATGAAAGTATTTATCGTAATTCTCTTTGGAAGCATTGATATGACAAAATGTCCCCTCATACTGACTTTCAGCTCTTTGTTCCGAAAAAAAGATGACGCCTGCCTTCGATTAACCGCACCGGCTATTATTTTGTCTCTAATTGATGAAAACGATGCCAGGTTTCACAGGCTCTAATACGCAATTCGTGAACTTTGTTGGTCGCTCTAAAATCTTAAAGCACGAGGCTTCCATGTTTAATCCAATCTACAGTTAATTTTGGCAAAATGAAGCACCAAATATGCACGAGCCTCGGAGAGCCCCGTAATTTTTTGGCATTAGACCATAAACGAGCCCAAGGTCAATATGTAACATGCGCTTTGAATCGTCCCTGGTATTTAACCGGCTATCACGAACAGCGCCACAGAATCACCACAGCTCGATGATGACTTCAGCGTTCAGTTCAATGATCATCTTCAAATCGACCTGCCTTGCACCAGAAAAGGATGTTCACTTCTGCGCGGTGCTTCAGAAAAAGTGCAGGATGTGAGCTTCGATGAAAAGATTGCGGATCTACGTCTAGTTATGTCCTTCCCGCATGAACTACTAGCATTGCTCAATTTTTCTACCAGATTTTCAATGAAGTTTAGTAAAAATCAATAGCAGCATGAAGCTTAATCATTCATAATGACACTTCAACGTGCTTGGAAACAGATAGGTAGCAAGTAGTATTATACTTTTGCTTCCTGCCGCTACGCAGTGACTGAAAATTCGTAAACCTGAACAACTATAGCCTTTTTTTAAATGCTTGTAACCGAAAAAAGATAAAATATATTATACATTGCCTGTTCAATTAAGTTCAATCCAATAAGAAAATTTTTTGAACATAATTCTCTTAATCAGAAAAAATTGAGAGTTAAAATCGTGATACAATTGAGTGTGCTTTGGAAAGTTGAAATTTCAAAATCCGGCGCATCGCTTGTAATTTGCTTAGCTTTTTCTGCGTAGTCACAGTTTACAGAAGTCGGTTAATCGATTCCTAACATACAGTGAACAACGATATTGGCTCGGCACGAAATCCTGCATACGTACTTACTTTCAGCATTTTTGCTTTACAAGCATTTAAGAAAACAGAACATGAGTTACAATTTTTCCGAAGAATGCTATAGTAAGCTGCGTGTAAACGACTTTGAATGCCGCACTTCTTTTGTGTTATTTGCCAATTTACAAAGTGGGAATAGAATCGTGAAATAAGATTGATCAACCTTTATGCATGCTACTGCATCGACTCAAAAGTGTAGTTGTTGGGCAAATTTGATGATCCATCATTTCATTAAAATTTTTCTGTGCGAGATGTCTCCCGGGACCTGTTGCATAAAACACTTGTAGTCGTTACAAGTCCAACAAGCCAAAAATTACATGTGAATTCCGTTTCATAAAAGTTACAGGTTACAAGATACAAGTACAAGTCCTACAAGTGAAATTTTTATTAGGGCCACAACTGTAATTTACAAGCTGGTATTGAATAAAAGCATTTGTAACGATTACAAGTCCAACAAGAGAAATTTTACAAGCACAGCGTTGCATGAAACTATTTGTGGCTACAAGTCAGTTACAGGTGTACAGTCTTTTTTGTGAAAAGCTTCCAAATAGAAAAGTGACACAAATCCGTACTGTCCTCAAAATCGTTTGCATCGAGCTCTTACAGTAAAATATTTCAATGAAAAAATTGTTGAAGGTTAGGGCAGTACGCTCACAAATTTCCAGTCCTATACGATGTATCGTTTATCAGAAAACCGTGAAAATCTGAAATACTACTTGATTTCCACTTTCATTATTTAAAAGCATTTCAAGAAAAACAGACTATAGTTAAACATTTTAACACACATTCTTCGTTGAGTTTATTAGTCGTACAAGCTGGGTTTTGCAAAAAGTATTAGTGCTACTGTAACGTACCTGCTAAAGCAGTACTGTAAATATGTAGCATACTGTATGTGATAGACATTTATTAGATATTATTTTATTTTCGCATTTTGTCGTCTCAAGGGTGTCTGGGATTCATACCCAAACATTCCTCTAAAATTACATGGAGTACTTTATTTTGATCCGTTCACACCCTGGTGGCCCAATTGAGATGCCCTAATTAATTTGCGCAAACGGCAGCTGTTCCCCTAGAACCTACACTAAACTACACATTCCACAGCTACCGTAATCCCTCATAAAAATCGTAAACAACACCTGCACACAGTATAATACATAGAAGCCCCGCCAGACAGTAGTCTCAAGTGTAATGGTAGCGGTGGCCCCACAAAACATGTGTATACAGAGAAACCAATACAGGAAGCATGCACAGAAGCACAAAGGTGTGGCCAAGCCCACCGTAGAAAGCAAGCGAAGCACAGAAAGCATACAGTACCAGGAAAGCATTAGAAAGGCATAACTAAGAAAGCATAAAAAGCATAGCACGAAGCGAGGATTGGCGGAAGAAGATGGATAGAAGCTCGACCTCCCGCGACACCCAGGGAGTGGCCAAAAACGTCGTATAAAAGAAGAAGCAAAGCATGATTTTATTAGTTATTATTTTGCGAATTTTGATCCACGGCCGTTCGTTTTTATTTGCAAGCAACCATCTTCGAAAGCAATTAAACCGTATCGTCTATTTTATTTGCAAGCAACCGCGCCTTCCCTTTTTGTTATTCGACGTTCAAGCATCCGTCGAACATTCGTGTATTTTCATATTATTGTACCGCCTGCGCCCCGTCCCGTTATTCCATCCCCGCCATATCGACCATTGGTTGAAAGTAAAGTACCTCACACAAATCTGGTCGTTACATATTTTGGTGACCCTACCGTTACGTTAACCACTGGAACTCCCTGCCCCCAATTAGGTGTACTCTTAACCGGGCATTTAGAAGCATTAGATAATACAGTAGTAATCATTCCCTACAGTAAGACAGTATTTGTACAAAGCAAACTGGAAATCCCCTCCAAGGAGACATTAAGTGATACATTTAAACGAATACAGCGTGAAGCAAAAATTGAAGCATTTAAGCAGAAATCCCAATGCAAACCACCAAACCATTTAAGCAGAAATCCCAATGCAAACCACCCACCAAACGCAAGATCATTTAGGAGAAATCGTTAGAGAATAGATAAACGATTTATTTTCAGAACATTTTCGTACCCTACGCACACAATTGAATCAGAATACAGTAAACCCTACCCTAATAGATGATCTAAGAACAGCAAACATCTGTAATAACATGGCAAATAATTTCTACGCGAAACCTACAGTATTCACGCGCGGCGTGACCCAACATTTTGGTGAATGGAACAAAAGATTAGAACAATTCATGGCACTTCAAGGCATGAAAGATACAGATGTACAGTTAAAGTTGGCATGTTTAGAAATTCATTTAGGAGGAGCATCGTTAGCAATTCCGAAAACCCTCCCCACACATACGAGCAGTATAAAGTCACATTACAGGCATTTTTCCCAAACAATAGAGATAATGAGCTACATCAACAATTCTTACGCGAGAGAAAGCAAAAGCGATCAGAAACAGTAACTGAATTCTTATTTGATCTAGAACATCTTGCAACCCTGACCTACCCTAACTTTAACACAGACGCACGAGAAATGATCATAAAACCCCTCTTTGTAGAAGGCATGCAAAACGAAATCAGGGAAGCAATTAAGTATAGACGATTCGCGACTCTAAAAGAAATGTCAGACGAAGCAGCTTACATTGAAAAGCAAATCCTTAGAAACGAGTTAAAATCTAACCTCCTTCCCTTCATACCCCCAAAACCCGAACCCATCTTTTCCCTAACCAAAAATACAGACCAACAGGACCTTTTGCATCAGTTAGAACAACAAGTAAAAGATTTACAGTTGCAGATCAAACAAAAACCTCAACCCCCACAACAGAGTAGCTACAACAATTTCAGTAACAATACTTTCAGCAGGAATAATGCTTACAGGAACAATACCACCCCTGGCAACCCACATGCTTCCAGTGTGGACAAATTGGACACGTAGCTCGTAATTGTAAATCAGTAGGCACCCGAAAATCATGTGAAATCTGTTTTCGTAATAATCACAGTACGCATGATTGTAAAAGCCGATGCATCCACTGCTCCCAAACAGGACATAGATCTGATAACTGCCTTTCCAAACCCTACTCAAATTTTCAATGTTTTATATGCAAGCAGAGAGGTCATACAAGCAGGTACTGTCCGAATCAGCAGAGTCGTAATATTCAAAATTGCATTGAGTACAGGCAGCCCCAACCCCTCATGGACATTGATGACCCCGCATTTTACTCAAAATTACCCGCCATAACTAACGGTCCTCAGACTACTTTAGGAACCATTATGCCCACTACCCACCGCCGTAGTGACGAATACGTCCTCGACCTGGACGTACTGGATTGGTGCGCCATGTCACCACCCCCCACGCCTGAAGCCGCAAAAATCGAAAAATCGCCGCCCACCATCCCCCTAGGCTACAAGATCCCCCGAAAGCAAGAAACCACGCTGCCCACCACCCCCGAAACCCCGTCAAAAACAGGCTGCAACTTGTTATCCCTTCTCCATGGCCTGACCCCCGAACCCTACAAATTCCGCCCCCACCAAACATTGCTACCAACCCCCACAAGTAAGCAAGCCCAAACCCCATCCCATGACTCAACTTCTAAAGTTTTACAGACCGTTCAGATTGCAAACCGGCCACCCCCTCAGCCCAAAACTGAACAACACCAAAAGCTGCCACGCCAAACCAGCCAGAACAAAAATATACAGTGCCCCGCCGCCTCCACTAAAACACTACATTGGCCGATGTTTTGTATTTTTCTTTGTATAATAATCCCCACATCGTGTAGTGCCCAATTTCAGATGTGTGGAACTTCATTGAGCGGTCACTCAGTCAGCATACTAAAACTTGTATCATGCATGCCCCCTTCCACAGTAGACAAACCCATACAGACGTTCGGAAAAATCTATGTCCCCTCCACTAAGCCCCACATTACAGACGCATACAAATGCAGTGTTCGCAAATGGAAAATTTGTACTAATACAGGATTTTTTGGATCAAAAGGTATTGTCTTCGACCAAACCGAAATGCAAAATCTAACCCCCCATGTTTGTAAGGCAATCGTTATAGACAAAGAACACAATGGTCAAAAATTATACGAAACCCAACCAGGATTTTGGTCAACAAACAACTCCCTAAGCGTAGAATACACATGGTGTTGTACAGACCATTGTACCTCGGTCACTAACCTCATCATAGAAATAGGACAAATAGCATCTTGGAATGGAAAATCTATGACAGGTACATTAGGTGACCTGGGGTCATGCAAACCAACATCAGGTCATTATGTCACAGCCCACGGATCCATTATCTGGAATGAAACAGCATTTGAAAACTTATGCCCCTTCGAATACAAAAATACACATCCCATCAAACTCACGCCAACCCACATGATAATAGAAGAGCTAAAAGGTGCATTCTTGGTTAAAAACACATTCTTTTCGAACCCCAATTGCCCAGAAATCCAAGACAGCATTCTAACTGAACAAGGCATTATCCTACAACTAGACAAAAGCACACCACATCGTAACGCATTCTTAACCCCAAAAACCAATGAAACTCATACTACCCTCTACGATTTTGATGATTTTGAACCCATTAACGCGAAACTAAATTATCTAGCAGACAAAATCCAGGAATTCGAAATTCAAAATTTCAAAAATGTATGGAGTGAATTATGCAGACAGGCACAGCGTCACCTTGATCTCGTATGGCAAATTTTACGTCTTGATGCAACCCTTCGAGGGCGTGCATTTCTACAAAGAACGGACATAATAGCAGAATTCACAGGAGAAGCCCTCACCATCTGGCCCTGTAAACAAGTAAACACATCTAAAGTCTTCTACAACCATAAAATTAATGGAACATGCTACGAACTTTTGCCCATTCTCATAGGAACTGCACTCATGTTCTCAAATCCAGGAGGCAACGATTTGACCCCTTTTTCACAAACCGTTGACTGCCATCACATGCATGTAGCCCTTTACAAACAGAATAATACATGGATCAGTGAAACAGGATCCCGCATGTCACAAATTTACCTTTAGAAATCGTCTGGAACCAAAATTTCTCCCTTTTCCATTTTAATACACCTGCCATTTTTCATGATCAACTTGCAACTATTTCAACCAACTTACTCTTTTTGAAACAATACATTTACAAAACTCACACACTGGAAAACATTGTCAAAAAACTCGTCATTTACACTGCCCAAATGTCTCTCAATTCGGATACAGTTTACAACATGATCTCAGGCACTGGCCAAGCACTCGGAAATACCCTCTCTGGTGCCAGTCAAGGCATAGAACATGTAATAACCGGTACCACCCAAAGTCTCACAGACGGATTAAACAATTTGCTTAAAGGACCCCTACAAATCATTATAAATCTAGCCGTTATTACTGTAGTTATTGCAGGCGTCTTTTATTCTTTTCTCGTTCTTCGAAAATATTTCCCCTCTCCCAAGCATCATGCCACAAACGAACATACATACGAAATACCATCACACAACAGACGTTTACATGAGACCATTCCCCCATCATTCGGCCATGCCCTCTTGGAATTAGCTAATTGTCATGGGGCACAAACACAGCAGAAATACGTCCTTGTCGATATTGATACCCCCCGAACTCCTGCAATCGAACTCATTAATCAAATTCATCAATCTGGATCAAACAAGCCACCCCAGAATGTACCTGAGAAACATACCCCTCACATCCTGATCACACTCAATGGCAAATTAATCACAAAAGGCATGATTGACACTGGAGCAGTCTATTCACTCATTGATTCCCGAATCGCTCAAATTTTGCAGTTAGACATGAAACCCCCGCTAGTCCAAGCAAAAGCAGCAAATAATCTCCCAATTCACTTTGTAGGGACCACTTTTCTCACAGTGACAGCCCAAACAATCCAGGAAACAATCATGGTCCATGTCCAAAAAGATTGCCCGGCAGACATCCTTCTAGGCAAAAACTTTCTCAGTCGATTTTCAGAATATACTATCAACAATCAAAAATCTCAGGTCAAATTTGGCAATGTCATACTACCTTGTGATGGCCTAGAATACAGCCCACTTTCGACCCGTGGTGGAAATTATTTAGATGGAAAATTAGAATTACCACCCCGTACAGTAACCGAATTTACTGTCCCCTTGCCCAAATCGTACTTACAGGTCAAACAGCTTGAATTCACCCCGAAACCCAAACAGAATCCTAAAGTCCATTTCGCAGCTTGTATCTCTGAAAACCAAAAGAGTCGCATATGCATATCCGTCCTAAACACACAAGAAACAGCTCAAATTCTTTACCCTGGAACATGCATTGGTACAGTCTCATGTTACATCCCGAAACAAAATGCTCCCGCTAATCTAACCCCTTCAACACAAAACCAGCCCAACCGTTTTGATACATTCACATGGTTAAAAGAAAATGTTAATTTAGCCTCCAGTGACCTGACAGAAGCAGAAAAAATGCAACTCCTACGCGCCCTATCGAAGTATCCCACATTATATGCTAAATCCAAAAGGGACGTAGGTAGAACCACCCTTGTTTCACATACAATTGACACCAATGGCTCCCAACCCGTACATGGACAACTTTATCGGACTTCCTCAAAAGAAAAGCAAATCATACAAGCAGAAGTTGAGCAACTCGCAGCAGCAGGTGTCATAAGCCAAAGCAATTCTCCATGGTGTACCAACACAGTTTTAGTCCCCAAAAAAGATGGAGGCCATCGTTTATGCATTGATTTTAGAGGCCTCAACAAAGTCACCAAAAAAGATACCTACCCCTTACCCCGTATAGACGAAATTCTAGACACCCTACGTGGAATGAAATATTTTACATCCCTTGACCAATCCAATGCATACTATTCCATTCCCATAGCACAAGCAGACAGAGAAAAAACAGCCTTTAATTGCTCAGCCAGCCAGTATCAGTTCAACTACCTCCCCTTCGGCCTTACCAATGCCCCAGCCACATTCCAAAGGTTAATGGATGTTATTCTTTCGGATCTGCAATGGAACACATGCCTTGTATATCTCGACGATGTTTTGGTATTCGCAGACTCCCATGCCCAAATGCTGGAACATTTAGACACTATTCTTGCCTGATTCTCACAAGCAGGCCTTAAACTAAACATACAAAAATGCAAATTCTGCAGCCCCAAGTCCAATACTTAGGCCACGTCATTTCTCAGCAAGGCATTTCACCAGATCCCCATAAGGTACAGGCCATCTATGACATACCCACGCCCAAAAGCTCAAAAGAAGTTAAGCCATTCCTTGGCCTACCCTCATATTATCGCAGATTCATCCCAAATTGCTCTCAAGTTTCTAGCCCACTCACATCGCTACTCAAAAAGAATTCCGAATTTTCCTGGGGCCCCGAACAGCAAAACGCATTCACTAAGCTCAAAGAATTACTCATCCATGCCCCAATACTGCCGCATCCTGATTTTACAAAACCATTTATTCTGCAAACTGACGCCTCAAAACTCGGAATCGGCGCCATTCTCAGTCAGCTCGACAGTAGAGGCCAGGATCGCCCCATTGCTTTTGGGAGCCGCACATTAAAACCGCAGAACGCAACTACCCAATAACTGAATTGGAAACCTTTGCAGTAGTAGAGTTTGTCAAGTATTTCCGCCCCTATCTTTTCCAGCAACATGTTATTGTATACACTGACCACACAGCAGTCCAGGCAGTCCTACAAAAGGAAAACCCGTCCCCTCGCATTGCCTGTTGGGGATTAGCCCTCTCCGGTATCCAGTTAGACATTTGACCAAAGAAAGGCACCGCTAATCGCAATGCAGATGCTGTTTCTCACTTCCCCTCACAGACAGCAAAGCAATCCTTTGATATTGAGCAATTAGAAACCCGCCCCGAAATATCCTTTATCAATTCAGTTTTGGAAGCTGAAGCAACTGAACAAGAAGAGCAACAGAAAAATTTCGCCGAACTCCAATGCACTGATCCAACTGTCAAAAGTATTTTAGCAAAAATCGCCCAAAAACACCACCTTACCCTGATCAAATTCACAGTGCATCAAAACATCCTCTTCCGTATAGTTGACAGACAAGCAAAACTATACATTCCCAAGTCACAAGTCCAGCATCTCATCGCCTCACATCATGACAGCAAATTCACAGGTCATTTTGCTGCCCGAAAAACTTTACACTTGCTCAGACAAAAATATTTTTGGCCCCAAATGAGCCGTGATATCAAACGTTACTGCAAAACTTGCCACCCATGCCAGACACAGAAAGCCCTCAGGCACAAAGTGCATGCAAATTTAGTACCAATTCAGCCGACTGGCCCATTTGATAGAGTCGGTGTTGATTGCATGGGACCATTACCCTTCACTGAAGACGGCAACCGATTCATTGTCGTTTTCATCGATTATTTCACAAAGTATGTAGAGGCATTCCCGACCCCCGATATCACTGCAGCCACTATTGCTAAGTTATTCGTAACCAAAATTGTTTGCCATCATGGGTCCCCAAAAATCATCCATTGTGATCATGGCTCCGATTTTGTATCTGATCTCTTCTCACGGATCACCAGTTTATGCAATACTCAGAAAATTCATACTACCCCATACCATCCCATTGCCAATGGGGAAGTTGAGCGTTGCAACCAAACCCTAGCCACCCATATCCGCATGTACATCAATTCAAATCACACTGATTGGGATATACTTATCTCCCATATGCCGTTTTTTCAATCAACATTCATAAAAATGATAGCACTTCGTATCACAAATTTGAATTACTCCACGGTAGGCAAGCTAATCTGCCGTCAGACGAAGCCTTAAATTTTTTCCCCACGTCCTACATGGTCGATTTAGACAATTACGCCCTTCGTGTAAAATCACATTTTACAGAAGCACTCTCAACCGTCCAGAAAAGTTTACAAAAGGCCCAAGCCCACTATACTCATCAGTATAACAAGCATGCTCAGAACATACATTACAAGGCAGGTGACCTTATTCTCTACAAAAATCATACGTGTAAACAAGGGCTGACTCCCAAATTCCTCCCTCGCCAAAACGAGCCCTATACAGTTACACATTTCATTTACCCCAACATTACACTCAAACACCCCCATAAGAATATTACATTTACAGTACATGTCAACGAGACAACCCCTTTCTACCCTCAGAAAGCAACTAGCGAATCTGCTCCCACCCCTCCTCAACCTAAAAAGCCTTGAACAAGGACGTTCAACTCCGGAAGGAGGGAAATGTAACGTACCTGCTAAAGCAGTACTGTAAATATGTAGCATACTGTATGTGATAGACATTTATTAGATATTATTTTACTTTCGCATTTTGTCGTCTCAAGGGTGTCTGGGATTCACACCCAAACATTCCTCTAAAATTACGTGGAGTACTTTATTTTGATCCGTTCACACCCTGGTAGCCCAATTAAGGTGCCCTAATTAATTTGCACAAACGGCAGCTGTTCCCCTAGAACCTACACTAAACTACACATTCCACAGCTACCGTAATCCCCTGTAAAAATCGTAAACAACACCTGCACACAGTAAAATACATAGAAGCCCCGCCAGACAGTAGTCTCAAGTGTAATGGTAGCGGCGGCCCCACAAAACATATTGTCACGTGCCGCTCAATTCTCCAACGTCACGTGATCCTGATCATGCCGACATTTTGTTATTTTTCATGTTTCGTTCATTACTCGATCATGCTTTTGTTTATTTCATTTTTACACATGCATTTTGTGTTCGTTTTTATATTTTTCATGCATTTCTATGTTTTGTTTTGTTGTATTTTTATTTCTTTACAAATGCGGGCTACAGTAGGCCCTTTAGCTAAAAACTTCCGCCAGTCGTGCTCCACGAGCACATGGCTATTTTTGGTGCGCTCACGCACCTCTTATCATCAAAATTAGCGTCATTTTTGTTACGCAAAAACGACTAGCTAAGAATTTTTAGCTAAAGACGTTCATATGCTTAGCATAGGCACTGCAGCCGGCCTCAGTGCTAAACGCATGTGAATGAAAAAATGTCTATGTGCTCATAGGCATCTTCTGCATCGCGTCTAGCTGCAGAAGTTAGCTTGAGTGCCGAGAAACTCCGCCCAAGCTGCAGCTGTAGCCAAACATGTCCTTAAAAGGACATGTTTCTTTAGTTTTTCGCTCATTCTTGGGTTCGCCAAGCTTTCGTCCGGTTGTAACTCTGCGTCCGCCGCCCTTCATCAAATTTGCATATTTTATTATACACCTGTGCATCCGCCACCTTATTACCAATAAATTTGCATAAATTTACCCGTGTTCACTGCGTCCGCCACTTACCAACTACAGTACCTGCTGCCCAACAGTGCCAGGTGTCCGACCGCCCCCGGTTCGTGAATTAAACGTTGGAGTACCGCCTCCCGCTCGCCTCCCGCTCGCCGCCGCTCGCCGCTAGGACATTTGAGGATCGCTTCCCCGCTCCCAGTGCCAGAAGACCGAAAGCATCCAGGGACTTGCCCACTTTACCGGGATTTTCCGAAATCGCTCGTGCTGGTTTACTGAGTCTGGCGCGGTCCATGTGAGCCACATCCCACTGGAACTCTTCTGGAAGCAGCATTTCAACATCACTCACTTCGAGGCACCACCGCTCTTCCATGACCAGTTGGCGATGACCCCTTCAAACTTTGCCTTCTTTAAACAGTACGTTTACAAGACTGAGCAAATTGAAGCGGTACTTAACCGGCTGGTAAACTTTACCACTGGCCTATCCCTGCAACCAGACGCCATTTACCAGGCCTTTGCAGGGGTAGGAACCGACATCAAGGCCTCTCTGGAAGGTGTCGGTTTGGCAGCAAACCATGTTATTACGGGTCAACAACACACCCTCGCCCAGGGCTTGCATGCTGTCCTGAGCGGGCCGGTCCAGTTGATCTTTAACATCCTAATTACCCTGACCGTGCTGATCGGTGTCGGATACCTTGCCTATCTTGGTGTATCTCATTATCTCAGCTACCGTCTGCGGAGCAAACAGATCAGGTTTGTTAGCCGCTTCTCCCCGTTGGGTCTTTATCGCAAAGTCCAATGCTGGATCGGTTTTCACTACGTGCAAAACGATGTGCCCTCCCAGCTTGACCGAATCACACCGTGTTTCGTCGTGCTGCTGGATACTAAGGAAACTCCTGCTTTCCTTGACACGGGTTGCCCCCGCACTATCATTAGCCAACGCCTTCATAAGGCCTTGGCTAAAGAAAGTCCGAAGACGGTCATGGTGTTCCAGCAACATCACGACTTTAACCCATTGATGAGCATCAATGGTAAAGCTGTTCATACCATCCTCTCGGGACCATATGAAATCATGTTGCCCGGAAACCGCCAGCTGAACACACGGATCGATATACATCTCCATGTGTGCAAGACTACGTCTCCCTTCTGGGCACCCGTTGACCTCATACTCGGACTGGACTTCTTAGAACAGTTCAAGAACATTATGTTTGACTACCAACGTAATGTTTGTCGGCTGGACGCGGTAGAATTACCCCTCCTGCTGACCACGCCGGAGATTGACCAGATCGACCCCTGGTGGGAGAACACCCGTGCTCTCTCGCGAAACTCACACAGGTCGGGATCACGATCGCGGTCCCGGGCTTCGTCCATCTCTCGGCCACACTCACGGGCCTCCTCAATTGCCTCATCACGTGGGTCAACTAGGGGATCCCGGGCCTCTTCTAGATGGGCAAGTCGTCATCTGTCCACCTTGCACGGGTCAGGTTGCCCTCGACCTCCGCCTGGAACCTCTCCAGTCACGCTAGAGAAAGGCCGATACCGTGAGCCAAGTGATTCAGATGCTCCAGCATCACCCGTGCCAAACGCGCCACCGCTATCGGATACCGAGATTGAATCACTAGGAGCTACTCAGAGCCCGAAGGATCACTCAGACCACGTACTAACGGTACAGGATGAGTCCACCCTTCTGAATGACCCAGAACCCTCTGTCAGATACGCTCTGGTAGGTCTACTACGTCGTACGGGACTGCCGATTCCAAAGCGGTCTGGTAAGACCAAACACACTTGTGGTGCCACCACACCTGATTCCGGTCATGTGGTCACTGCTTTTTACCCAAATGATATTCGGACACCCCATATCAAAGTTCTCCTCAACAACTGGGTAGAAGCGAAGGCACTGGTCGACACAGGAGCTGTTTTCTCACTCCTGGACCACAAGTTAGCGGCCCAGCTGCCCAACTTGTCACTATCACCAACCAGGGCACGCCCTATCGCAGCCAATGGGTCCCCGATCCCACTGCTAGGAGCAGCCTACGTCACAGTTACAGTGGCTGATGTCTCTGAACGGATCCAGGTCCAAATACAGGAGAACTGTTCAGCTGAACTGGTCCTTGGAACCAACTTCCTCGGCCGGTTCAATTGTGTCAGCTTGAACTGGGAGAAATCCTTCCTCCAGTTCAAAGAAAGTAGAATCCCCTGTGACGGTCTCATCCACAGCCCACCTTCTGCCCCCGGCGCCTTGCCCCTGAAGGACTTGGTCATTCTAGAGCCTCGCTCCCTGACACGATTCACTGTCCCTGTCCCACCAATCTATACGAACGTGCCTGAGGTGGCCTTCTTTCCGAAGCACCTCACCGGATCTCAAAGACACGTATATTTTGCTGGAAGCGTGAGTAGCGTGACCAACGGTCACATACCACTTCAGGTAGTTAACCCGAGTACTCACTCCGTGGTTCTCTACCCGCACACGACCATCGGTCATGTGCAGATGCATAGTGAGCCCTCAGAGGAATCACCAGTCGACTCAGACACCGTCCTCGATCGTCAGTGGGTCGAGGCCAATGCCGTAATCTCACCGGACATCTCCCCTCGGGACCGGGCAGCCTTACTCGATCTGCTGGTTGCATACACCGACCTTTATGCTCTTGATGAGAAGGACACAGGTTCCACTGATCTCGTCCAGCACAAAATCAGCACGGGCGATGCCCGCCCAGTCCGCCGTTTCCCTTACTGGTCCTCACCTAAGGAGAAGGATCTCATCATGCAAGAGGTCAAGGCGCTCCAGGAGAAAGGTATTATTCGGCCGAGCACGTCTCCGTGGGCTACTAATACTGTCCTGGTGCGCAAGAAAAACGGTTCTCACCGTATGTGTGTTGACTTTCCTGGTCTTAACGAGGTCATGAAAAAGGATGTCTACCCTCTCCCACGGATAGATGACATTCTCGACACACTCAAGGGTATGAAATACTTCACTACCCTTGACCAAGCTAACGCTTATTGGTCAATCCCGATTGCCGAGGCGGATAAGGAAAAGACGGCTTTTAATATGCCTATTGGACTTTACGAATTCAATTATTTGCCTTTTGGTTTATGCAACGCGCCAGGGACATTTCAACGCCTTATGGACCTCCTCCTTACTGGAATCCAATGGCGCACGGTTCTGACTTATCTCGACGACATTTTGGTGTTCGGGAACTCTCACACCCAAATGCTTGAGCGCCTGGCAGATGTGTTCGCCCGTCTTCGCCGGGGTGGAATGAAGCTCAGACTGAGCAAGTGCAAATTCTCGCACTCAGAGGTAGAGTACCTAGGCTATCGCATCTCACAGAGCGGCCTAGAACCTGACCAAGCCAAGCTGGCCGCCGTCCAAAACCTACCCATTCCACAAAACGCCAAAGACATCAAGTCCTTCCTAGGCCTCGTGTCTTACTACAGGCGTTTCATCCCTGGTTGTGCCCGGCTCAGCGAGCCACTCACCAAGCTCTTACGGAAGGAAACTACTTTCCAGTGGTCAAAACCTCAGCAGGGGGTGTTCGATGAACTCCGCCGCCTGCTGACCAACCCTCCTATCCTGCGCCATCCGGACTTTTCGAAATCCTTTATCCTTCAAACTGATGCGAGTATTTCGGGGATAGGAGCGGTTCTCAGCCGGTTAGACGAACATGGATACGACCATCCTGTCGCGTACGCCAGTCGAGGGTTAACAGCGGCCGAGAAAAACTATTCCATTACAGAACTGGAAACTCTCGCTGTTGTCCATTTCGTCAAGCACTTTCGACCATACCTCTTCCAGCACGAGGTGGTCGTTCAGACTGACCATACCGCGGTCAAAGCAGTGTTGGAGAAGCCTAACCCCTCTGCTCGGATCGCTCGGTGGGGACTCGCGCTCGCCGAATTCAAACTGACAATTCGGCCGCGAAAAGGTCAGTCTAGTGGTAATGCTGATGCATTATCACGCCTGCCGGATCCTAACTCCCTCACCGGTCAGAGTATTGATGATACTCCCCTCTACAGACCTGAGGGGCATGTTATGATGATCACCGATGGTGCGCAGCACCTGGCGAGATCAAGAACCTTGACTGATGGTGTGCAGCACCTGGCGCATTCAAGTATTTCAGCACCGATCACTGCTGGCGTGGAGCGCCCGGTACGATCAGAGTCTTATGCCGAGATATCGGTTGGTGCGCAGCAGCCCGACCTTTTCGCTGCTCAGCTGGAGGATCCGGACTTAGCCGACATCATTCGCTCCCTTAAGCCTCTGGGCAACCAGAATGATGTGCACAGCTACCATCTGTTGGATAACGTTCTTCAGAAATGGACAGGCGAGTCCAATAAGATTGTCATACCCAGATCCATGGTTACTACCATTATCCGGGTTCATCATGATGACATCTTAGCTGGACACTTTGGTGCTAAACGTACTGCGCGGCTCATTGTTCGCAGATACCACTGGCCTTCCCTCAGTCGGGATGTCAAGTCCTTCTGTCAGCGGTGTGATCTTTGTCAACAGAATAAGCCCGCTCGACAGAAAACCACTGCGACCCTGAAACCTATCACCATCACGGGACCGTTTCATCGGGTAGGTGTCGACTGTATGGGACCAATGACCACTAGCGAAGCTGGCAACCGTTTCATCATAGTCTTTATCGACTACTTTACGAAATGGGTCGAGGCTTTTGCTACTCCGGACATCACTGCGCACACCATAGCCCGGCTGTTTGTAACGCAAATTGTCTGCCGGCACGGGGCACCGCAGATTCTTCAGTCAGATCGTGGCACTGATTTCACATCAAAACTGATGACTGAGATCACTGCGATCTGCGCAACAAAGAAAATCCACTCTACCGCCTATCATCCAATGACCAACGGCGAGGTGGAAAGAGCTAATCAAACGCTAGCCACACGGCTACGTATGTATGTTCACCAAGGACATACCGATTGGGATGAACACCTACCATACGCTGTGTTTGCCGTCAATATCAGCATGAATGAGTCAACAGGGTACTCGCCCTTTGAACTCATGTACGGTCGCACACCCATGCTCCCTGTTGATGCCGCACTCTCATTCAACCCTCCGGCCCATATCATTAATGTTTCCTCATATGATATGGAGGTCAAACGTCATTTCACAAATGCGTTAACCTTAATCCAGAGTCGGATTGAGAAAGCACAGGAGGCCTACGCACGGTCTTACAACCGGAAGGCACATGATGTCTCGTACAAAGTAGGGGATCAGGTGCTCAAACTGCGCACCTCCAGCAAACGTGGACTCACTCCTAAATTGCTGCCCATCTACGATGGGCCCTACCTTGTAACAAGTGTGGCATATCCCAATGTCACACTTTGTCTCGAGATGGATCAGGAAGACACTGTACATGTCAACCAGCTTCGACTTTACGTGTCCCCTGAACAACCGAGTGAAGCAGAGGATACACCTCCCACTTCACAGGCAACAGGTTCGGCACCCTTATTGTATCCCTCAATAAGCCAGGACTTTACACCGAATCTGATTGACCCACATCTTGATGCAGAGGTCCCCAACCCGTAACTCAAGATGCATTCTCTTCATTGTCCCCGCTTACGGACGAGGACGTCCTTTTTCGAAGGACCGCCATGCCCCTCACGAAGTATCCACTCTTGTCCATGCTGGACCTTAGCGGATAGAAGAGAACGTTCAGCAACCTAAGCGTCACGCCTTAGGCGCATCCTCACGCGATAGCCTACACCTCACTGGGTGCATCCCCTGCGATAGCCCGACAATCTGTACCTCACTGGGCGCATCCTCTGCGATAACCCGACAATCTGTACCTCACTGGGCGCATCCTCTGCGATAGCCTACATCTTGCCCTGAAAATTTTTCTTTTCTGTGTTCTAGACTGTCGCACAGGATACTCAATGTCTGCAACTTCACGCATCAACAACCCCCGGTTACCATACCGCAGAACGAATTACGATCAAAGAAGGCTCCATCCGCCGACAACCCAACGGACCTATTCGACCACTCCCGCCGTCACACCTTGGAATGACCTACGACCACGGACACGCCGTACAAAACCTCACTACTGACCACTGCAAGGACGAGGACGCCCTTTTTCGAAGGACCACCGTGTCACGTGCCGCTCAATTCTCCAACGTCACGTGATCCTGATCATGCCCACATTTTGTTATTTTTCATGTTTCGTTTATTACTCGATCATGCTTTTGTTTATTTCATTTTTACACATGCATTTTGTGTTCGTTTTTATATTTTTCATGCATTTCTATGTTTTGTTTTGTTGTATTTTTATTTCTTTACAAACGCGGGCTACAGTAGGCCCATTAGCTAAAAACTTCCGCCAGTCGTGCTCCACGAGCACATGGCTATTTTTGGTGCGCTCACGCACCTCTTATCATCAAAATTAGCGTCGTTTTTGTTACGCAAAAACGACTAGCTAAGAAGTTTTAGCTAAAGACGTTCATATGCTTAGCATAGGCACTGCAGCCGGCCTCAGTGCTAAACGCATGTGAATGAAAAAATGTCTATGTGCTCATAGGCATCTTCTGCATCGCGTCTAGCTGCAGAAGTTAGCTTGAGCGCCGAGAAACTCCACCCAAGCTGCAGCTGTAGCCAAACATGTCCTTAAAAGGACATGTTTCTTTAGTTTTTCGCTCATTCTTGGGTTCGCCAAGCTTTCGTCCAGTTGTAACTCCGCGTCCGCCGCCCTTCATCAAATTTGCATATTTTATTATACACCTGTGCGTCCGCCGCCTTATTACCAATAAATTTGCATAAATTTACCCGTGTTCACTGCGTCCGCCGCTTACCAACTACAGTACCTGCTGCCCAACAGTGCCAGGTGTCCGACCGCCCCCAGTTCGTGAATTAAACGTTGGAGTACCGCCTCCCGCTCGCCTCCCGCTCGCCGCCGCTCGCCGCTAGGACATTTGAGGATCGCTTCCCCGCTCCCAGCGCCAGAAGACCGAAAGCATCCAGGGACTTGCCGCCCGTTGCGTCGAATCGCTTGAGAAACAGGACTAGGTGAGTCTTCTCAGGGGATTATTGTTATTTGTGGGGTATTTGTTGGGAAATCCTTCCTAAGTCGGTTTCCCCAAGTCCACAGATAAGAAGGGCCTCCACCTCTCAGGTCCGGGCTAAAAAGGGGCTGTCTGGTTCATAATCGGGTCCCACAAATTAGGTCATTTTACAGGTGACCCTGTCCCCACTCTCACTGAGTAGGACTCGGGGATTGTCGCACCTAGCCTGGCAGCGTTGTCCATTACCCTACAGCAAGACCCCAAGGACAACACAAGAGAACCAACTATAGATCTCTCTATAGCCACCATTCGCCAGGTTAGGCCCCCAACGCCAACTCGGGAAGCCTGGGGAAAATGCCAGTATCCATCAGGAGTCACAGCCTATTACTCACTGTAATAGGATCAATCTGATATGGTTCACCATCAATGTGACGTCTAAAACACGGTATTACCTGATGAGATACCCAAACCTCCCCAGCTCTCACAAGTCCGCATGTCATACACGTGACATGTAAGGCGCAACATGTGACAATATGTATACAGAGAAACTGATACAGGAAGCATGCACAGAAGCACAAAGGTGTGGCCAAGCCCACCGTAGAAAGCAAGCGAAGCACAGAAAGCATACAGTACCAGGAAAGCATTAGAAAGGCGTAACTAAGAAAGCATAAAAAGCATAGCACGAAGCGACAATTAGCGGAAGAAGATGGATAGAAGCTCGACCTCCCGCGACGCCCAGGGAGTGGCCAAAAACGTCATATAAAAGAAGAAGCAAAGCATGATTTTATTAGTTATTATTTTGTGAACTTTGATCCACGGCCGTTCGTTTTTATTTGCAAGCAACCATCTTCGAAAGCAATTAAACTGTATCGTCTATTTTATTTGCAAGCAACCGCGCCGTCCCTTTTTGTTATTCGACGTTCAAGCGACCGTCGAACATTCGTGTATTTTCGTACTATCGTACCGCCCGCGCCCCGTCCCGTTATTCCGTCCCCGCCGTATCGACCGTTGGTTGAAAGTAAAGTACCTCACACAAATCTGGTCGTTACACTACAATTGTAAAGAGATTTGTGACGTTTTAACGTTTCTTTTTCTTTAGCGTTTCTTTTTTTAAATTTAGTTGTAACGGATAGAACAGCCATTTTTCTTTAGAGTGGTATAAACTTCTTCCATTTTTATGGATTAATTCGTTGTGATATTTAACTCTTAGTAAAATGTACATTAGAAAATCAATTACAAGTCCTACAAGTGTTTTGTACATGCATGAACGAGGTGAGGGGATTTAGGGGGGCGTACACTACCCGCGCAAAATTCGCTCTACACTTTGTACAGGAATATTACTGGTATTGGGCCCCCAAAAGATTTTTCTCCTATGCATGTTTAGGCTATTATGGATATTTTTACTGAAACAAGCGATTCCGAAGACGATCTTTTATAAAATCGTCTTCAGAATCGCTTATTTCTTAAAAATTTTATGCAACGGCTTTCCGTACACTTGTAAAATCGCTCTATAAAAATGACTAGGAATTTTTTGCTTGTTGACAGAAAATTTATATGCAATGCCAATTTGTATGACTGGTAGCTCTTTACTTCTTTGTACGTTTTATGCAACGGTCCCCAGATCGCTACTCATTTCCGAGCTGAACTTTCGATGACCAGACTTTAGCTGCGCCATTCGATCCAACGGAAATTTATTGTGCGACACGAAAAATACAGAACATAAAAACGCAATTATGTAACACATAGTCAAAAAGTCACGAAATGTTTGCTCACCGTTTTTGATGCGGAAGAGTAAATACGTACAATAGAAATGAGAAAACGCGAAATTTCATTCCCGTATACGACTAAGCATTTTTCTCTCCGACCGACATTTTTTGGTCATTCTCGTTCGTCTTCGTTTGGTCACAGTTATTTTCAGCTTTGGTATTGCCATCCAAGTTTTTGGCTATCTCTTCGACAAATTTTGCTCGTTTCGCTTCATTCTCAGGACTAGATCCGTTCGAAGCGCGCTGAAATAGTTTTACAAACATGACAAATATTAGAATAAAATAATGCTTTCTCGACTAGGGTTAATCATCAAACAGTGTTACAGGAGCGTTAGAAAATGTGACTTCATTTACGATCTGATCAGACACATGGCGTCGTCAACATGCAAAATGCTAAATAAATCAAATAGAAACCGGACACTCGACAAAAGTGCAACCGAAAACGGAGAACCAACACTCAAAAAGAATAAAATTGTACTTTTCGAACAGCGTGAACTTCTGCCACTGCGCAGCACTGCTCTTTATTGGGAGAAGATTCATCTCCCAAATAGCGAACTAGCAACTGTTGTTCTATGAATGGAGCAAGAATGCTCGATGAAAAGTTACGGTGAAGGCTATTATGTACAAATCTACGCATAAAAAGCTGACCTCATAAAAACAAAAACTATTGCCCATGAACTTGGCTATGATGCAAGACTCACGATGACTCAGTCATGACCTCGCATAAACATCGTTTTGAATTACAATGCAGATCAGATTTTGAACGTTAAATGATATCGTAATAAGAAATTCAAGACGAAAGAGCGTTGGAACTATACACGGGCGACCACTAGTTCGACAAATCAAACTCTCATTTCGCCCAGATATTTTCACAAAAGTTCCCGATTTTTCAGACAGTGAGAAGCACGCTCCGTATAGCAAATTATACTCAAAAATTGTCGACAATGCCTTAAAAAATTATTTTGTCGATTTAAAATATAGTAAAGTTGTTTTTGGCTGCAATACGCTGTTAAATGAAAGCCTTACATTCCAAAGTTTTGAATGCAGTTGGCGGATCCAGAAATTTTTTTCAGGGGGAGGGGCGGCGCTCAAAATTAGGTATTAAAATTCAAAAAATTTTCTAAAATTTTCGAATTTGCCTATAGGTATACAGAAAAAATCGTATTTCAAAAGTTTGGGGGGGGGGGGGCGGGGGGCGGCCGCCCCCTAAATCCGCACTTGTTTGAATGTTTCCCAGTAAAGAAGTTTACCTTGGCAAAGTTTTGATGTTTTGCCAAAAAATTGGCCGATGGCCGATTGTTTGTCAACTTTTTGTTACAATTAATGCAGGTGCTTATGCTTAAAAAACAGGTTGTTCACATATTTTACAGTTACTTTAGTAAATACATTATTTTTTTTGAAAATGGTTGTTTTAATGTCTGGCATATTTGCCCTGTGTTGCCATTGATGAACTAAATAACAAGAATTTGACAAGCTAATGAATGGAATATTTTAGCTACGGCGGTAGGAATATACTTTAATACATGTATAATGTATCCACACCTTGGATAATTATGTTTTGGCAGCTTGTAAATTTGTTAAAATCTTTTGCAGAAACTGTAAAAATCTATGAATCTAAAAACGCCTGTATTTTGGAAAAAATAGCTGAAGAAAAAAGTAAGCTAGATTTTGTGGCTAAATTTTTTTGAAAAACATAAATTAAAGAATCGTAGATTAAGGATTTTACGCCACTCAATCTATATTTCAACTTTGCTTTAATTGGGTTCATTGAAGGAAGAATTCTCGGGAAAAATGAATCAATATTTTTATAGAAATGATAATCGAGCCCACTTTAAACCCATTGAAGACAATAGACTTCATGCTCTGGCATCTTTACTAGATCCTCGATTTAAAAAAGATGGATTGAAATTTGAAATATAACACATATTGCTCATACAAATCAAAATTAAAATAATCTAGGCTTTCTGTGATCCTCAAGCAGAAGACAATGCTGAACTAGCTTTGGTTATAATGGTTGTTGATCAAGAACAACAAAATCAACGCTTTTCTGAAAATATGGTTCGAAAATTTAAATGAATCTTCAAACTCATTCTCCTAACTTTCTCAGTAAGCCACAACTAATAATAATGTAAATAATTCAAGCATTTACATAAAACTGATCAATTTCAGGCACTATTTGGTCATTGCAAGTTTATCTGAAGATGAGCTGTAGCCCGCAAAATATGCAACATCAACATTTGAGCAAGCAAAAGCCCTTGTTTTGGAATAGTAGATTACTAGAATAAGGGAAGAAAAATGCTGCAACAAAACCAGAATTATTATCGTTATGAAATACTATGAGTCATTCTGAAAAAAATTGCTTTAGCTTTCCATGAAATTTTTATCAGCTCCAATTGGGTCAGTAGCTAGTGAATGATCATTTTAAAAAGTAAAAGATGTTAGAAGTGGAAAAAGATCCCATTTATTGCTGAGATTGAATTCAATAGTGCAAACTAGAAAAACAAGCTGAAGTTGAAGAAGGTTCTAGTGAACTCAACAATCAGAGTGAAGGTAGTTCAACAGATGCCTTTGTTGATGACAAATTGGATGAATGAAATGTTGTTAATTATTGAATATTGAAAATAGTAGAACTTGGTGAATAATTCATAATAATTTCGAATTTATTAAAGTTTAGCAACTTCAGGTTGCATTTTGTACATGTTACAGCCGATGCATCGGCAATCGGCCATCGGATCGGTGACACTGGCCGATGCATCGGCCGATGGCAAATTTTTGGCCATCGGTCCAGCACTACCAATGGCTAGTCATATGGCTGACGATTTCTGGGGAGGGGTTCCCATAGCACTTCCCCCCAATTACATGTATGCTCCATACCCTCCATATGGGATGGGGTGGTCTGGTGTGCCAGATTTGTTCAACAACATAGCGGTTTAGCAGTAAGCACATTATATGAATACCAAACTTGAAATTGTGCGTAATCAGAACTGTAGACAGGAGAGCTGGCGGGGGGGGCATGGCCCCCCGAAATGTTTCAAGTAAAAAAACAGTTTTTTCTTAAAGAAAAAAGCAAGCCAGAAATTCCAATTTTACAGTATATTGAGTAACAAAAATGCATGGCCCCCGGAAAAAATTCCTGGCTACAGCCTTGTGCGTAATATGAGGATATTTTCAAAATGAGGAATCCATATAGTATAAATATTCTGAATTCGCACGATGCCGCGAAGTGGCGAAATTTTTTAAATTTCTTCCAGTCGAATATTTAAAAATCGCTTAAAAAGTTACCTGAAGCGCGACTTGTTTCGAGAAATTTTCACATTTCCCACTTTGTGGCCACCCCATATACAATGGTGGGGGGAGTGCTATAGGAACTCATAGCAGAAATCGTTGGCCATACGGCTAGCCATTGGGCGAACACCATACTTTTGGCAGGAAAAATACTGCCAAATGTCATTTTTCTCGGCGCGAAGCGCCGTAAATACATGGTTTACAGTTTTTGGACAAAAATTACTATTTTTAGAATCTTTTTTGGACTTTTTAGGCGGAAAAAATCGATTTTTTTCTCAGGGACCCTCCCATAACATTTTGGCGTATCAGTGACCCCCGGCCGAGAAAAAGTCGCCTGACCCCTCAAAGACCTCAGGTTTCCGTTAAATGTACGGGCCGCCCTATGTACATATAAACGGAACCCCGAGGTCTTGGGGGGGGGGGGGTGGAGTTCAGGCGAGTTTTTTCTGAGTGGAGTCATCGATTGCCCAAAAATCTATCGAAATATTAATTTTTTTCGACTGAAAGGATAGGGTTCCTACGGCTAGCACATTCCACCCACACGATCGAAAAATCTTAGAGGATCCCTAGACACTTTTCCTCCAATTAGTTACATGACTGGAACGAAATCATTCACTAAAAAAAAGAAACATCTCAAGAAAGAGAAAAACACAAAAATAAAAAAAATAATTGGAAAACAATACAATAAGGTGGATAGCAGTCGGATCAAAAATGATAGGAGCAATTGAAAGAGGTGATCAAGAAACAACAATTTATGCTAAGAATAAGAAGCGCAAGACGATAAAAATAAGTGTATTAATGACGATGAAAAACTCAAAATTTCTGTCAATATAGTTCCACTAATTTTAGTTCATTACGGTCTTTTAAAAATTCACTAATGTAATATAAGCGCTCTGGGAATTAATTGTATCGATAATTACTATTCTTAGAATCTGCAATTCTGATAATCTATTTTATGGGTTTTGAACTTCAATGTTTCAGGGACGAAACAGAGAATTGCAATCGAAAATCTAAAAATTGTAGATGTTCAAACTCCACGAGATTAACAAATCAAAGTGCGTCGAAATGATCTTTAGATAATTTAGAAAATTACTTGATGAACAATAAGCTAACTCATTCCAACTTCGTTTTAATGGTATATTACATAATTTTACAGCGAAACATTGCTCGTAGTCTAACCTTCAAAGGTCTTCTAATCAAATGACTGACGTCCGTAGCAGACGCGACGTGGCCATTGGGCTTTTCGATTGAAGCACCGACAGTCTCATCAGCAACAGAGCACTGAAAATTAAATCAATCTTTGATGTGTGGCTCATCATGCCTAGTCAATGTCCTGACGTTTTCAGTGAGCCGAATAAATCTACCTACATTCAACATATTCGAGAAAGAAAACCGATAAATTTTTAGTTTCCAGAGATTCCGAGTGAACTATTGCTCACTTTTTTGCTAGCTAATTCCATCAAGTTTTGCTTGATCGCGTCACTATTTTTCTGAGATTCGTTGAGATCCACTAAACGCTGTTGTATGTCCGCTAAAACTTCGTTCAAATCTTTGATTTCGCTTTCGATATCTTCTTTTTTGCACGAGAAATCGATGTCATCGGCTGTTAAAGTTCCCAATTGTTCTTCGAAATTTCGTTTACGGTTTTCCAATACTTTGGCAGCTCTTTTGATATTTTCAGCTGCCATTTCGAAGTTAAAATTCAGCTCGGATGCTGTGCCAATTTGAAAATAGCTGAAAAATTTCGTTCAAAGACGATAGAACAGTCGATTTGGGCGAGGGTTGATATTTATATATTAATCTAAATTCTCACATTTCAGCTAGCCGCCGATCGTCTTCAGCGCAAATTTCTTTCAAAATTTCAAGAGCGGCTGTAAACTCTTGAACAGCTTCGATATATTTTTCGTCCAAAGCGCATACTTCGCCTAAAGTCATCCGAACTTCCGAGAGACGAAGCATATCGTTCTTTTTCGTTTCTTCCTCTAGATTTTTTGTTTCGGTTAGCAATCTAAAAAATTAAAAAATTGCACGATATAAAAACGAAGTAAACAGAATGGAGAAAGAAAGAAGATTCTCTAGACGCGCACTGAAAAACAAAGTCGACAGGTGTGTCTTAAGAATCGGCCTTATGCTGAATTACTCAAATTTCAACTCATGAGTTACCCCTAAATTGTGTTAATATTAATATATTTTTCAGCTTAGACATCTTCAAGTCGGATACCATAACTATTATCGAACTAATGTCAAAAAGCTAACTTTTCATAAATAACTCGAGCTACGTCCAACGTTTCCCAAGCTTCGGCGGTATTACCGCTAATATTTTCCCCTTCCACTACTTCAGCCGATGTCTTTTCGACGTTATCTTCAACAATAGAGCTGCAACCGGGTTCGTCTCGATTTCCGTTTCCATTGCTTGTGCCGTCCTTATCTAATTTTTGAATTTGATATTCATCTTTTTTTTCATCGTTTTCATCACCAGAAGACGCCTCGGCGGCAACGGCGACATTTTCTTTGTCCTCTGATGGTTCGTTTTCTGACCACAAAATCAAAAATTCGAGTGAAGAGGATGAATTTCAAAATTGAAAAGCTTTGAATACCGTTGGATTCTTTCACTCCGTCAAATTCGGACTTCTCTTCGACAGTTTTTTGATCGTCGGCTTCATCGTCGTCACCTTCTTCTTCACTTTCACCTGAAAAAGTTCTTGAATAATGAAAATTAACGTTATATTTCTTTTCAAATTAGAGTAGTACCTTCATCGCCAGCGTTTTCATTTTTGCCGCCGAAAATCGTTTGATTGGATCGTTCTAATTCAACCAAACTTTTACCGTACAAGAGATAAACTTCTGCACATTCAGCAGCCATTTCACCGTACAACTGAGGACTGGAAAAAGACGATATATAATAAGTATTTAATGAGGAAGTCAAATCCAAGCATAAGGATTATATCTGAACTTATTGGTCGGCCATAGATGAAAAAGTGAGTGGGCACGACGTGCTTCAAAATCTATTCACCGCACATTCAGGACCACGTTACATACATAAGAAACAGAGAGTTGATTTTTGTGATGTTTTATTATCACAGTTAGCATGACTGACAAATGACACTTTGTATCAGTGTTTTTCTTTGTCGGAGGCAAATGAAAATTTTTTGGGGCAAACGAAATTGAGGAAGTCATTTGTACATGTACAAACGGCTCTTTCCCCATTTAGGGAAGAAAATTTTGGGGATAAGGTACAGAAAATATGCACTTCAGTGCATTTCGAAAGTTCATAATCTCAAAATTTGCCGGCGCTTCGCGCCGTTTATAACTTTAATAATCATTAATATGTATTGCCTAACTCAGATGCGGCTTTCAGAATGTCTACCTTCACCTATCATTTGATGTATAATAGTTTTCATCATCTCAAACATATTATCTCATGTTTTAAGTGGTAATCTTCAATATTTTATGATATTTAATGAAGATTCACAGTTGTTACTTGAAAAATTTTTTGAGAAAGATCAATACGTCAAGTCTCTAAGCTTTTTAAAGCGATTATTCCTTTCTTAACGTAAAATATATTCGGAAGCTTCATGGTAGTTTTTGGAAATTTCTACTCTTCCACTCATATCTTTTCGGCCAAGTTAATGAAAGTTAACGAATAAATGAATTACGACTCTTGAACACAAAATTCGAATCTAATTCTGAAAATAAATGTTTGGAAAATTGATTTTCCAGCGTCGCGGAATGTCAATACACAAAAAATTTTTCAATGACTCATACATGTAATTGGGAGGGGGGAAGTGCTATGGGAACCCCCCCCCCCAGAAATCGTCGACCATATGGCTAGCCATTGGGCGACCCCCCCCAGGATTTTCCAATCCAATGGCTAGCCATATGGTAGTCCTAAGAACCCCCATAGTTTTAGTCGGAGAAATACTGAAAAATGTCATTTTTTCATGAAAAATGTCAATATTTGAACAAAAAATTGTCAAAAACGTCAATTTTCTGGGCGCTTCGCGCCATAAGTACATATTTTATCATTTTTTAGACAAAAATTACTAACTTTTAGAACCATTTTCCAGACATTTTTCATGAAAAAATCGATTTTTTTTCCTTCAGGGCCCTTCCCCCCAAAATTTTGGGAATTACTGACAACTGGCCCGAAAAAAGTGCTCCAACCCCCCCAGACCTCGGAGCTACGTTACATGTATGGAATGACTAACATCTTTTTGGGGTTTTCACTTGTCATCATAGATTATCATCTAATGCAAATTTAGTATATTATTCGATAGTTTTCTAGAGAATTTGTTCCACTATGCTTGCAAATTAAACGTGAAACTCGAAAATTTCAATTTTTTGCTCAATTTTAATGAATTTTTTTCGTAGTTATAAATAAAATTTGAAAATTATACTGATTCGGTTATTAGTCTTTGGTCACGACGTAGAGGAACACAGGTTACTTGTTGATACCTATTTTTGCTGTGTACAAATTGTAAAAATGAAAAATTGGCTCCCGTTTCTACATGCGCAAATGGGTCATGTACAAAAAACCTGCTTTGTATGTCTAAAATTAATTTGTGAGTCTGTTGATTCTAATAACCTATTTCTATTGCATAATCGATTCATGAAATCATGCTTGACGTTGATATTTTCAAAAGGAATTTGAACGAAAAAGGAAGCACTGAGGATGAATTTTTCATTTGTTGGAAGTAATGGAATAAATGTTAGAAAAAAAACGATTTTTGATTTTTTACCACTATTTGTTGGTATCTTCCATCTAATTTTCTTCTACAACTTTATTTTAAATTTTCTCATTTTCAGTCATTAGCACGCGCGCTAACGTCTGAAATTTCCATTAGCACAGACCTGGTTTCACTAGCACCGTGCTAATAAAAAGAATCAAGCTTGTAGGTGTTTCCCGAAAAAAATTCAAAAAATAGTAATTTTTTCCAAGACCGAAAAAATGTATTCATGGCACGAAGCGCCGAAAATTTCACATTTTTTACCAATTTTTGTTCAAAAATTGACATTTTTCAGTATTTTCCGACCAAGAGTATGGGGGTCCCTACCATACATTTAATTGGGGGGAAGTGCTATGGGAACCCCCCAGAAATCGTCAACCATATGGCTAGCCATTGGGCGACCGCCCCCAGGATTTTTGAATCCAATGGCTAGCCATATGGTAGCGGTTGGGACCTCCATACTTTTGGTCGGAAAAATACTGAAAAATGTCAATCGTTTGATAAAAAAAGGCCAATTTTTGAACGAAAAATGGTAAAAAAATGCGAATTTTCTTGGCGCTTCGCGCCATGGATACATTTTTTCGGTCCTTTTAGGGAAAAAATTACTATTTTCTGAACTATTTTTCGGACTTTTTTCGTGAAAAAAATCGATTTTTTCTGGAGAGACCACTCCCCCAAAATTTTGGGAATTACTGACCCCCGGCCCCAAAAAAGTCGCCCAACCCCCCAGACGACCTCGGGGCTCCGTTACATGTATGGTCCCTACAGCTACCATATAGCTAGCCATTGGATTGGAAAATCCTGGGGGGGGGGGGGGTCGCCCAATGGCTAGTCATATGGTCGACGATTTCTGGGGGGGGGGCGGGTTCCCATAGCACTTCCGCCCCAATTACATGTATGGTGGAAAATGTCGGCTCGGTCGATCACTGGGTACCCCAAATGAAAAGAAATTATTGGAATAAGTGCGTAATTAGGTTGCGTTTGTTGCTCGCAATGCTGTAACAGTAATAATAATCACTAATGGCAAGTTTTCGGTTGGTTTTATGCAATTCATTTTATAACTTTTTCCCATATTCGTAAAAATGTACTGACAAGAATTAGATCTTTTGTGCCTGTGGCGGGAAAAAGACAGGAAACTGTATTCCAAAACGATTCTGATTTGACTTCTTTGCTAAGTTTTTATATCTGCTTCTTCTTTTGATGACGCTTAATGAGATATATGGAAAACCATCTTCAGATTTCATCAGCTCAAAATTTTGTCCAGAAAAACGGCCCCCAGAGATTTCTCGCTCACCAGTTCCTGGCCACGGGCCTGACTTTAGGTCACACTGTGATAAGCAAGGGTCACTAATTAAATCACGCAAGGATAATAACAATGACATATGTAGAAGAAATTAGTAATCGACTTACAAAAGATTGCAAGCTTCATAAAGGATATCGACGGCATTCTGATAATCTCTGCAAACGAGAAATCGGCGACCTTCGGCCAACAAATTTTGAGCTTTCTTGATTAGCCTGAAGAAGTGAAGGGAAATTGAAAACAATTTTGTATAAAGTATAAATTATTGGGTACGACAACTTTTTCCCAATTGATTGAAGGTATAAAAGTTCGAAAACAGCCAGATAAAATTATAACGTTCCAAAAAATTCATATAAAACTTTTGGGAGTGATAAAATAAGGTATCTGTCGAAAACAACGCTTTCATAGAACCGAGCCGTTTTAACTTACGACGGTTTTCGCTTGAAATAACCATATTCTATTGAAGCTTCAAAATTATAAAACATACGCAATGGAAGTTGACACTTTGTTAGTACACTCTTGTACTGTGTAATGAATATGTAGTCAGATGTTGGATTCTTAAGCTTAGGGACGTATATTTGCGAAGCGATGCGTTCGGACGGTATACACTGTCTTCCACAAATGGGGCATTCTCAGAAATTTTTTCTTCGTAAACGTGGAAAAATATCCTAGGAATAATTCTCAACGTGTAAAGAAATTTTTGGTGGTTCCAAGATCAAAACAATGCATTTTAGCACAGTTTAGAATTTCTGAGTCTCAACATTTTTCGCGCCGATACTAGGGTTGTCCCGGGGCAGACATTTCAGCCGGGGCCGGGGCAGACATATAACATATTCACATATACGTCACTAGTGGTATCATACTTCATGTATCACATCAAAAAAATTTTAAGGTGATTCTTTTTCTTTTTATTTCATGTCAGCTATGATACAGCATTGATTAATAGGTTAGATAGGGTCTGATGCAGACAAAAAAAATTAAATTTTTAAGATAATTGTCATTACTAAAAATTAGGAAACTCATTCTTTTCCCGAAGAAACTGCATTGCATACATGAACTTGTATCGATTCATCTGCAGGGTTTTTTAGCATGGTGCTATCGATCGTAATCACCGTTTATTAGCATAGGTAATCATAATAATAAACAGTCTTTTCAGATCAATGAAACCACGAGAATTAAGGTTGCAAAAAATTCAGCAGCAGCTTTCAATCTTTTAGTCGAAAATTTTTCAAATTTCAATGTTCTAGAATGCAGGAAAATGTATCTTTCTCAACATGTTTAATACAAAAACTATGCACGCACCCGATAGTTTAGATTCCCCAAATAGATGAAATATCTGTCATTTTTCTGCTGTGATGATGTTTGAATCATATTTCACATGGGAAGTTTATGTTCACAAAACAGTAAAATATTCAAACAATGCAAGAGGATCGAGAAAAATCTTGATTTTTTTGAACTATGTCAAGAAACAATTCAAGATTGAACATCATCCACGAGATAGGACGACATTTTTCAACCGTGAACCAGAACTAACATTCAAAATTATAAACCATTTGAATCCGGCGCAAAGCGCCGGAAAATTTTCAGGAGTTTTTGTTTTAAAATGCATGAAAATGTCTTTCCAGACAGGAAATCCTATGACGTAATCAAAAGAATCGTCAGGCTTTAGGTTGCACTGTGCATCAAAAAATCTGTACAGTAGGGATCCGTACCAGCCCAAAAAACTCCGTCTGGTACGGAATAAAACCCTGACTGGAAGGGAGAAACTTTTGAAAAATGCTCAGAAGAAAGTTGGAGATATCACAAAATTGTGGTGAAAAATCAAAAATCACCATTTTCCCAAATAACAACTTTGTCAACATCCTTATTCTCTTTGTCACTTTTGCATAGTGAATGACTGTGGCGCGAATCTGAATTCGCTTCAGCTCTAACTTCTTGCACACTACTTAGGTAATTCGAAAACATGTTTTGACATGTATGCCGAAGTTTAGGCAAATCAGTAATAATGAAGCTAATATAATTGTACGTTTTCTGAAATAATCAATTGAAGTTGAAGTGCAGTTTCGGATATAATGAAAACTTTTAAACTTTTATCCAAATAGAACACGAATTTAGTGATTCCTAAAAGTATTACTTTAAAACTAACTACTGAATATTTACTTGTCACAGTCTAAACTTTAATTTTATTATAAATCGAGCTTGTTATACTATCAAAAATACTAATTTTTTCTAGTCTTGCCCCGAACCGGGGCAACCCTAGCCCCGGCCCGGGGCAGCTGCCCCGGTGCCGGGGCCTGGGACAACCCTAGCCGATACTCATATTGCTTTCTAGCAGGCGCTACCGTTAGCATATCTAATTCTACTTACCCTCCAACAGTTTTCATCAATTGGAGCATCGTATCTCTTTTCGAATTTTTCAGTCAAGAGTTTGCCGAAAATTGAGATTTTTTCAGTAATCTTCTCAAACTTTTTTACCGCTCATGATTTTCTAAACGCCTTGAACGTGAATTTTTGCGTTGGAAACGATAAAAAAACGTCATTCTCATACACAGGGTTCATAGCGATTTCCAAAAACAAAAATTCCTGACTTTCCCAGTAGGTTTTTACACACTTTTTCTGGATAACAGGTATGTAAAAATTTAAGATGCAAAAGAGAATAAAAAAAGAACAACAATTCAAAATTTATATACCCATTTAAAAACATACCAGTATGACACGACAGAGACTTAAAGCATAGTAAAAAACAGTCTCGTGACAGTCGTTGCTTTAAGTCAATCAATAGAATCATCACAGAAAAGGGAAGCTTTTTGACTTTCCAGATTCCTAAAAATTTGAACAGTAAAAAATCACCATTGAAAGCCGAAATCACAAAATGAAACTAACGAAAACAAAACCAGGTAAGTCATATAGGGTAAAACCTTCGACTTCGAACACGTTCCCAGCTTCGAATACATTTGAGTCGTGACGTCAAAATCAGTCAATGATCGATCTGGAAAGTTAACCGTTTGTGATTAGAGTCTACTTTTTCGCACTTACACTAATAAAATATTTTTCCTGTCTGTTGCAAAAAAAATCATCCTATTTTCTATATTTTTGAAGTCGCTAGATCAAGTCAAAGCAAATGTGTTGCAAGTTAGCGGTTTCACCCTAAAAAATTATTAGAAGCAGTAAAATTATTGTAAAAATACCATAAAACGTTCATTAAATTTTGGATTTTTCAAGACAGAGTTCATACACACTTGACCAAAAAAATCCCCTGATTTTCCCAGGTTTCCCAGGTATTTTATGAAAATTTCCCAGTAATGAACATAATACGTATGCATACAAGCGAATTTGAAGTCGATTTTATACATCTTCATAATTTAGATATCGAACCAATGTTTTTTCTGCACAGTGCAGAAAAGCCAGAAAAAGGACCTGCACTGCGGTTTCGTCCGGTTACCACCGTTTTTTTCCGAATGGGGAAAGGGGTCAAAATTTGTTTCCCCTTTCTCCCGGAATCGTTTTTTCGCTTAAAAATACTCACATACACTTTATTTAGTGATCGTACGGGGTCCCCGACCCTGAAAGAAAAGTCGGGGATCCCTGATTTTTTAACCCCGACAAGAAAAACTGAGTCGGTGTTGAACTTTTTTGGGGGTTACATTGGCACTTTGAAATTTTTTTCCATAAAATGAGTCAATTTGGTTCGGACGAGAAGTGAATACTGTTAAACTTCGACAAGTCTGGGCGAGTAGATCATGTAATGCTGCTGAGTATTGGTACTATGTGCCATAGTTTAAGTCTTTGGCAGTTTTTCTTATGCCGTTCTGTCGCCCATGAGTTTATCTGTTGCAGATTAAATGTCCGTATTTATTTTCAATGCAAATTGTCCACGAAATGTGTTCTCAATCTTAAATGATACTACTGTCGAAAAATGCAAACTAACTTCTCTTCATTCTGTATCTGTTCTGTGTTCATCTGTTCTTTGTGTGTGTTTATTGTTCTGCATCTGTTCTGTGTTCTATTGATCGAAATGGCACAACAAATATTGAGAAAGCATATGCGTAAACTAACTATTTTTTGTTAAGGTTAACGTTTAATTTCACTTTGCTATTATGCCAAAAAATCTATTATTTGGCAACATTTTGATTCCGTGCCAGTTGACAAAGTGTGGTCCACTTATTGTTGTGAACTACTGCTTACAAAAAATAGCTCTACTAAAAGTTTATGGGATCACCTGAAGGCTGCGCATCTTTCAAAGCACTCAGAAGCCAAAAACAAAGATACCGTTGCAAAAAAATCTAAAACCGAAAGCGATGCTCGCAAGGAAAAAATTTACAAGTTGTCAAATAACAATGAAGCAAGTATTGATAATGAAGGCCCAAGGATTATTTCGCCAGTGGGTTCGCCAACCCCTGGAACTTCAATGGAATCAATCGATTTGGTTTTACTGTAGTCAGTGGGCTATTGATTACAGGCTCGAAAGTGCTTTAGAAGAATACAAACAAAGCGATCGTAATTTGCAACCCCTTTTTTCATGCAAAATTGTAAGGTATTAAACAGATTTTACTTTGATCAATAAAACTTGATTTGTTTTGTCTGTTATAGTTTCACTTGCCTGACAATTTAGGGCACACAATATCTTAAACAACCATTATGATGTGTTATTGTTATACTAACAGTAACCCCGACCCCGAAAGTTTGGGGATAAGTGCAACCCCAATCCCGAAAAATTTTGACCCCGTACGTTCACTAGCTTTATTTATGATTTTTGAGCTTTTTCAAACCTTCTTCTGTTTTTCAAAGAAGTTAATTCATTAAAATTGCCGAAAAAATTTGAAATTTTCGAATTTGATCGAAGTCTAATCTACAAGCATTGTGGAACAAATTTTCCAGCAAACTATACAAGAGCATAATGACTTTGCATTGAATGAGAAATCGACGGTTAAGTCTTCTATGATGAGACAAAAAAGATATGTTCCCGGGCCCCGACCCGAAGCGCCTGAAAATTTTTTTGGGTATTGACATTGTGCGATGCTGGAAAATTAATTTTCCGAACATTTATTTCATAAATTAGATTCGAATTTTGTGTTCAAAAGCCATAATTTCTAGAATTTTATTATTTTAAAAATTTCAAAACCAATAATTTATTCCCAAACTCTCATAAACTGGGCCAAAAAGATATGAGTAAGAGGAGAATAAATTTCCAAAAACTACTTCCATGAAGCTTTTGAATTGATTTCACGTCAAGAAAGGAATAATCGCTTCAAAAACTTTAGAGAATTGATGTATTGATCTTTCTCAAAGAATGTGTCATGGAAAAATGTGAATCTTCATTAAATAACAAGATAAACAGTAGAGATTACCTAGTATGAAAACATGAGATAATACATTTAAGATGATGAAAACTATTGTAGATTAAGTGAATTTTTCTGGCCTATTGCGGATGTTTTGAACATGCTAACCAGCTAAAAAATCAGCTTGAAGTCAACGATGTTTCATGAATTTCAGGGAAATAATAAAATTCGTAAATAGTTTTCATAAATGCGAAGCGCCAAATTTTTTTGCAGTTTTGATACTAGAACGCTGGAAAATGAATCTTTTCGACGTTCATTTCTTTGAAAAGTGGTCAATTTTTCATGCACTTCAATCATTTTTCATAGTCAGACAAAATGCAAAATAAAATATTGAAAGAATGCCAATTAAATTTATAAAATCGGAAAAGCAACCAAAAATTTAGATTATTCGACAGCAGTATCTGTCACTTTCCCAAACTGATGGCATCCCAATCATTCGCCAAAAGTAAAAAAATTATGTTGACAAAATGTCCCCCAGATGACATCACAATGAAGTGTAAATGAGTGCGAAATTAATCAATAGCGCAATTAATGCTATTTTGGGATAATTTTTTCCAGCAAGAACAAATATGATTCTTTAAGGCAGTCAAACCTTTAACCGGTGATGCATAAACCATTTGCTGCAAAGCGCCCCAAACGAAATAGTCCATGACGTTAAGATTGGGAGAACAGGTTGGCCAATTTTTGGGTTTGAGAAAATTTGTTCAACCATTGTTGGGTTTCTTTAGACGTATGCGATGTTGCTGCGTCTTGTTGAAATAAAAAATCTCCATTAAGACACAAATTGTCAATTTCTTTTTTCGCCTTTTTTTAAAATGGAACTGTACTTTTTGCTATCGACCTTTGACTTTGGTTCAATAAAATGGATACTCGTTTTTCCGCGTCTCAAATACTCGATGATTTTGAGAAATCTCACTTTCAATGTGCATAGTCGAATAAGGAAACTCGCCGCAGCGCGCCGAAAAAATTTGACGATTTTCCTGTAATTTTCAACACAAAATATTTATTTTTCCTTAAAATTCCCTGTGTTTTCCAGGTTTTCCAGACCTGAAAAAAAATTCCCTGTATTTTCCAGGTTTTCCAGGTTGTGTATGAACCCTGGTGTTCATTCACTGACTTTTTTAATACTTGCATATAGTACTCGGGTACCCGGGTTTACCTGGGTACCCGAAATACCTGGGTAACCCGGGTACCTGGGTCCTAAAATTTTGAAAGTGTGAAGCACTGTAGGTGGTAACAACTATTGAATGCTAACTAGTAAGTAAAATAGACATGCCTATAGGCGTCCTCAAGCTGGATTATAGCAAGCAATGATCGGAGAATTTTTAGGTTTTGACCTTCCAAAATGCATCAGAAACGCACCTTTCTGACATATTTCTTATATACCTACTTGACATTGTCCAAAAAATCCCGACTTTCCCATGTTTTCTGCGAGGAATTCCCAGTTTTCAAGGTTTTCCCAGTGGCTGTGAACCATGCATACATGTAATTCGGGAGAAGTGCTGTTGGAACCCCCAATATATTGTCTACCATATGGCTAGCCATTGAGCGACCCCCAGGATTTTTCAATCCTATGGCTAGCCATATGGTAGTCGTAGGGACTCCCGTACTTTTGGTTGAAAAAAATTGAATTGATTTTAATTTTTGATGAAAAATGTCAATTTTTGAAAAAAAATAGTCAAATACGTCAATTTTCTTGGCGCTTCCCGCCATTAATACATTTTTTACCATCTTTTTAGGCAAAAATTACTTTAAATCTACAAATACAAAATTTCAACTTACAAATGTTAAAAACAAATGTCCGAAAAAAAGAAAAATACATGTAAATGACACAAAAACAAATTGTTAATTAGAGGAAAAAATGTAACAAAAGGGCATAAATAATCTATGTATCCCTATCATGCAAGCAAGACTAGTATATAAATGAGTCGAATTTGCTGTAGTTAGCTCACAGACAGATTTGAAAAGCAAAAATTTGGACAGATCTCAGATGTCTATGCGTGATTTTTAACAGCAGTTTGTATGTAATAATCTATCAATTTGAACTCTGTTATCAAAAATGGTAAGAGTTGTCTGTAATTTCAGTTTTTTGTGCATATATATTGTATGATCAGACATGCACAGCAAGAATTTTCCAGGGGGAGGATGCTTAGACTTTTTATTCAGGGGGTACGTACGGGGTTGGGTGAGCAAAACAACAAACAAAAGTTCTGAAAGCTTGTTTTTCATACAGAATATGCACAAAAATCATCAAAAAAGCTACATTGAAAAGAGTTCAGGGAGGATGTTTGACGAATTTTTTGGCCAGGGTCCAGAGGTCCCCAAGGTCGAAAATTTAGGTAGGGGTAAAATCGTAAATTTTAAGGGTAGTACTTGAAATATGCCGTGACCTTTTTTTTTGCTCTCAACTTTTTGCTAAGGAGGGGGGTGGTGTAGTACTCTCGCCACATAGAACTTACAAAAATGATTAATGCCCCTACTTTATGCTTTTTACAGTCAAAAAACATTTACTATTTCAACTCCATTTTCCAGCATTCCAGCACATTTCAAGAATCGGGCACCACATACGTTTGGAAACAGTGTTCCAACCAGCATCTTCAGCAGTATGGGCTTATCCCATCACTGATTAGGCTTAGAACAGTGCTTCCAATTGAAAGTCCTGATGCAGAATGTGGCTTTAGTATTATTAATCCCATTAGACTATGAACTACGAGTTTGAAATCAAGTACCACTCCTGATCCACGTCAACAGACCTCACATGTCTCAACCATACATGTAATTGGGGGGGGGGGAAGTGCTATGGGAACCCCCCCAGAAATCGTCGACCATATGGCTAGCCATTGGGCGACCCCCCCCCCAGGATTTTCCAATCCTATGGCTAGCCATATGGTAGCCCTAGGGACCCCCATAGTTTTAGTCGGAAAAATACTGAAAAATGTCATTTTTTCCATGAAAAATGTCAATTTTTGAACAAAAAATGGTCAAAAACGTCAATTTTCTCGGCACTTCGCGCCATAAGTACATATTTTATCATTTTTTAGACAAAAATTACTACTTTTCAAACCGTTTTTCGGACATTTTTCATGGAAAAAATCGAATTTTTTTTCCTTCAGGGACCCCTCCCCCCAAAATTCTGGGAATTCCTGACCCCCGGCCCCAAAAAAGTGCTCCGACCCCCCCTCCAGACCTCGGAGCTCCGTTACATGTATGGTCTCAACTCATAGCAGGAAAGTATGCCACAGCTTGGGTAACCATATGCACACAGAAGACCCAACGCCCAACGCAGAAGTGGGGAAAAGGAAAGGAGAATATGAAGAGGAAGAATTTTTAAGAACATAATGTTTTTCTGCCCAAGGGGCGATTTTTTGATAAATCACATATACATAACTCATTATTTGATCTCCCAATAATATAATGATTTCGTAAATAAGTCAAAAAGACCAGTAAGTAATTCTTCTCAGACATTTATTGTGCAATTTTTCTCGAATTACTATAACCTACTGGGGAGAGGATGAAGTTCCAAATCTAAGACGGGGGTAATACCCCCCCCCCATACCCCTCCCCATGGGGTGCTCTGCCAGGGTCCCATGTATAGGGCTTTACCTCCCCTAACCTCTATATGCATGTATGTATATGATGTTGATACAATTTTGTAGTTGATTTTTTACGAGTTTTGATTAAGTACATTTCATATTATATATTTCTCTTTATTTGTCATTTTTCTTCTCTTTTCTTGAATTTCATCTTTACACATTGCATGCTCACTTTTTCTCTCATGTTCCTCACTCATCATTCTTTTCTAATATGCCCACTTTTACTGTATTTCTATTGTTATAATGGCGATTTCATGTAGCATGAAGTGATGACCATTAAGACATTAAACACCGTGAAAAGCCTAAAAGTCGAAATTTCAAAAGTTTGGCTTTTGCCAATACTGGAATGAATATGCAAGGAATAGTCATATATATGATAAGTAAAATATTTGCAAAATATTGCAAAACACAAAAATAACTGCATTATTTATCAGAATATTGAGAATTAGGTGTTATACTTTAGTCGCTTTTATTGCTACTAATAATTCACTTATTGAAATTAGTCATTGCACCTTGGGCATGTTATACATTTAACTTTCCAGCATCGCAATTCACCATTAAATACATCTCATTATTTAAAAAATTCATAACTCCGCAGGGAAGGGGAATGCTCACCAACCCTCCCCCTGACTACGAAACTGCCATTTATAGGTATGGGTAAGGGTATGGCTCTCAAATACTTGTAAGAAATCCGACCAGTTGGAGGGGTAAAGGGGGGGGGGATTCGAAAAAAGTCAGAAAATTTCCCAAAAAGGTACTTTTTTCCCATTCCTTCAATTTTTCAGAGTTTGGGGATGGTGGGTAGACTGTTTTTTCCTCAAATGGGACCTTTTTAGGAAAGATTTTGGGGAACTGAAAATGGAAAACGTGCATTTTGGTGGACTTTAACATGTCAAAACCTCATGGGTATGATAATAATTATTTTCTATCAGGCGCAGTCGTTAGCACACCTACTTCCACTTACTAATTGAAAGTCAGTATATTTCGCCAAGAATGAAGTTCTCATCAATTCTCTCAATTTTTTCTCTCAGCGCTTGGAATTACACAAACTTTTGCATCGTGAACTTTTGCTTTTATTGAAGGTGCAAATTGAAGACATCATTCTGAGGGGTGTGAGGGGGTATTACCCTTACCTAAAGTCCTTAAAATCAATCACTGGCTCCCTATTTTTAAGACAAAATGACGTGTTTAGAGGACATTTAGCTACACTACCCCCGCAAATTTTCAATTTTACCCCTACCTGAAACATCTGACCTTCATACCTGTACTTGGGGGGGGGGGGCAGTTGGGGGAGGGGCCCAACTTGGCCAACCCTGTACCCAAAATCATTCCCCCCTAACCCCCCACCCCCAGTTTGGAAAAAATTGAAAAAATTTTCAAAAAAGTGTATGTTTTTTTGGCCTTTTTGGGAAAAATTTCGACTTTTTCCTACCCCCCCCCCCCCCAACTGGTCGGACGTATGCTGACCTTGGGGATGTCTGGTTACAGACATTAATTTTTATAGCGTTTTAGAAAATGAAGACTCAAAAACAAGTCACACTTCATCAGTTTGATTTTAATTTATTTCTCAACATTGTGATGGTTTATTTTTCAGCATTTTAAGAGGTGAAGGTCCAAAAATCTTCCTGGCGCTTCCTGTGGGACTAAAAACTATGTAAATAAAATTGAATAATCCCAATCAGAAACACAGAAATGTTAATAGCAGATAAATTCATGAAAACTCTACCGTTAATATGCTTTCTCTGCTCCTGAAGAACACCAATATATTCCTCATCAGCTCATTTCGACTAACCTATCCCGAATTTTGTCAATTTTTTCTTCATTTTTGCAGATTTCTGACTTCAAAGTTCAAAAACAATAAAGTGCTTGGGTATGCTCATAAAATGCATAAAAAAGCATCTGTAGCCACATTATAAACGTCTTTAAAACTGTAGATAATTTGGGAAAATTGAGGATAGAATTTTGCGTTCGGTTCTCATGTGGAAAAATTTTCGAGGAAAAAAACAATGGTTGGTTGAGTATAGGGTTAACCAAGTTGAGACGTCCCCCCAACCATACCTGTATTTTCAAAAGGGGGATTTTTCAATTTTTTTTAGAATTTACTGAATAAAAAGAAAATCTTTTTTTGCAGTGAAGACGACTTATTTTCAGTTAGTTTACGTGTGCTTGGATTCAGGTTTTTTGCACAGGCCAGGTTGCAATGTGCGACTTGGGGAAAAATTTTGGTTGCACAGATTGATTTTTGGTTACTGGCTCTAGAATCAATAAATTAGCTTTTGTTTATCTGAAAAAAATATCAGAAGCTAGCATACCTGTAAGCATGGGCGTACGGACACTGGGTGCAGTGGGTGCAATTGCACCCAGTAATCAAATATTGAAATTTTTTTAGATTCCTTTCAATTCAGATATTTCTGTCACTAAGTACTAACTAGTGCTCGATTAAAAATGTCAAAGCCATCCGCGGGCAATACTTCTATTACGAAATTCTTCAAGCCAAGGCAACAGAATTCAGCTGCTTCACAGTCCAATAATAAAGGAACTGCAACATCAACAACAGAAAGCACTTAAGAACCCACTGAAGACTTGCTATCTGCTTATGACGAAATGAAAAATACAAAGAAGAGTTTAGAATTACGTATTGAATCAGATGCTGATTTTGAAAAGTTATATGGACAATGCAGAAGTAATGCTGACTTTGCCTTATCAATTAGCTTTTAGAGTTTAAATGATGTTCTTTCAGAACTAGCTGAAGATCTTGGTGTAGCAGAGGAAGTTCTCAGGTTCATGGTGCGACGTCTAGATGATGCACTTGTGCCTTCTTATTACCAAGAAAATGTTTACAGTGTTCATGTGCAAAAATTAATTGAAGAACTCAATTATTGATTCAATGATTTTCACAAAATGGCTTTCACAATTCAAGCTCTATTGCCTCGATTTCTCTTTTCATTGGATGGTAGGCTTTTGTACATCTGTTTGTAGCACATCAAACTAAATATATTGATTAAATTTCAGAGCCAGATCGATTAGATCCTGGCGTTTTTGAAAATATTATTGCGTTTTATCATGATTTTCTGGGTGGTGCGACTTTTGAGATGTTCAGTGGCGAACTTAGACGATAGAAAGTTAAATGGTGCAAGTGCAACACCAATTTGAAACAAAGGCCTGAAAGTTTACCTGAAACACTAAAATTATTTGATGGACCTCTAAAAGTATACCACAAATTTTCATTAGCAGTAGTTTTGTATACATTCTGTGACCTGATTTTAATCTTTTTTAATGAATTTTATCGGACTATTTTTGCCTTACTCAAAATTTTGTTAACTTATCCAGTCACTACTTCGACACCAGAAAGAACGTTTAGTATGCTGCAGAGCACCCCATGGGTGGGGTATGGGGGGGTATTACCCCCGTCTTAGATTCAGAAATTCATTTACTACTCCGTAAAAACAGCTCACTATAGCAAAAAATTTTCGTAGACCACATCCTCTCCCCAGTAGATTATAGTAATTCGAGAAAAATTGCACAATGTGTGATTCTGAGGAATTACTCACCGCTCTTTTTGACACATTTACTGAGCAAATCATAATGGGAAAGTATGCAACTTCTGTGCCATATAGCGATTTTCAGGAAAGGATATCAGCACATTAATATATACTACTTGTAGGCAATCATTATATATATAATTGAGAGATGAAATAATGACTTATGTATATGTGATTTATCAAAAAATCGCCTCTTGGGAAGAAAAACATTATGTTCTTAAAATTCTTCCTCTTCATGCTCTCCTTTCCTTTTCCCCACTTCTGCGTTAGGTCTTCTGTGCGCATATGGTTACCCAAGCTGTGGCATACTTTCCTTGTATGAGTTGAGACATGTGAGGTCTGTTGACGTGGATCAGGAGTGGTACTTGGTTTGAAACTAGTAGTTCATAGTCTTATGGGATTAATAATACTAAAGCCACATTCAGCATCAGAACTTTCAAATGGAAGCACTGCTCCAAGCCTAATCAGCGATGGGATAAGCCCATACTGCTGAAGATGCTGGTTGAAACAATGTTTGTATGTTGTGCCCGATTCTTGAAATGTGCAGGAATCAGTTGGCACAACAGTCTTCAAAGTGTGACTATTGTGTATGTATAATTAGTGCATTGAAGTTGCACGATTGGGAGCTGGAAAAGGGAGATGAAATAGTAAATGTTTTTTGACTGTAAAAAACATAAACCAGGTGCATTATTGATTTTTTAGGTTGTATGTGGTTAGAGTACTGCAACTCCCCCCTCCTGTGCAAAAAAGCTGGGTGCAAAAAAAAGGTCACGGCATATTTCAAGTACTACCCTTAAAATTTACGATTTTACCCCTGCCTAAATTTTCGACCTTGGGGACCTCTGGTATGCTGGCTAGGATATTCTGTGAAAAAACGAAAGTCAATGACAACAAAGCGTGTTTCAGATCTTGCTGTTATTTCATACTACTCTAAAGAATCTGGAAATGTTGACATTTCTGATGTCCTCGAAATTTTTGCAGATGTGTCGCGTCGTATTAAGTTGAAATAAAACGTTTTAAGTTACTTAATGTTTATGTGTGACAACATGTTTATGTGTTTATGTGATTTTATAACAGTAATTTTTTAAATTTTGAATTGCACCCCATATGAAAAAATCCTGCGTACGTCTATGCCTGTAAGACCTGCGACCAGTTGGGGGGGGGGGGGGGTAAATCCGAAATTTTTTGGGGGGGGGGGGTAGGAAAAAGTCGAAATTTTCCCCAAAAAACATACACTTTTTTGAAAATTTTTTTAATTTCTTCCAAACTGGGGGGGGGGGAAATGATTTTGGGTACAGGGTTGGCCGAGTTGGGGGGGGGTCCCCCCCAAGTACAGGTATGGAAGCTAGCTTTCTTGTATTTCATTCTCACGTCGGTTTTCAACTTTCAAAACTCAATTTTCTGAATTTTGGAGAGAAAATGAAAAAGGTTGATATGAATTGATTTGTTTGGCGCATGGCGCCGGAAATTTTTTTTGGATTTGGATGGTTTGAAAAGCTGGAAAATGAATCTTTTCACTTTTTATTTCCAAGACAGAAGGTTTAATTTTTCAGTAAAGTTCGAAGAGTTTTTAGTTAGGCAAACTACAGTTTGAAAACTAGGAAGGCAACCAATAATTCTATTTCTTCAACCACCAAGAATTTCGACGAACTAAAAATGTTATCACTCAAGTCTCAAAATTTTTTTAAAGATCGCAGAAAAATTTTTGGGAAAATAACCTTCCTTTTTGTTAAATTCGCCAAAAAACAACACAGGATTATATCTTTATCCATAATATGTTGATATTTAAAAGCTATAAGTATGTATGTACTTACTCTCCACGATCTGCTTCTTCATTCTGGTGATTCATATCTTTTACCGAATTTTCAGCCCCTGCTTCTTCGTTGTCAGACCTTCTCCGTAGTTCCTCGTTCTGAGTTTCCACCATACTCTCACTATTTTGCTTATGTTGCGATTCCACATCGACACTATTTTCGGCAACGGGCGACATCTTTTACAAATAAGTAAACTGAAAAATGCAGCGATCGAATAGGAACTCGGACTCGGAGCGGCTCGGAAAGAATGAGAATGAGGAGCATGCAAATTTGAAGACCAAATTTCCCGCCAAATTTTGATGCGTTAATACTATTACAGTAAACAGACAGTATTATACTCCAGCAATTGAAATGACAAAACCTCAATACAGTCATCCTGGTATAGGGATCACTTATGTCGCAGGAATAATCCGTCATGTTTTAAGGGTCATTTAAACTTGCCTTTTCCGGCGGAACGGAACGGAACCGATCGCCAACAGCTTTAAATGCTCAGCCTGAAAATCCACTTTCGATCGAAGAGGGTATCCGCAATTTTCTAGAAAATGACCGACAGTAACCCCCAATCGAAACGAACGGAACGAAAATTTCCCTTTCGTTCGAAAACGTTGTGTTGATTTTTTTCCGTTCCGCTGAAAAAAGCAAGTATAAATGATCCTTTACTCGTATCAGCACAAAAGTTTCGAGAATATATGCTTATTAGGTTATTACTTTCGTTGATATAGAAGTACACGAGAAGATTACTGTGAAGGATTCAATTCCAATCCACTGTTGCCAGGTGCAGTTGCAGTAGAATTCTACTGTTTTCAGTAGAATTTTTGCTCAACAGTGGCAGTGGCAGTAGAGTGCCATTCACAGTAGAATTTGCAGTAGAATTTGTTGTATTGCAGTAGTAGTCAGTAGAATGTCAATTTTCCAGTAGAATTCGGTAGAATTATCTGTTTCTCAGTATAAGTCAGTTAGAAATGAGAAGTTCACTATAACTAATTTGACTCAGTTTATGTTACTGTAATGAGCGTTGATTATGATTAGAAAGTTTAATTTAACTTTAAAAACTGAAAAGTATTAACTATTCAGCGCCAAAGCCTACGCTATATACGTATAACACGCTGAGACCACGTGATTTTTTTAGTCGAGCGGAGTTTGGCGTCTCATCCGTCGAATTCACCAAACACCGAAAGGATACGTTTCAGTGTTGCCAGTTTAGTGTATTATATCCACCGTTTTTTTCCTCGAAGATTTTTTCCACATGAGAACCGGTCCCATATTTTTTTCCTCATTTTCCAAAAATTTTCTACATTTTTAAAAACGCTTATAATGTGACTACGAAAATTTTTTTTGTGCATTTTAGGAGCATACCCAAGCATTTTATTGTATTTTTAGTCAGAAACCTGCATAAATGAGAAAAAAATTGAGAAAATTCTGGTTATGTCAGTCAAAATGAGCCCATGAAGAATATATTTTGGTGTTCTATAGGAGCGGATAAAAAAAGATAACGATAGAGTTCTCATGAATTTATCCGCTATAAACATTTCTGTGATTCCGATTAGAATCATCTAATTTTATTTAGTTATTGGTCAGGCGCGGAGCGCCGGAAAATTTTTTTGATTTTCACTTTCTAAAACGCTGGAATATGAACCTTCATAACGTTGGGAAATAAATTAAAATCAGACTGATGAAGTGCAATTTGCTTCCCATTCCGGCGCGCAGCGCCGGAAAAATTTTCGGTTTTTTGTATTCTAAATCGTTGAAAAATAAATATCTCCAACAGATAATTCGTGAACAAATGTTTTAAAATCGCGTTCTAGAGTGATCAGGGTTGGCAAAAACCCAGTTTTTGAAATCTTCATTTTTGGGTTTTTGGGTGGGTTTTTCTGGGTTTTTGGTGGGTTTTTCTAGGGTTTTTGTTCCAGTTTTGTACTAATGAATGATCATTTTACTTAAAATATATATGAGAATGTTATTTTTAACGTATAAAGTGTATTAAATTGCTGAACAGTGTTCAAGACTGACTATACATTTGGTTGTAACATATTTACATGAGTCACGCGACTGCACATTGCACAACGATTTTATCGATTTGGCTCATTAAAACGATTGGCTGTTTATTGAATTTTTTATTGCATGATCTAAACACTAAAAATTGAAATGTCACTTTAAAAAATTGAAAATTACGGAAATCCAGGGTTTTTTTTGACCTACGAGTCACAAGCCAAGTGGCTTGTTGACCTAAAATTTTACAAGCCATTCCAAATTTTTACAAGCCAATTTTATAATATCAGTATACGTGAATAAATTCCAATGCTAGGTTATTTTTTAAAGAAATGTATATATTGAGCATCATGGCAATCGATCAGAAAAGAGATGTCATTCAACATTTATTAAATAACGTTTTAGAGCCGTCAATTCATCAAAATTCAGGAAACTTTTGAAATTTTTGAGTTTGATCGAAGTTGAATCTACAAGCGTTGTGGAACGAATTTTCGAGCAAATTATCCAAGAACATAATGACTTTGAATTACATGAGAAATCGGCGGTTAAATTGTCTATGATGACAAGTGAGAGCCCAAAAAGCTTTTAATCTTTCCTGCCTGAAACGCCGGAAAATTTTTTGGGTATTGACATTCTGCGATGTTGGAAAATCAATTTTCCAAACACTTATTTGAAGAATTAGATTCGAATTTTCTGTTCAAAAGTCGTAATTTCTATAATTTTATGTTTGAAAAATTTTAAAACCATTAATTTATTCTCACACTCTCATGAACTTGGCCGAAAAGATATGAGTAAGAAGAGTAAAAATTTCCGAAAACTATTTACACGAAGCTTTTGAATTGATTTTACATTAAGAAAGGAATAATCGCTTCAAAAAGTTTACAGACTTGACGTATTGATCTTTCTCAAAAAATGTGTCAAGGGAAAAATGTGAATCAAAAAATGAAATCAAAAATATCAAGATGAAATATTGAAGATTACTAATTAAAACATGAGATACGTTAATACGTTTAAGATGATTAAAACTATTAAAGATTAAATGATAAGTGAAGGCAGACTTGTTAGAAGCGGCGCATGAGCTAGGAAATAAATAATAATGCTTATTTAAATTATAACCGGCGCGAAGCGCCGGAAATTTTTGAGATTATGACCTTCTAAAATGCACCAAAATGCATCTTTTCAGTATCCGATATGATCAAACACATGACTCAAAAAATTCTGACAAGCCATTTTGGCTTGTTGGACAAAAATTCTACAAGCCATTTTGTCAGTCCAACAAGCCATGGCTTGTAAAATGCTAAAAAAAAAACTATGCGGAAATCAAATTTCACGCTTCGGCTTCGCTCACTTCATCAGATTCACAGTCACGGGAACTTTCTAGCAGCCCAAAGTTTGTCTTAACGAATACCAGTTTGCGCACTGTTTCCGTCGACAATTGATTTCGCAGCTTGGAATGTATGAAGCCAAAGGTAGAGAAGTTTCTTTCCGAAGATGCGGTAGAGACAACGAGCGAAAAAACCTCAATTAATTTTTTATACATGTAATACATTGAAACAAATAACATGTTATCTATGTGTACCTTCAGAGCGATTCGTTGCACCAGCGGCCAGTCAGCTCCATCTGTGAGCCGATACTCAAGGACAGACTTTTTCTTTTTGACGAGCATCTGGTCTGGTAGCGAAATGAGTTATTTTGTTTTTGTAATTTTGCCTCAATCATGTATTGCGTCAATTCTTGATACACAGCACTTTTTTGGTCAGCTAGTTCTGGATTTGCCACAGGGAAATTAACGATGAAATCCTCAATCTCGTTCTGGATTTGCCACAGGGAAATTAACGATGAAATCCTCAAATTAACGATGAAATCCTCATTTTAAAAGAATTAAGAAAAACCCAAAAACCCAAATTTTGTCAAAAAAATGCACCCAGAAAAACCCAAAAAAAACCCAAAAACCCAGGTCTTGCCAACCCTGAGAGTGATGTCTTCAATTTCCACCTTCAATAAACGCAAAAGTTCAGATTGCAAACGTTTAAAAAAATTCCAATTATCGAGAGAAAAAATTGAGAGACTTGATCGAAAATCTCTATCTTCGGCGACATAATTGACTGTAAACGATTGGAAAATGAAACGAGCTAACTTGATTGATAGAAACTGTTGAGCATTAATTAATAAGTCGAAGTAGATATGCTAACGGCCGCGCCTGATAGAATATAGTTAATTATACCCATGACCGGCGCGAAGCGCCAGAAAATTTTGAGATTTTGACCTTTTAAAGTCCACCAAAACGCATCCTTTCGGTTTAGAGTTACCCAAAATTTTTTCCATAATGAGAACCATACCCAAAATTCTTTCTCCAAAAGACCCCATTTGAGGAAAAAACGGTGATTCTATCTACACTGATTTAGTGCAGTTTAGGCAGAGAAGAGAAAAGTACTGTTGCCAGTTTTGTGTGATCTGTCTACACTAGATTTGGTGCATTTTAGGCAGCCTATTCAACTTGAATTTATACTCAACTACTCAACTTAGGCAGCCTACTCAACTTGAAGAGTTTTGATGTTTAGTGTAAAACTTTTTTCGTTCAATTTTCGAGCTATCGACCTGAAACTTCGTCATGATAGAGATGAACCTAAGGAGTTAAGAGTAAATTTTTAATCAAAGTGCTAGCTATCTCACTCTTCACCGTCTCTCCAGTCCCCATTTTGATTGATTTTTCTTCGATTTTAGTCTAGGTTTCGCCTCTCAGTTCTGAAATCTAGTATAATTAGTTTTTTGACCTGGCAACACTGCTAACCAGTGCAGTATAGTGTTGTCAAATGAGCATTCATTTTGCTCCAATTCTAGATACCATTTTTTCCCTCGTCGACATTTTCAACATGAGAACCTGGGCCAAAAATATTTTCCGCATTTCAGAAAAACGTTCCACAAAGTATTACTAGCAGAAAAACCTATTATACGTCAAAGGCAGGCTTTTTTCATTCTTCGACCTCGAGCCAGTCGGCTTGTAGGTCCAAAATTTTACAAGCCATTTCATAATTTTACAAGCCAACTTTTTTTCATAACCTTTCATATGCATCAAAGTCACGCATTTCACAAGTTAATATCATTATTAACGTTATTTGCTTTCTTTAGGTATAGAAGTTCTACCCAGGGATGAAAAAAACCATTTTTCAAAATTTTGGCTTGGTGTTTTTTGGGTTTAATGGTTTTTTCTGGTTTTTTTGGGTTTATTAAGGGTTTTTTGGGTTTAATGTGGGTTTCATTTTGTATTCATTTTAAAACACTGATTTATATTTATATATTTGCAACATGATTACATCAAATGCGATCAAAATTATACTGATATAAATGCGAAAAATCAAAGGCAATTTTTGCTTGTGACGTCATCCGCTGAGAATTTAGTTCTCAAAAGTTAAACTTTTTTGGGAGAAACAACTTTCAAACAGCCTAAAACGATTTTCTCAAGTCAGATAAATCATTTATACGCTTTATAATTCAAGTTTACGAAAAAATTTTGAAAAATTCAAAAAAATGATTTTAACGAACGCCCAAAAACCCAAAGTTTGCTGGTTTTTAAATTCAGAAAACCCAAAACAAACCGAAAAATCCAAAACCCAAAAAAGCCACTTTGCCAACCATGGTTCTACTGTTTATAACACATAAAAGTTGCAGTTTTTGAGGCGAAAATAGGAAACTATCATTAAATGGGCAGGATTTTACTCTATGTAAATACGCTTCCTTTCAATTGATATGCAAATTTATACAAATTCATGGTTGTTGGATGCTTTAACAAGAAGAATTAAACCACAGAAAGGGTTTCAAACCTTGGTGTTTGGGGTGACTAACAGTGTGATTCTCCACTGCACCACTTATGGAGAAAGTTATTGGGTAAAAACATGCTCTGTAATTTTAAATATTCTTTCTCGTAAAATTGCGTCAAAATAACTAATTTAAAGGGGTACACCAGCTTCAACTCTAAAACGATAATTTCGCAGTGTAAATTATAGCAGAAAACGTAAAAATCAAAAATGGTTTTTCGAAATATGGAAAAACTTCTCTTCCACTTCTCGCAAAGTGGTTGTTTCAAGTTTCATGTCAAGTTTCTTATCATCAATATTCTCTACTACATAGATCTTATGCATTATATGTTATTTACACGATGGCAGTGATATTGAATATGAAGAAGCGTTCGATATTGTTGGTCAAATAAACGTTTGATATAGTTTATATAATGTTTTTGAGGATTTATCAGTGTTTTTCATTTACATTCAAGCTATTTTCAATGTTCTCGAGTGTCAGTAGAATTTCGGTAGAATTTTTCAAAGTCAGAATTGCAGTAGAATTTCAGTTAAACGAGATGTAGTTTCAGTAGAAACTTTGTTGAACCACCTGGCAACAGTGTTCCAATCGTTTTCTTCCTACTTCTCGACACACAACCAGGCCCGTATTTGGCATACCTGTACCATACCTGTACTTTGGGGGGGGGGACCCCCACCAACTTGGCCAACCCTGTACCCAAAATCATTTCCCCCCAACCCCCCCCCCCCCGGTTTGGAAAAAACTAAAAAAATTTTCAAAAAAGTGTATGTTTTTGGCCTTTTTTGGGAAAAATTTCGACTTTTTCCTACCCCCCCCCCCCCAAAATTTCGAATTTACCCCCCCCCCCCCAACTGGTCGGAGGTCTTACAGGTATGCCTGTACTCATACCATACCTGTACTTGGGGAGGGTTGGGGGACACCCCAACTTGGCCAACCAACCATATACCCAATCCCCCCCCCCCAGTTTGAAAAAAATTGAAAAAATTTGCAAAAAAGTGTATATTTTTTGGCCTTTTTTGGGAAATATTTCGACTTTTTTCGACCCCGTCCCCCCAAATTCGGATTTACCCCCTCCCCAACTGGTCGGACCTCTTACAGGTATGACTCATACCTGTAATTAGACGGAGGTTGGGGGGGGGGCCCACCCCTACTTGTTCGAACCCCATCCCCATCTTGGTCAAACCAACCCTATACCCAACCCCCCCCCCCCAAAATCGGAAAAAATGAGGAAAAAAGTGGCTTTTTTTGGGAAAATTTTCGAAATTTTTTTTGACTATTTTGGGGGTTTTTTGACTCCCCTCCCCAAAATTTTGGAAATGTTGGGACCCCCAACCCCAAAATTTTGGGTTTACCCTCCCCCAACCATACCTGTAAGAGGTCCAACCAGCTGGCCGGGGGGGGGGGGGTCGAAAAAAGTCGAAATTTTTCCCAAAAAAGGCCAAAAAACATAAGGTAAAGTGGGGCGACCTTGATCAGAGCATGGCATTCGATAATTATTTGAGATCAGCCGGTCATTCTTTCTGTGGTTTGTCTACACAGCAAAAATGACCTGCTTATCTCAAATAATAAAATGCCATGCTCTAATCAAAGTCGCCCCTGATCAAAGTTACCCCACTTTACCTTACACTTTTTTGCAAATTTTTTTAATTTTTTCCAAACGGGGGGGGGGGTTGGGTACATACCTGTAGGAGGTCCAACCAGTTGGGGCCGGGGGGAAGCAAATCCGCAATTTTTCCCAAAAAACATACACTTTTTTGCAAATTTTTTTAATTTTTTCCAAACTGGGGGGGGGGGGGCTGGGTACATGGTTGGCCAAGTTGGAGGGTCCTCTCCAAACCCCCCCCCCCCAATTACAGGTATGCCCCCAACTGGTCGGACCTCTTACAGGTATGATAATAAGCATACATGTAATTGGGGGGGGAGTGCTATGGGAACCCCCCCCCAGAAATCGTCGACCATATGGCTAGCCATTGGGCGACCGCCCCCCCCCCCAGGATTTTCCAATCCAATGGATGGTAGCCGTAGGAACGCCCATACTTTTGGTCGGAAAAATACTCAAAAATGTCAATTTTTGAACAAAAATGGTAAAAAATGTTAATCTTCTTGGTGCTTCGCGCCATGGATACATTTTTTCGATTTTTTAGGGAAAAATTACTATTTTTCGGACTTTTTTCGTCCTCCCTCCAAAATTTGGGAATTACTGACCCCCGGCCCCAAAAAAGTCGCCCAATCTCCCCCCCAGACCTCGGGGCTCCGTTACATGTATGATAATAGGGCTCACAACTTAGATCGGTCATGATTAATCATCGGGCTTTTTTTGCAGAAACCCGGTTGATCTGTAACTTGGGGAAAAATTTGGTTGCACAGATTAATTTTTAGTTGCTCACTCTGAAATTGATAAATTCGCTTAATTTCATCCGAAAAATAATTACAAGTTATTTCCCCTGTATTTCATTCACTTCGTGTCAGATCCTGACTTTTAAATTGAATTTCTTGGGTTTTGGGTGAGAAATCAAAAATCTGGCTAAAGTAATTTGTTCGTTGCCTAGTGCTGAAAAATTTTGATTTCGAGGCCTCTAAAATGTCGAAAAATGCTTTTTTCAGCACATTCTCCTGCAACTGCCGATGACCGATCTTTTCACCATTTGATTGGCGGAAGAGCTCAAACATTTTACCTTCATTTTGGATCTTATTCTAGAGCCAGTAATTTACCAATCACAATTATTTATCAAAAGCGATTCTTTTCACATGATCTGTAACATAAAAAAGCGCGATAGGTATTTTAATTCGGACTTGAATATCTCTGGTACTTGAGTACAACCTCACAGCAAGGGTTGTCTACACAGCAAAAATGACCTGCTGATCTCAAATAGTTATAAAATGCTTTACTCTGATCAAAGTCGCCCCTGATCAAAGTCACCCCACTTTACCTTATAGCACTAAGAGAAAATTTTAAATTATGATTTTCTATAGCGCAGGGTTGGGAAAAACCCATTTTCAAAATTTCGAATTCGGGTTTTTTATGGATTTTTCTGGATTTAATCAGGGTTTTTTTAATTTCACAATTGTGGATCTGAAATAAGTATAAAAGAAAAGAAAATGCAATATCTCTAAAATTTTTCATAAAGCAAAATATTTCCAGATCATTTTTCCTGATTTTAAGCAAAAATACACAGATTCCTTAACACAAAAAATAAGATCATATATTAATGCACCGTCAAAAAATTTTTGGCGTTGAATTTTATGAAGACTAGCTTTTCAACCGATGCAGATGACAATCGATTATACGCAACTTGGTGTGAACAAAGCCAAATGTTGAAGAATTACGCTCTGATGACGCAGTGGACACCAAAATGAAAAATACCTGACTATAACATGACAAAAAAATTTCGTTTTTTGCCATTATTAGTCTTAAAAAACGTACTCTTAAGGCAATTTTTTGGAACGAAGGTCACGTTTTGCCTTCCGTCAACCAATATTGCATAACAGATATTTGGTCGCTCTCCAGCATTTTGTAGCGGAACGTATTTTTTTTCATCTTCACTTGCCGAGATCATTTATTCATCGAGTTGCTTGCAAATTGTGACTTTGCAGGGTGAAAAAAGTTAGGTGTTTCTTTCTTCAACATTCATGCTGCTTACAGCCATTTAACTAGCATACTTGGCGGTCCATTTTCAGCTCATTTTTGTACCCAAAAAGCCGTCAGCTGCATCCTTCTCCAGTGAGTCTGCTGTCTCCCTCAAAATTTTAGGGCTGCTCCTCAAGTCAGCTCACGAAACGCTGATGGCTATGAGCAGTAGGTTTTAACAAAAACTTTATTAGTTACAAGCTACTGTGTATTGCTCACTGGCACTGCACATGCTCATGACTCATGAGCAGTAAAGTCTGCCTACTATTCAGATGAACTACCGAATCAAATCAACTTCAGCCAAAAAGACAATTCAAACATAAGTTAAATTTATTAGATATGAATCTTCAGCTTCTTGATTAGAATAAGTCAACTCAACTGAGCACTCATAGGAACCGACTAGAATAGCGCTAAAAAGTCTGCTGAATTGAAAATTTACGATAGCATTTGATTTGTTTGTTGTTTTGTGTGATCTCATCTCAAATCTATTGTAATGTCAGTGTCAGAAAAGACTGCATTGCAGTTACTAAAGTTGGCTGGACTCTCAATTTGATTGTTAATTCAGGAAGAAACTTGTATTCCTGAGAACAAAATGTGAGAAATGAATTTTTTTCTCAAAAAAACCCAGAAATGTCCAATTTTCCAACCCTAAAAAACCCAAAAACTTAATGCCCGCCAACCCTGCTATAGCATTGGAAAATGAATACTTTTAATATCTTTTTCCTGCATGAAGGGTCTATTTTTTCAGTAAATTCAATGTGTTTTCAATGGGGCAGACTAAAATCCAAAAATTAGGCAAGCCACAATGAATTTGAATGGCTTCTCCAGATAGAAAAAACCTCTGCAATTTTCCCATGCTGATGATGTTTTAATCATTTTCCAAATGCAAAAAGTCATGTTCACCAAAGCCCAAAATTCTAAAGCGCCGCAAAATGATTTTGTAAAAATAATCTAGAAAAATCTTGATTTTGTCAAATACGTGGAAAAACAATACAAGGCCAAGCATTCGTCCATAACATGCTGGTTTCTGAATGCTATAAGCATAAGCTAAGATGATATTTTCTAACCGTACAATAGAAGTGATACGAAGAATCATAAATGAATTGAAATCCGGCGCGAAGCGCCGGAAAATTTTCAGTATCTTTAATTTCAAAATGCATAAAAATGCATCTCCACACAGGAAGCCCTATAGCCTAATCAAAAAGGGTCGTTAGCTTAAAAGCCAATTTGGCTTCTGCTCCTAAATTTTTAGGGGTTAATCAGAATTTTTAGGAGCCATGGCTCCAAATTGGCCTAAAAAACCCTGTCCCCCCTAAATTTTTTTACATTCAAAATTTTCAGCAATATAATTGTATTTATACATCACAATTTCCAAATTAAATTTGCGTTATAAAATGGAAAATAAAGTAAATTTTCCGGCGCTTGACGCCGGATTTTGATTATTCAATAATTTTTCTATATTATTTCAGTGCGCGGTTAGAAAATGTCATTCTAGCTAATACTTTCAGCTTTTAATTATCAACATATTATGGATACCTATGTTGTTTTTTGGCGAATTCAACGAAAAGAAAGATTTTTCTCGGTTATTTTTCCCAAATTTCTTTTGTGATCTTCACGAAAATTTTGACACTTGTGTGATTAAAACATTTTTAGTCCAAGTCGAAATTCATTATTTCCGGCTCCGCCAAAACTTGACCAATAATTTTTTTGATTTGTTTGCTATATGCCTCTATATGACCCACGAAAAAAGTGAAAAACAGTTTCTCCCCACATCTCATTATTGTTATTTAGAAATTCGAGAAAACGGTTTTTTGATTTTTTCCCCATGGTTATATAGCTTTTAAACCTCAACAAATGTATATGTATACTTGCTGAAGTTGTAGATATATCTGGATTTTTTGGGAATAAATGTCTGCTAAATTCAATTTAATTTTACTTAATATCTATGTACATTATAGTACGCTAGCTTAAATTACATAAATTCATGAAAATTGATCAAAGCATGTGCAGAATCCTGACCTTTACATATAACTTCTTGATTTCAAAATCAGTCTGTCTGCGCGGAGGGTAAAGTGAAACCTTATTCATTTGAGCTTCGTCTGCGGGGAAGGTAGTGCGCATAAAGTGGTATTACCGTTACATGCATAATTAAAAGCCATTTTTCTAGTACTTCATTCATTTTCGCGTCAGTTTTAGACTTTTATAACTGAGATTGAAGAGTGTAAGAGAAAAAATGAAAGAAAAAATTAGATTTTTAGGCTTCAAAAACGTCGAAAAATAAATTTCTCAGCTCGTTGTCCAAATAACACTATCCAGGACCGTTTTTTTTTCGAAGATTTTTTTTCACATGAGAACTCAGCTTTAATTTTTTTCCACATTTTCCAAAATTTTCCGCATTTCAAAAGTGTTAACGATGTGGCCACGAATATTTTTTTCATGCGTTTTAGGAGCATACTTAAACATTCTGTTCCGATGTTTTCGGAATAAGTAACGTGCCAAAATGAGGAAAAAACAGAAAAAATTCTAGTCAATTCAGACACGTTGTGCTGATAAACAAAACGTTTATGATTCTAGAACAATTGGAGGTATATGAGCGATTTCTCACGAATTCATCTGATGACATTCCTGCGATTGTGATTAGAGTTTTTAGAGATTAAAATTTTTTGTTCTAAAACGCTCGAAAATTAATTTTGGGCGCTATTATTCCCAAATAGAAATTTGTCACTCTAGTCTCGTCGTTTTTCAATGTAAAAGTTCACGTTTAAAACGTTTGAAGAGCTCCAAGCCAGCGAAAAAAATTGAGAGGATTGATGAAAAATCTCTATTTTCGGCAGAAGACTGACTGTTAACGATTATAAAATTAGACGAGGTATTTCAAGTGATAGAAACTGTTCGAGGTTAATAAGTAAAGGGGAAAATGTGCTAACGACTGCGCCTGATAAAAAAATAATCACTACTATATACTCATGATCGGCACCTTTTGTTCATTTTTGAACTCCCAAAAATTGTTTTCCACAATGAAAATCCTACCCAAATTTTTTGCCTCAAAATACCCCATTTGAGGAAAAAATCGTCTTGGAACTTTCGTTTGAACTAAAATTTCACTAACGACTTGAATTCTAAAAATTATCATGAAAAATGAAGTCAACCGATTTACATTCTGAATTCAGAGGAACTGTAGCAGATTTGTTTTATGCTTATTTTATTATCTGTAACGATGTGTTAGACTCGAAAATATTTTTTGTGCACAAACTATCGTGTAAACTACATATTAGTGATCCATTAGCAAATTTTTTTACTCTGCTTATGCCAATTGTCAAAAATGTCCGTGCACAAATGATGGTAAGTCAGCTCACCCTAGCACCATTTACTGTTTTTTCCGCCGACTTTTTCCAGAAATAACTAAGGAGGCAAAAGTTTTTTCCCATTCTCTTGTTATTGCAGAACTAGACATGAGAGGCTGAATCCATGATTGTGTTCCCTTCGTTTAGTTAAAATTATTTCTCCATATTTATATTTTAATTCATGCCCAAAAATTTTCACTTTTTCCCCTTTTTGGAGCGACTTCGAGAGCGTCAAGTTCTCCAAATGACCTCGAAAACGCTTACATATGTAAATCGTCTGTGTGCATGTTTTATTTTGCGAAATTACTTGGGTAAATGGAGAAAAATTTATTTTCAATCACTCTTTGGGCCGGAGGTCCTTAATTCCCTAAATTTTGGGGCACGGGATCTCTGACTCGGATTTTTCTCGAAAAATAGTTTAAAAATAGTAATTTTTTCTAGAAAGACCGAAAAAATGTATCCATGGCGCGAAGCGTTGAGAAAATTGACGTTTTTGATCATTTTTTGGGCAAAAATTATTTTTCATTAAAAATTACAGTTTTCAGTATTTTTTCGACCAACGGTATGGGGGTCCCTACGGCTACCATATGGCCACCCATAGGATTGGAAAATCCTTGGGAGAGGGTCACCCAATGACTAGCCATATGGTCGACGATTTCTGGGGGGGGGGTTCCCATAGGACTTCCCCCCCCCCCAATTACATGTATGCTCAGGGAAAACGTCGACGGAAAGAAAGTAGCGTATCAAATCGAATCAAGAAATCAAACTTCATTCAAAATGCTACTTACTGTGTCCGATTCCAATACGGAATTTTGACTTCGTTCCAAATCTTTTTCAGCAAAACCATGGAGAAAGGTCTCAACAAGGAAGAATTCTGTGAAATGGGTTATCTTAAAAGAGCAGACGGATCGTGTTTATATTCTGATAAGAATTTCGCCGTCATCGTATCTGTCTTCGGTCCCGGGGATTTGAAAGTAAGTAGAATCCTATGTTGTCTTCTCAAAAAAAAAGATGTGGTCCATATCCTAGCCCTAACATGCAGGGTTTTTTGTACATGACCCATTTGCACATGTACAAACGACGACCAATATTTCATTTGTACAATTTGTACATAGCAAAAATAGGTATAAATAAGTAACCCGTGTTCCTCTATGTCATGGCCAAAGACTAATAACCAAATCAGCGTAATTTTCAAATTTTATTTAACTGCAAAAAAATTCATTAAAATTGAACAAAAAATCGAAATTTTCGAGTTTCAAGTCTAATTTACAAGCATTGTGGAACAATTTGTCTAGAAAGCTATCCAATAGCATAATGAATTTGCATTAGATGATAAACCGATGGTTAATCCCTCCATAATGACAAGTGAAAGCGCTTGTATTGACCTTCGGCTACGCAGGAAAATCAATTTTCCAAACATTTATTTCAAGAATTAGATTTGAATTTGGTGTTCAAAAGTCGTACTGTTTAGAATTTTATTATTTGGATAATTTTTAAACCAGTAATCTATTCGTTAACTCTCATGAACTTGGCCGAAAAGATATGAGTGGAAGAGTAGAAATTTCCGAAAACTACTTCCATTCGAATTGATTCTACGTTAAGAAAGAAATAATTGCTTCAAGAAGTTTGCAGACAAGACGTATTGATCTTTCTCAAGAAATGTTCCAATAAAAACCTGCGAATTTTCATTAAATATCAAGATAAAATATTGAAGATTGCCACATGAAACATGAGATAATACGTTTGAGATGATGAAAACTATTATACGTTAAATGATGGGTGAAGGTGGACATTCTAAAAACTGCGTCTGAACTAGGTAATACATAATAATGATTATTAAAGTAATAACCGGCGCCAAGCGCCGGAAAATTTTGAGACTATGAACTTCTAAAATGCACCAAAATGCATATTTTCTGTACCTTACCCCCAAAATTTTCTTCCCTAAACGGGTAAAGAGCCGTTTGTACATATACAAATGACTACCTCAATTTCGTTTGCCAAAAAAATTTTCATTTGCCTACGGCAAAAAAACACTGCTAAGAGGGTCATGTGATGAGGAAATTCACGGTTCGGTCATATAGTAGCTATTGGCCATACATGCACATAGGGGGTCAGAGGGAGGTAATCTCCTACTTGAAACTCTGGATATCCCTCCCTTGCCCGAAAAAATCGTCGGATGTTGTAGTAGTGCATCCGGTTGTTCGTTACGCGGCATGCCCCGCACTCATCACCACCACTACAGCCACAACTTTGGATAGTGCATCTGCTTTGTATGCAGAAGCTACAGGGTTCGAGCCCGTCACCGAGCGTTATTTTTCTTAGCGCCAGCTTCGTGGATTTGGGCATACGACACAAACACTTTTCCCCGAACTTTTTCAAATACGGTTTTTGATGATTTTTATTAGTACATTGTATGAAAAACACGCTTGCGGAGTTTTTTTTTGTTTTTTGCTCACCCACCCCCCCCCCCCTCGATGAAAAATCCGAGGACCGTCCCACCTGAAAAATTCTAGTCGTGCATGTCTGCTACTGACTAATCATATGATCAAAGATTTCTGGAGATTCCTATGGCGCATCATTCTCTCCATTATTACGTACTATATTACTTTTAGGTTTATAATGCTTCAAAATATGACTTTTGCTTGAGAAATATTCATGTTTTGAATTATTTACCCGATGAGATCATTCATTCTAGCAATATGCTTTGTTTTCGACCAAAATTGATTCAGTTTTTAAAGCTCGATTTGCACGTGCTTACAGCTCGTCTATGAGCTTATATTTCTATAAGGTATTCATTCGTATTTACTTTTGTTTTTTCGCATTCAATAAATTTCTTTCTCTTTTCTCCAAAATTATATTGAAGATCATTGCATTCTAATGTAAGCGTTATGCACGTGTTTACAATGAGTTTGAAGAAAATTAATGATGATGTGTTTTGCTTGAAACTCGATTCTTTGGAACATTTCCTTCGTAAAATTCTTCTAATTTATCCGCAGCCATAGGGTGTCAAAAAATTGTTAACCCGATTTTTGATAAATCTCAAGAAAATCCATGAATCCACAAATCCACAAAAAGCTTTTGGATTGAAGACTAGTTCAAATTTCTCGGATTCAAATTCACATCATTTTTTTCTCACTTATGTCGAAAAGTTCAAGCTTTAGGGTGAGACCAAAACTCACTGGCAGCCTGTCTATTTGTAATCCTCCTAAGAACAGAACATGCATGAATGGGATACCCAACCATTATCGTTTCCTCAATTGTTTAGGCTAGCAAACAAATCGCCGATAAAATGTCGATCGAAGTTACGATTAACGATCTACCCAATATGAAACGCGATTTTAATTTCGAATCTTTGATAAAAAGTTTATGCGAAAGTGTCGTCGACATAAACGCTTGTCCAAGAACAGGCGTTTCGTTAACTATTCAGTTGCTAGAAATCGACGAATCATCCACGTTTTGGCGATCCGCATGTTTGAACGCCTTATGCTTAGCTTTATTGGATTCCGGTCTACCAATGAAACAAACTTTTGTCGCCGTGAGTGTAGCGAAAACGAAGGAAAATCTGCTGGTAACGCTTGAGGCGAACGATAGACATTCAGCGGACGCTAACTTTTTGTTCGTTTTTTCGAACGTTGAAGTTCAAAAGGGCAAAAATATTTTGGCGTCGTTATCGTCCGGTATTTTCGACATGGACATTTTCCAACGAGCTCTATCCTTGGCGCGTATGGCTTCGAGAGATTTGTTCTCCTTTCAAAGATCGTGCGTTCATAAGAAGTTGAATCGAATTTTTGACGTTGATAATTTATCGCTAAAAGAGTTTCAATAAATATTAAATGAATGACGTGCATTCTTATCATCTTTTTGGTGTTTGCCTTCATGCTTTAATTTTCGGTTAAATTTTTCCTGTTTGAAAAGTTTCCCCTTTTTTGTTGTCGATTGTCAATTTTTTAGATTTTTCGGATGGAGATGCCTCGATTTGAAGAATATCGTTTTTTAATTTTGGTCGCTTGGTTTATTCATCTACTTATTTGTCCGTATACCAAAGTCGAAGAAAGTTTTAATACGCAAGCTGTTCACGATATATTATATCACGGAACGAACATTTCGCAGGTAAAAATTTTAATTCAGTCATGGTAAATATCTGGTCGAAAATATCAGCTCAACTTTAAGTTCCAACCATAGATTTCGTAAAAATGATTGTTAATCCTTCAATAATATTAATTAGCCGAGCATTTTGAACATCAAAAATGAAATAATTCCACCCTGGTCGTGCATATAAAAACAATGACCTCACATGGAAAACAGCCTCATTTTTCTATGAATCTTTTCAGTATGATCACAACGAATTTCCTGGTGTTGTTCCGAGAACATTCATTGGATCGTTAATCGTTGCATGTATCGCGTATCCGGCTTTTCTTATAGCCAAGTTCACGACCTTGAATTCTAAATTTGTAATGCTGATCACATGTAAGATTTCTGGTTTTCGTTTTTCATTGAATTGGCTGCAGCAGTCAAGCTCCTAATTCCCATTTGCCTTGCGTTACTAAATCCTGTCAAAATGGATTATTCACATAGTAGTTACGCTGACATTAATAAATAAATACTCGACTGTTTTTCTGAAAAAGGGTAGAATGTGATTATTTATACACATAGGTCGCTTTTGTTTGGGATTGATTGGTTTCGTTTGCTTGAACAATTTTCAAAATGCAATTCGACGAAATTTCAGCAAGAATGTCGATTTATGGTTCACTGTTATCACGATCAGTCAGTTTCATTTCAATTTTTACGCTACTAGATTTTTACCTAATACTTTCGCTTTGGCTCTAGGTATTCTCATTTTTTGTATTGATTTATTTACAAATTCATTGTTAATTTGAAACGTTTTGAGTTTTTAAGTCACTCAAGTTTATGCTTACCTGCTAAGTAATTCCATCAAGAAGGCCATTTGCGCGGCTGTTTTTGCGGCCATTGTGTTCAGAAGCGAGCTGGTGCTCTTATTCGGTCCATTATTTTTGATGAAAATCTTCATCGATCGTAAAATTGGACTGGCGGAAGCAATTTTCTACGGGATAGCAGCTCTTGCCTCAAGTTTTGGTAAGTTCAAATATATATTATATATATTGTTATCGAATCGTTGAACTGTAGCATAATTTATTCAAAAATTCTGCTGTATTAAGTGAAGAAAGTGTCAATCTCGGAGAACCTGTTAAATGACTCACAGGTTATTGTTCTGTACTTGAAGCATATATGTAAAGAAGCTCCAAGGTGTGGACATAAAGCGACTCCTTGGGCGCGGAGAGTCATCGAGTGCCCAAATTTTGATTTTTGGGCCTAAAAAATCTGAGAAAAGGTTTAAAAATAACATTTTTGATTCAAAGACATAACAAACATGTATTTATGGCCCGAAGCACAAGAAAATTGATATTTTTCAGGTTTATTCAACTAAAAGTATGGCGTGGGTTCCTTTGGCTAGCCTATCTCAGTTATTTGATTAGCAAATCCTGAGGGTCGTCGCCATGTGACCGTTGATTTCTTGGGGGTTCTAATTGCACTTCCTCCCGATTACATGTATGGCTTAAAATGTAACCAATTATGTGTTTTCTTTATACTGACGGTATTTTTGGATGCCTCTCAAAAAACTTTTTCTATGGTTCCTGTTTTGAGTTCTGATATTGAATTCGTTTTCTACTTTAGTTGTAACGATTCCTATCGACTCTTTATTTTGGGGACGTTGGTTGTGGCCCGAAGGCGAAGTTCTATTTTATAATACGATTTTGAACAAGAGCAGTGATTGGGGCGTAAGTCTTTGCAATGTTTATTGTACCAATTAGTATTATCCCAACCCCCGTTCCCATGACAGCTGAAGGTCCAGGACAGGTCGAAAATTTAGGTAGGGGTAAAATCGTAAATTTTAAGGGTAGTACTTGAAATATGCCGTGACCTTTTTTTTTGCTCTCAACTTTTTGCTAAGGAGGGGGGAGTTGTAGTTTCTCGAACTTACAAAAATGATTAATGCCCCTACTTTATGCTTTTTACTGTCAAAAAACATTCACTATTTCAACTCCATTTTCCAGCTCCCAATCATGCAACTTTAATGCACTAATTATACGTACAGAATAGCCACACTTTGAAGACTGTTGTGCCAACTGATTCCTGCACATGTCAAGAATCGGGCACAACATACGTTTGGAAACATTTTTCAACCAGCATCTTCAGCAGTATGGGCTTACCCCATCACTGGTTAGGCTTGGAACAGTGCTTCCAATTGAAAGTCCTGATGCTGAATGTGGCTTTAGTATTATTAATCCCATTAGACTATGAACTACGAGTTTGAAACCAAGTACCTCTCCTGATCCACGTCAACAGACCCCACATGTCTCAACTCATAGCAGGAAAGTATGCCACAGCTTGGGTAACCATATGCACACAGAAGACCCAACGCAGAAGCGGGGAAAAGGAAAGGAGAGCATGAAGAGGCAGAATTTTAAGAACATAATGTTTTTCTTCCCAAGGGGCGATTTTTTTATTAATCACATACACATAAGTCATTATTTCATCTCCCAATTATATTTATAATGATTTCCTACAAGTAGTATATATTAATGTGCTGATATCCTTTCCTAAAAATCGCTATATGGCACAGAAGTTGCATACTTTCCCATTATCATTTGCTCAGTAAATGTGTCAAAAACAGCAGTGAGTAATTCCTCAGAATCACACATTCTGCAATTTTTCTCGAATGAAGTATAACCTACTGATGAGAGGATGAAGTCTACCAAAATTTTTTGCTATAGTGAGCTGTTTTTATGGGGGTAGTAAATGAATTTCAAAATCTAAGACGGGGGTAATACCCCCCCCCCATACCCCCATGAGGTGCTCTGGTCCAGGATAATGCTTGCTCCGGTTCTGTGGATGATCATCCAAACTTGAGCTCTTGATGGAATAACAATCTCGATTCACAATCTAATTTCAGCTTGAAACGTTCAATATATAGTAATATTTCTTCAAGTCAAAAAATAAAAGGATTTCAGTAGCCAAAACAATGATTATCAACAAAATATTGACGGAAATTGCTGAAAATTTTGGAAGACTTGCATAATCCAGATGAGTCATATTTTTGATCGCGAAACTATCATGAATAGTCAAGTTTGTCAATATTAGTTTTTCTTGCCCTATTATTGTATCACTAATCAATGACATGTCTTTGCTAGTTTGAGGATCCAGTTTTCGGTTGATTGCCTGAATTCTTCCAAATCGGTATTATTTTGCATGAATTTATCAAAAATGTTCGATTATTTTGGTTTTCTAGCAATGACGTTGTCTGTGTCTTATCCGACGTCTGTCGCAGAAACTTGGGGTATTCTGCAGGCACTCATCATCAATTTTTATTAAAAGATGTAGATATCCAAATAACAAGTAACCTGTCATTTGTTTGTTCATGCATTAAATCACTAGTCTTACAGGTACCTAAATTTTAAATAGAGTGATCAGATAATAAATCACTTTTCTGCTGTCTCTTTAAAAGCGAATAACTGGCACTCGGAACTGTTAGCAAATTATTGGTCAATTGATATTTAAATAATAAATAACAGGGCTTCTGCCGTTCTACTGCTCGACTTTATCACTAGTTTTGGATACCCGAACCTTAAGTATCTGGTCTCTAGAATAATCAAATGTAAATCACTGGTCTGTAAGTACCTAAACAGTAAATACCTGGTCTTCAAAATGCTCGGATAGTAAATCACTGGTCCGTATGTACATTTATAATAAATGCCTGCTTTGCAGAATGCTCAGATGGTAAACTTTCGAGCGGATGAAGCTTATTGCGAATTGCTGCATTAGAATTCACTGTTTGTCTTTGTTATGAGGGCCAAATTTTATGCAACTAGCGTTTATGCTTTCTGTATAAACAAAAATTTCGTAAAAGTGGTCATTTTTCAAAAATAGAAAGATGTGAAATCAAAGTAAAAGTTGTTCCGTTTTGAAAAAGTTTTATAATGCTGTTTATACACAATAATACTTTGAAAAATCATCCAGATTTGTGATTTACACGTAATTTAAAGTCATAAACTTCTTGTTTCAATATGTGCGAAATTTCGCCAAAATCATGAGCTTTTGTTTTGAAACTGGAAAAAATCAACACAAAATCAATGCTGTCATTGACCAGTTTAAAAAACGATTAAAATTATGGGTGGAACAGAAAATAGGACACACTGAAACGTCTCTCTTGTAGTTTTCTTTCACCTGTTATATATATGGTTCTCATGGTTCTCACCTGCTGTAAAACATGCTGATTTTTATCTTTCTTGTTATTTGCAAAGAAATCGACATTTGGTATTTTTGGATTCTAGTCAGTCAATACTCGAGCAATCTGGCTGGAACTTTGCATTTTTATGTCAGACGCTTCACCTATCGACGGCAGCAAACCGCATTAAAAAAGCTTCACTCGTCTGGAAGCTCTGAAAGTCAGTACCGGTCGCCTTTTTTGTTTTCAAACAGTGTTTTTTTTCTATATCTAGTATTTAGGTTCTTGCTCAACTGTTCCAACACCTGAAGCGTATCCTTCACCTTTTTGCAAAATTCCTACAATATTTCGAGTTCTAACTTGTTAAATCTACTTACTGGTTTCCTCTTCATGAAGGTATTAAGATATTGGCTAAGTCTTGCATTTGTCCTTTTTGCACTTCACTCATAAGCATCTGATGCCATACATATAAGACCTGCGGTCGGTTTTTGATAGAGTAAACTCCAGATTTGTTGGTTGGGGGTACCCGTTTCCCCAAAATTTAACGGGGTTCCCAACAAATGCGGAAAAACGAAAATTTCGAAAATTTTTTCGAATTGTGTGGTCCCCTCAACCTCCCCCAGTTCCAGGTATGTCTGATACGTGGGTTTGAGCATCAGCCATTAGTTGATATTGATGAGCTATACATTTAGGGCAACAATATCAATAACAGCCACCGAATTCGGAAATCGTCTTTTTTTCATGTCCAAGTTTTCCACACTTTGCCAGAAATACCATCAACTTTGTGTTGACCAATACAAAGTTCACCAATATTGTGCATTAACCACATTCTGCGTAACTCATTGTTATTCTGCAGATCTGGTCACAACTTATTATTAAGTATCGTCTTGCTGCCTTCTTGTGTAATAACAAAAATAAAATAAAATATAAGAAATATATCAACCAAAAAATAAGAGCCGACCAAATTCATGGCAAAATGCAAACGCTTGGAGATTTTAGTCTTGAAAAGATTTATTTTCCAAAATTTTAGAATATTAAAATTCTAAAATTAAAGTCATGAATATCTCGTCTATCTTCATTAAATTATCCGAACCCGAGTAAATTTGAGAAATCCTACCCGTATAAATGTATTAACATTACCCAAACCTGAATAAATCTAAATTAAATACCCATTGCATGCCTAGCGTGTAATCCAATTTGTTCTAGAAAAAATTGAGTTTCCTTGATTACCAATGATGGTTTTCTTGAAAATACAATTTTCTTATCAAAGTGTAATGGTCAAACTCTTTAAATTCATCAATACAGTATAAATCGTAGCAGACAAGAAGTGAAAAAAAATTATCGTCTTTGAAATTTTTGTATGAATGATGCGAGTACCTGTGGTCATCTATGTGTTAGAACGTTATGTGTGCCTCTTCGCCGGTTGAAATATCTATCCAGAGACAAGATTAGTGCTCATGTCAAAAACCAAACCTGATTGCAACATGCGCAGAAAAGTTTGCGATTAATTCGATCCCGGGATCATTCGCTTTATTGCAACCGGTCCTAAAAGTTTTCTTTTATTCTGTTTTTGCTTATTTTTTTCTGAAATTTTTAAAATTTTAATGTTGTAATGTTTTAAGACTTGAAAACAAATCGTTTTCGTCAGAGGCCTTCAAGGTAGGATTTTCAGGGAGGAGTTTCAATGCCAATAAGCTACTTGTCCCTCTAAGTCGACTACCCAGTAAATTAATTTTCCCCAAAACCTGGTAATACCACCCTGTGACGTAGTCTGCTTACTATCCAGAAAATAATTACGCTCCGTATTGCTCCATCAATCGTAAATCAGTTGCTTTAAAGCTATTCTTACAATATTATAGGTTTCACCATTCTTATGGTATTTTTATTCGGCGCTGCCTCGATTATTCATGGTCAGCTCATTTTTTTCGATCGTTGGTTTACTGGCATGGGTCAACAGAACTATCAATAGCTTGACGCTCTGTGCCTTAGTTTTCGTCCTTTTATATTCGTACCTGCCGCATAAAGAAACTCGTTTCGTCATTTACATTGTGCCGCTACTGAATTTAGCCGCTGCCAAAACATGCTCCGTCTTGTGAGTATTTTAATCATTTAGAAATTATTTGGATATCGTTGTCGGTTCTCTAGAGATCCGTTACATGCAGTGTTCGGCAATGACAGTAAAAGTTCTTGTCGGTTTGATGATTAACTTTTGGTTGATTGTCTAATTTTCGAACTTCGGTTTCCACCTCAAAATTAGTACATTTGCTGCTGTTTTGCTTTAATTGATCAAGTATTTTTGATTTTTTGATTTCGTAGTTTTTGACGTTATGTAGCTGCCTAGAAATATCAGTTTTCGGGTCTACTTCAAGGATACACTTGCATTTCTAGACCAGTTAGACTTTCCATACTCATGCTGTATAATTCCATTATTTATCCTGTAAGTTTTCGACTTCTGCTTTCAAACGAGAGTTTTGTCGGAATAGATATATCGAAAGTTGTACAATTTGTTGTGAGCCGGTGCGTCAGAAAAGCAACGCACGGTGAGGAGCTCGAACCCTCGACCGTCTGCATACAAGGCAGACGCGCTACCAACTACGCTAACCGCGTGGATGTTTCGGACATTGTCAATGTGGTGGTAGGGGTGAGTGCGGAGAATGCCGCGTGGTAAACAGTCGGACGCACAACTACAACAAATTCATTTGAAGCGATTCATTTTCCCTATTTAATTTCAGGTGGTTTAGATTTGGGTCAAAATTTTCCGCTTTGATGCGAATCGCGGCCGTGTTGCATCTTTGCGTCAACGCATTGATCACTTGCTTCTTTCTTTACGCGTCTATGAATAATTATCCCGGCGGTCAAGCTCTTTATATGTTGAACCGCGACCAGATATTATCGAACAGAAGTTTGTACATTTACATCGATGTTTACGCCGCTCAAACAGGAATCAGTCGATTTTTGCACGTTCACGACCAATGGAAGTATGAAAGTTTCATAAATTGTCTCACTTACCAAGAATAGATTTCCTCACATTATTAGTCATTCATAAATATTAAGGGTCAATTTCTGTACGGGCCACCTTGATTGAGGACAAGTCGAACTTTTGTTTTAACTCGTTTGAAGATGATATTGTACAAGTTTCTACGCTGATTTCAAATGCATTTTGCACAAAGTTTTTTCATTGAATCATCGCGATGTAGTGTTCAAAATTCGCACATGCGAATAATCACTTGTATTTTTCACAATTTTGAGGATTTCCAAGTGCGGCTTTTTTAAATAAATAATAGATTGAATAGGCTTTTGGAAATGTTCAGACAATCGTCTCTCCGATTGTTAGTTCTAATATTAATCTACAAAAAAGTCGAAAGAATGAAGTTTCTACCTTTGTCAATTTTTCACTTTGAACACTGCAACTCTAGATTGGTAGAATAAAATCGAACTCTATTTTACCATAACATGTACCTTGTATCTAACTTCATGTAAAAATTCAAGGCTGCACCCTAAAAACCCAGTGATCAATTTCGGCATATGTAAATTAAACTCCCGTTTTAAATGTCATTTATAGCACGTTTTTGCTTCAAGTTATCATTCATGTCTCGGTCAATTCTCGACAATGTTTCATGAAAATTTTTTGAACGATAGTATTTTAATGCTGCTTTCAAACGGTTATTTCAGTGGTTTTCTGGACGTACCGTTCCACAGCAACACGTAATGAAATTTAAAAAATGTAACTTTTATTCTTAACAAATTTTCATTTAACCTTACTACTCAGGATGGGAAAAAATATTTTAATCCTTTGAATGGTTGATTCAGTTTTTTTATACTTTTAGTTCCACTGCAACATACAATTAAATTTTGAAAAATGATTTTTTTACAACTGATAAATTTTTATGTTTGACACAAGAACTCGGCATTTGGTAATCGAACCTCATATTCACATCACATCTAACAACTACACCTTACGCGATAAAAATCTGAATCAAATGATCAAAATTATTTCAGACTATCACGCCGACAAATGTATTACTTATTTTTCGAAGACATTGATGAGAATTTCAGGGGTTCACTTTTAAAGCATAATCTCGTTTAGAAAACACTCATTTAGTGAGTTCCCCTCACTTGATTGATGTTATGGCCCTAACTCTAATCGAAGAATGATGTAGTACTCAGATATGTTCTTCTGATTGCATGGCTCATTTAGAAGGAATGTCTACTGTAGAGGAAAACTGGTACAACTCCCTTGTCATAAGTTTACGGAGGATGTCTCTCCTATCAATCATATTCATATATTTTTTGAGGTTCTATTCAAACTTTTCGCAGGACAGAAATGTAACATAGCATGACAGTAACCTTTGTTGTCCTAATTATAAACCATTTATCATGATCCAGATAGATTAATGATTACTCATTTTTATGTTCAGAATGTCCTAGTGCAGCAATCAGCACTGAAATCATAAGTTGCAATTTGTGTAAAAAAGCTATTTTTGGTAAGTTGTATGCTGCCAGCAATCCAAAATTTTTTTTCCGCACAGTGCGGACTTTTTTTGGGCTGTGCGGAAAAACTCTTGACATTTTCCGCACAGAACGGAAATTTTTTTGGGCGTTTCTACTGCTGGCATTGATGAAAAGGTGCATTTTGGTGCAATTTAGATGGTCAAAATCTCAAATTTTTCAATCGCTCCGCGCCGGCAAAGAAAATAATTTATAATATTAGCTACAATTTAGCCGAAGCGCAGCCAAAAAGAAGTTTACTTTGATTTCTCTGTTGTCCCTGATTGTTTCCATCAATCTTATATGTCTCTGCTAGAGTGAGTAAAACTCGTCACTTTGTAGTGTGAATTGGAATTTCCATACGAATTTGCTGATTTTTCCCACATTTCTCCACACATTTATTTAATACCATCATTTTTCTAGGAAAAATCTAAACCGAAGGTATTACAAATTATCTCTAAAATACATTTTCCAACATTTCAGTAGCTCCTTTGTTCAAAAATTCTCTGGTGTGACGCATCGGAAGTTAAGTGTGCATGGTTTTCATGATTTGAAGTTCCTCATCCCATTCATCAATTAGTAATCTTCAGTATTAGGTTCGGATTTTGTTGAAAATTGAGATTTAATCTTCATGAATTCTTTCTCTCACTTGAAGTTTTCTGAACTTAGTGAACACAAATTTTGTCATTGGGAAACTACACGATTTTCGACTGAAAATGCAAACCTTTTATTTTGGAGATAAGGTTGAAAATGCTAATTTTCTAGCATTCTAGAATATCAAAATGTAGAAATTGAATCAATTGGAAAATCGATTGAAATCTATAAATCATCGGCTCTAATCACAGAAATGACAACAGCAACTATTAATTTTGTTTAATCAAGCTAAAATAATGTTTTTGAGCTAGAAAAACAGATACTTTACATTATTTTCTTAGCAATCTATAATTTTTGCTCATTTCACACATTTTTCAAATGATCTAAACTTCGAACGGAAAAAATTTTCGTGTGCGGAAAAAATTTTGGGTCATTTCCGCACGGTGCGGATGAAGGCGTGCGGAAAAAAACCCTGGTAACAGCCGAGCTTCTCACGATATGATTGATAGACGAGACTTCCTCTATAAACCTGTAACAGGAAAATTAAATCAGTGTTCTTCTATCGGAAATCTTCCTTCTGAATGAGCTGCGCGATCGGAGGAACATATCCGAGTACGTACATGTATCTTCACCAGTCTCTTTAATGTGAGTCAGAGCTATGACATCAATCAGGTGTGGGAAACTCATATCTCGAAAGTTTTCATCAATTTCTTCAAAAAATGAGTAATACAGTTGTTAGCTTGACAGTCGGCAAAATTTTTAAAACTGAGTCGTGCCTGAAATAATTTCGATCATGTGATTCAGATTTTTATCATGCACAGCTATGCTAGATGTTGTGTGAATATGACGTTCGATTTTATTTTACCGAATGCCGAGTTCTTGTGTCAAACATAAAAATTTATCAATTGTAAAAATGTAATTTTTCAAAATTTTATTGCATGTTGCAGTGGAACTAGAAGTCTAAAAAACAACGTGATCAACCGTTTAAAGGCCAGATAAAAATACTGTCGTTTAATAAAAGTTCATGAAAAATTGTCGAAAATCGACCGAGGCATAAATGGTAGTTGGGAGCAAAAACGTGCAATCCTAAAATTGATCATAGGGTTTTCATCGTGTAGTTATGAATTTTTGCATGCAGTTAAGCACGTGGATGGTACATGCTGTGGTCGAGTTGGGTTCGATTTTATACGACCCATCCCGAGTTGTAAGGTTAAGTGAAAATTTGTCAAGAATAAAAGTTGAATTTTTTAAATTTTATTACGTGTTGCAGTGGAACTTTAAGTCCAGATAACCACTAGAATAACCGTTTGGAAGCTGCATCAAGATACTGTCGTTCAAAAAATTAATGAAACATCGTCGAAAATTGACCGAGACATAAATGGTAATTTGAAGCAAAAACGTGCTATAAATGACATTTAAAACTGTAGTTTAATTTACATATGCCAAAGTTGGCCACTGGGTTTTTGGGGTGTAGTTTTAAATTTTTGCATGAAGTTAGGTACATAGTACATTTTATGATGAAATAGGGTTCGATTTTATTCTATCAGTCTCGAATTGCAGTGCTCAAAGTGAAAAATTAACAAAAGTAAAAATTGGATTTCTTGACTTCTTCGTACACTGTATTAGAACTAACATTTGGAGAGACGATTGCCTATATGTTTCCAAATGAACGTTCAATTTGTTATTGATTTTAAAGAAATCGCATTCTAAAATCTTCAAAGTTGTTAAAAATACAAGTTGGAATTATTCGCCAATGCGAATTTCGAATACCCTTTACACCGCTATAGGTAAATGGAAGAAAACTAAGTATGAAATTCGAAATCAGCACAAAAAATTGCACAGATTATTTATCAACGAGGCAAAACGAAATTTTTACTTATCCACGTTGTTCTAAATCTAAGTGATTCTTGCAGACATTGACTCTTGATCAGAATGTGGTTGCTTTTTTACATCCTGCAGGTAGTCTGACTCTCGCGCGGAAATGAGTAGGAAACATGTAGATAAGCTTGCAATACTCTTTGCGGTGTGTCATGAAGATATTGTTTGACAAAATTAATATTTCGATGGATTTTGTTGGCTGGCACCCAAACTGGAGGAAAGTCTCATAGGAAGCACCCCTCAGAAATTATCGACCGTATGGCTTACCATATGGTAGCGAACATACATGCACATCGGGGGGTAGGGGGGTAAACCCTCTTAGCTGGAACCTGGCCACCCCCTTGGCCCAAAAAAAATCGTCAAACACCCCCCCTGAAATTTTTTCAAGACAGCTTTTTCGATGATTTTTGTGCATATTTTGTATGAAAAACTAGCTTTCAGAAATTTTTTTTTTGTTTTTTTGCTGGCTCGCCCCCCTACTCACCTGGACAAAAAGTTCAAGGACCCTCCCCCTGGAAAATTCTTGCCGTGCATGTCTGGTAGCGACAACCCAATATTTGCCAATCATGGCGGTCTTAAGACCAGGAAAACTTGAGAATCTGTCAAGTCATCCAGCAAGATGACTCGTGAGCCTGGCTGAGGCATATTAATGTATACAATGAGAGATGCAGGGAAAAAATTTCTCGCGAGATCTATAAACGAAAATTTAGATGAAGGTTATGCGAAAGATAGAAGTTCCCTTCGGAAAGATCAATTTTGCTGGAAAAACGTGACTTTTTATCAAAATATACAGAATGAGGCAGATGTAGGAATATTTGGTGGTTGATGTAGGAAGGAGTCTTTACGCACCCCCTGTAATCTAATGGTCGTTCCCTACCTGTGTAAAACGTCACATCAAACCTTAACATAATACTATTGTGTGTAAAAATTACCCACCTGGTTGGACGCAGTACCTAAATGTGGGTAACGGAAATTGGGTACCTCAAAAACTCGGACTCGAATTTTTGAGGGTTAATTGCGCCTGATAGTGTATTTAATCGTATGAATGAATTATAGTGTTATTATCGTTTAGATACGATAAAAACGAAAGTTTAACGTCGCTGGAAACATTTCATTGTGCCGTTTATAGTCGAAGGTCCAGAAATTTAGTTGAAAGTCTCCGATTTGGGCGGCGCGAGCCGTTTATCAATTCGACGTCTTTTTATATCGATGCTTACGATCAAGTGCGTTACGAATTTGTGCGATACTTCCCTTTCATCTTGATCGAATGGATTTTCAAACCAGTCGTTTTCGTTGATTGTATTTTATAATTTAGTCGGAGTTTTCTTTGAGGGTATTATTCGGGTTCAAATAATTTCCGTTTAGGCTAATTATTTGTGCGATGATGACCACACATCTCAGAACGGGAATTTTTGCCAGACTGTAAACCCATCATACTTCGTCCAAAATAAACACCATCTTTATTCATGTCTTTGAACAGATTGAAAAGTCACCCCCAAAGAGCGAAACACCGAGAGAGAAGCTCAAAAGAGTCTTAAGTATATGTCATGTTATATAATAAACAAGATTCGATAAAATTTTTATGCAAATTAATCGTTAGTTCTCTATTAAGCCCAGTCAGTAGTGAAATATCCTACGATTTTTTTTGGCGACAGTCGGCGACTCCATGGAATGAGTAGGCGATTTGCAGAAAGCCCATTTCAGAAATGAAAAAATCCTACGATTTTTGTCGCCAACAGTCGGCGACTGCACTTCTGAATTGGGCTTTAGTTGATGACTTACATTATACGGAATTTACTCAAACGGGTGACTCCCTTAAAACCACTGAATGCGTACTTCTCAAAGTGTGAACCCTTCTTTTCTTTCTCCACTTTCGTTTTTTACTGTACTATTCCATTTTATTATTTCTGCTCTTTATCGTTGTTATTTATTTCCTTCTGTTTATATTATCTCGCTTTTCCATTTGTTGTTCTATTGCATGATTTGTTTTTCTATCCTGGAAGTTCACTAACCGAAGTCGCCCCGATGAGAAAAGAAATGGGATAAAAATAAACAGACAAGAGAATAAAGAATGAAGCAACTAGAAAATGAAATAAGTATAGGAAACACAAAAAGAAATATAAATTGGAATCATGTATGAGAATAAAAAATGCAGAACGAAAACAAACATTAAAAGTTTCAGAAAATGCAAAAAATTTTGCAGAAACGAGACACAGCCAGATCGGTCAAAAAATTTTGAACCATGTTCATTAATCAACAAAGGGATCTAGTTAAAATATAACTTTTCTATGGAAAACATTATTTGCATGTGTGATGAATGGACATGAAAAATAAATCTATGAATTCGAACGACAAATCAAAATCAGCGTGTCATCAAACTATCTAAAAATGATTTTTGATATGAAAATATTTATTTTTTTTAGATAGATACAGAAGATAACAACAAGAAGATTTAAAATAAATATGATGAAACACAGACAAGAGAAAAGAAAGAGAATAAAGCGAAATCGAAAATGAAATTACTATAAGTCTGTTTTTTATAAAATCCCTCCGAATAGAAAAGCGACACAAATCATTAACGCGGTCAAAATCGTTTACATATAGAGCTCTTACCGTAAAATTTTTTTACTCAAAACAGAATAAAAAGCACAAAAGGAAAGATGAACTAGAGTCATGTATGACAATTTAAAAATAAGTTTCGAAAATGCAAAAACTAATAAAAGTGAGATTTAACCAGCTCACCCAAAAATTTTAGAGGCATCTTAACAAATCAATTGAAAGGATCTCACAATTAGCGATAATATAGTTTTTCAGAACGCTATTTGAAGTAACGATAAATAAAGACGTGAAAAATGTATTTTACATCATAACGAATTCGAGAAAATCAGTGCTATATCAACGTATCGAAAACTGTTTTTTGATATGCGAGCAATTTGGTATTGATACTTGATATAGTAACTCTTTTTGATACTGACCGAGATACATTGATGTATCAAATTTGGATATCACATATTACTATGCTTTGCATACATTGATCTGTACATGTGGGTTTCGTGACGTGCCCGTCAAACCACATCCAAAATACTCGCATCGCTAAACAGTTCTCAAATTTTCCTTTTTGGACACCCTGTTCACCTTTAACTAAACTTTTCCATCGAAAAAGACCGAAGACACTTGCTCTTCTTTTGAGCCACTCCAACGGAAATTTGTAGCAAAGCAACCCTATCGGCCATCTGTATATCTATAAATCCGGGGGTTCCTGGAACTACCCGACTTACCTCAACAATGAAGTGTCGAGGAGCGTCCCGCTTCGCGTTTGTCAAGCCATACACGAATGCCAAGAGGATTCAAAGTTTCATTTTATAATCAACAATCAATTGTGTAAACGTGTGAGAAACATGGTCAAACTACGAAAAACGTGTAACTCCGTCGAATATTAAGTTCCTGATACTGAGCGAATTTTACACACGACACTATAACAATGATGGAATTGGAATAAAACAAACAAAAGAATAATCGAATGTCGAAACACGAGCTAATAGATTACATATTGTACGAAATATGACATAGAATAAAACTAGAAAATGCGCAAGCTCATTTCTTCGAAAAACACGGACGTAATTCAATCACGAGAAAAATGTTAAGTTAAAAATAAAACTCGATCATTATATTTCACATGAAATTATCTTTCTCAATCTTTAAGACGAGAATAAAAAGAAATTTTCAAAGGCCTTAGGTAGTTGACAATATTAAAATTTTATCACTATGAATGAGCACTTTAAAACGAAATAAAATCAACAAAAAAGAGAAAACGGGAAAATTGACGACATCACGATGCGGGAGAATTTTGTGGTGAAAAGGGAATTCGAAATTTCATCATTTCGAAGAAAAACTAAATTATTCGTGTAGATTGTTCCAAAAATTGGAAATCATTGATACCAATTAACGAAAAATGATCGTTGTGAAACGACATAAGGTTTTCAAAATCACAACATGCACTATTTAAGTGCCATGAAAAAATCCAGTATCCACCACACAAATTCTGTTCCGTACTCCGTAGAGAGAAACTGAGATTTTCTTACATTTGATTAAATTGCAACTGCGCTCCCGATTGAGATTTTTGTCCAACGACGGCGACTGCGGCATCGGTGCAGCAACCATGAGCGATGGTATTGGCAGCGTTCAACGTCGGCGAATATGAGCCGAAAACGCCAACCCAGTTATTTTCGTTGGTCGTCGAATTGACCATCCAACAATGAGGCGATCGACTGGTCGAATTGGCATCGTCTGACGATGAAATGGCCGAGGGCGGCGTGATCGACTGAACGCACGACGAAGGTGAAACGGAAGCAGGCCATTGCCCCGATTGTTGAAAATCGCTAGCAAGCGGAACAATGGACGATGCTAACATGCTGCAAACGCTAACTTGGTTGATCGGAAACGCGCTGAATGGCGTTGAATCTGGAAGCATTAATCACATGAAGAATTGAAAAGACTAGAACAACTTTGACACTGAGAACTAAAAACCATAACAACGTAAAATTCATTATCGGAAAAAATTTCATCAACTTCAACAGAACTTTACCCAGCGAATTTTCGTCTTTAGTGGGCAGCATACACTTTGTACCCTGATCCGCAGAAAAATCGATGAAATCCAGTCTTCTGATGTCTTGACTAGTAGCTTCACGCGTCGGAATGGCGTTGTTGACGTTTTGAGACGCAACGACAGTTAATCGACTAATGGTTGGTTGATTTTTCTACAATTAATGAAAATAAACTATTTTTCGGCCCTGTGCGCTGGCCGATATCCGAAATCAAAAAGTGTTCTCCATCCGCCCTTGGGATTTCCTACCCGCGCTCTCGTCTACTTGTGAAATTTTAAATGATAACACTGGACTGAAAAATGTTCATTATCTTACTACCACGAAATAGTTTGCATCCTGGAAATGTAACGCCACTAAAAACTCGATAAAAATTGTCTATTCACACGCAGTATTAGTTTACGTATGTTTTAAAAACCAACTGTTCGCGTAAGATCCTTCCTCAACAGACAAGTTTTACATTCAATACTTGAGACACGCACTACGCAGCGGATTTGAAAGGAGACTATGGATTTTACTTCATTGAAAAATGCCGCGAAAGTGACGAAGCAACCAACGCTGAATTGACTTTGACCCAAAATGAAGGCAGGATCGTCAGCGAAACCGACGTTCGATAAATGAACGTTTATTCTCTTGTTGTTGCCCATTTGTTTGATCACTAAACGTTCATTAGATAAAAAACATACTACGCCGTCGTAAACTTCCGTTTCGGGAAGAATGTCTTTGGCTCTCCAGGTAGAAAGTCTACATCAAATAGAGGAAATCTATTGAAGTTCATGTAAATATTGCAAGAATCTAAACTTCCACTGTAACTTTACTTAAGCAATAGAATGTTTCATGGCAGAAGCCTGCTCTATTTTCAGTGTATGATTCCAACTTTTTATTTCGGTAAAAACTTATTTTTTATAGCAAAGCCGGAAAAGGAAAATTTCTTCCCAACACTGTCTTATTCTTGTGAAACGTCATCATTTTCTTCAACTTTCATCCACACATTCTTGGAAGCAAATTTCTAAGTCTGATCAAATCAGAATTATCCTGATCAATAACTTTTGCTCTAGAAATTGGAGTTCAATTCTTCAACTACACGTCTTCCTTGAATTATGTTTTTCGTCTGCACAGCAGTTTTCCATTGAACGCGTGGGCTATTTTTTTATATATAATGACCATGTGGGATATTTTTTATTTTACTAGCGTTATTTCGTAACGTCATTTTGTGTACATGAGTGTATCTTTATTTTTGTTTGATAAATAGTTAGGAGAAAACTCCCCTCCTATTCGGAAGTAGTTGTTAAGGGTAACTCAAATTGAGAAACCGCAGGTTTGTCAATTGAGTCTTTATTCTTGGGCTAAAGTAACTTTCCTTTTCGTTGGATGGTCGAAAGCCCATGCATTAAGGTCGATCCCAGGCCATCTCTCCGGTGTAGTCCCAACATTGCCACCAAAAAATCCCAAGGTCGGATTTTTAAGGTAGGGGTAAAGTTGCAAAATTGAGTAGGTAGTGTAGCTAAATGGCTACATAAGACGCCATTTTGTTTCAAAATTAGGCATTAAGTATCAATTTTTAGGACTTCAGATAGAGCTAATATCCCCTCATGCCCCTCCCTATGGGGGCAGTCTGATTGCCATCAAAAAATCCAAACATTGCCATCGTCTCAACACTGCCACCATCGCAACATCGCCACTGTCCCAACATTGCCACTATTTTTTCAGAGTGGCATCACGGATAAAAATTTGGCGTAACATAATGCAATATAACCTTGCGAAGCAAACAGGGTGACTTCAAATCCACTAATCATGTGAATTAATCATACCGTCTTTAATTTTCATCATTTTTTAGAAATGATTGACTTCTGATGGTCATACCTGGACAATAGGTTCAACTGGACGCAACTTGGTACCAAATGAGGCGATTTCGGTACCAGTACTAGGTGACTAGGTAATTCTCAGCACCAGATCATATCTTGCGTGTGAACCAATTTTAACCGTGAAAACGGCATCGAGGAGTTAAAGATTAACTAACTAGGAAGTAAACCAGCCAACCAACTCATCTGGGAACAATCCGTCAATCAACCAACTAATCAGGGAATCAATGAAGCAATCAACAAAAGAATCAACCAACTTACCATTGAATCAAAGAATTAACCTACCAAATCAGGGAGTCAACTAGTCTGGAACAAATAAACCAGGGAATCAATGAAGAACCAACCAGGAAATCAACAAACCAAACTGGGAATCGATCAGCCAATCAGGAGATCAACCCACCAATCATGGAACCAACTAACCGGGAAATCAACCAACAGATCAGGAAATCAATGAACGAATCAACCTATGTGGAAAACAATCAATGATTCAATCCAAGCAGGAAACCAACTATCTAATCGGGAATCATGCAATCAATCAGGAAATCAACCAACCGATCAGGGAATCAATCAACCAATTTGCAAATTAATGAATGTGATGCACCACAAAATTTTGAGATTTTGACGTTATGAAATGCACCACAATACAATTTTTGAAATTTTCTGACTTTTCCACATTCCCCGGGCATAATTTTCCCCCCGACTTTCCAGGTTTTCCAAATTCGTTAGATACACTGGGTTTAAGCAGTTTGCATACTCTGAAATAAGCTAAAAAATCAACCATGATTGCATTTTGTTTATTTTCCACAAGAAATGTGCTACACATACCATTTCCTACCCTTTTCCGGCTTGGCAACCACCAAAACGATTCGGGAACCGATTAACTCTTTGGACTGACGGGTACCAGATGAACCAATAGGGTTTGTCCAGGAATGCTGATGGTTAGTTGGGGTTGCTCTTTTTGGTGCATGTTTGCACAACCAGGGCGTTCTGCATGCAATTTCTTCAGGTGAGCGCTATATACGAGAGGACGAAAATCTGAAGCGTGCAAAAAACGCTTTGAGGTTTACAAGATGATAATTTTTGTGCTAGTGTTTATCGATATTTGGAGCACTTCGTGTACCTGCTTGGTCGCAGTTTTTAATTGATTCAATAAAATTGAGTTATTTGTAAAGCAGGAAATAAGTTACAAAATGGAGACACACAGTTTGCTTCACAAAATTATGTCAGCTGTCAGATGTTATGCCCTCATATCAAATGGTGGCCATGATGGGATTTTTTGGTGGCGATGTTGGGGCACAATCATCTCTCCTGCCGACTCTTCGTTCTTTTCCGACTCGGGGACTAGGACAATTAACGGCCCGAGGGATCTCTTAACTCTCCATTCATTTAAAATATAACATCTTCATGATTAAACTATGTAATGTTCCATCAATCGATTATCATAAATCAACTCTGCTTTTACTACGATTTTTTTGTAATGAACCTTGATTCTAAATTGAACTACGGTAAACCGATAATGTTGCTTTGCATTCAAATGCTCCAACTGAACCCATAAACTACATTTATAAATTAAAACTTCCTGTGTCCACTGAATTTTTCCCAACAAAAACTCTGCACCTAACACATATCAGAATAAATGAATGTTACCCGGCGTGCCAAATGGCCGTGAAATTCACTTTAACGCCGTAAAAGATCAAAGGGGTTTCTAAATGGTATTTCAGACTGGAAGCATTGAATTTCACCAAAGTAGGAGCTCCAGCGATTTCACAAGCGATTGTTCCTGCGCAATCAGGTTCCTGTAAATACAAATGAGTATAAATCATACACATAGGGAGGGGTAAACCCTCCTACCTGAAACTCTGGGCACCCCCCTGGCCTGAAAAAATCGTCAAACACCCCCTAAACTTTTTTCAAGAAAGATTATTTGATGATTATTATGCAGATTTTGTATGAGAAACACGCTTGCGGAATTTTTTTGTTTTTTTGCTCGCCAACCCCCAACCGTCTTCGATAAAAAATCCAAGAACTCTCCCCCCTCAAAAATTCTTGCATGTCTGAGTTTAATGCTAATCTATCTCACTCTCTCTAGAATAATCCATATAGAACCGTACATGCAACGGAGCTCCGAAGTCTCCGAGGGAGGGTAAAGTGAATTTTTTGTGGATGGGGTCATCAATTTCCCAAAATTTTAGGGAAGGGTCATCAATTTCCCAAAATTTTATGGAAGGGTCATTGAAGGAAAAATGTCATTTCTTTCGCCCCAGAGGTTCGAAAAGCAGTAATTCTTTTCTAAAAGCCATGAAAACATGCATTTATGGCGCCAAGCGCAGAATAAGTGAACATTTTAAACCATTTTTTCGACCAAAAGGATCGAGGATCCTACAGCTAGCCCATTTCAGCCATACGATTGGAAAATATTGAGGGGGAGATCACCGTACATGGCCGACGATTTCTGTGGAGGGTTCTTATGGCATTTCCTCTCAATTACATGGAAATATAAAACTATGCAATTAAGTCCATGGAGAAACGAACTCAGTACCTTAGACTTGCAGTGCTGCTAACTCTTTTGAATTCGAGTTCAAGGAGCGGACATCTATTTTTTCGGTTTAACCTCAAAATTCCTTGAATCCCAGTTTCAATCAAAAAATTCAGTCATGTTCAAACTACTATATTGAATATTTAAATATTCATTAAATAGCACTTAACGCTTCAGTTGTGACCAGACATGCACGGCAAGAATTTTCCAGGGGGAGGGTCCGTGGACTTTTTTCTAGGGGGGTAGGGGGGGGGTGAGTGAGCAAAAAAAAAATTTGAAAGCCTGTTTGTCATATAAAATATGCAAAAAAATCATCAAAAAAGATATGCATAAGCGTTTATATTAATTTTTCTATTTTAAGCATTATTGAGTGTACCTATAGGTTCTATTTTAAGCATTATTGAGTGTACCTATATGGTTTTGCATAGTGTAGGTAGTTATCGAGATCTTTTAGTCATATATAGGCTGATGCAGTCAGTTGAATATAGTACTGAATGAGGCAGACAATGTTGTAAGAATATTGTCATAGTTTTTAATTGATTAGGTACATACTTGACCTGAAAAATCAAGATTTGAGTCCTGGAAAATTCTCAACTCGCATGTTTGATTGATTTTAAATTTATAATATATTATATACAGATTTTATTGACTTCAGATAATATAAATGAGTACTCATGTAGTATTTAATGTATGTGAAAATATCTCTCCCCGTCCCCGTCGCCGAAAGAACGGGGAAAACTCGTCCCCGTCCCCGAAAAAATCTGTCCCCGTACGATCACTAAGTTTTCATAGACAAAAGTACTCAGAAATAAAAGAAAAAAATATTGGGTCGATTCAACCCTAAACAGGACGTTAAGGGTTGCGAAGTAAATATAGAACTGAGTACTGGTTAATAATCAGAATTTATTACACTATAATTTGCTAAGTATTAAGTAGTAAGGATGGATATAATTGCGTTAATTTTCATCTAAAATTCGTACAAATATTTTTAGAAAAGTACAAACAAATTTTAGACCGTCGTTTGTACCAGTACAAACGGGTCGAGTACAAAAAAACAGTGTTCTTGACACGACTAAAACCTTCATTAGCACAGGTCCAACTTTATTAGCACTGTGCTAATACAAAAACCATGTAATGTAAGCAACATAAGTCAAATCAGTTTTGGACTCAAAAAGACAAGTGAAATTTAGAAATCATACAACCAACCAAAAATAGACTATTTATTGCGCAATACTGACCAGAGGCTGTAAACATCATTAGAGGCTGTAAACATCATATCATTATAAAAACAGACATGATAATACGAAATTCTATGACATTGATCTTGAAATATTTTCAAATTTTGTTTAGATTCTGCGATTTGTGAGTTCAACACGTTTTTCTGAGAAAAGATATTCTTTTATTCAATTTTAATTTTATTATTAACGCTTAGAAAACTTATAACATATTAACGCTTAGAATTGGAATCTTAGAAATAAAAAAATAGAATCTTAGAACTATTAGAATCTGGTCCAACCACTGGTTTCTTTCCACAAATGTGGAACAAATTTTTGTGACTTTTGACGAAGTCTTTTTAGTTAAAAATTTAGCTGCATAGATCAGAGAATCACTATAACGACATTTATTTTCCAAATTAACGGTTATTTAGGATCATCATTGTCATTATCCTCATCATCACTTTCATCGATGTCTCTATATAATATGATTAAGTTATTCAAGTGTTTAAGAATGCTGGAATAATCCAAAATGTACAAATTTTGCAAGAAGTTGTGAAGGGGAAAAACAGTGGGTCCAACCAGACTCTAAGTGTTGTATGATATTTTATGACTGAAAAATTTCTATTATGCTCAACGTATTAAAAGTAAATCTGCATGCGCCGTCGAAAAATCAGAAAAGTTGAAGTTTCAGGCATGAACTAAGCATGAAAAATTGGTGAAGGTCGATGAGTCAAAATCGTTAATTTCGTCGGAAATTTTTTCGAAAAACTCTACTAATAGTCGATAACCACTACACCACACATCACCTTGTAGGCAAAAGACTAAGCTACCGAACAGTACGAAGCACATGGTAATCGGCCAAATATTCATTGAATAAACTCGATTTAAAGTTAACAGATTTTTTTTTGGAAAATCGGACGCCACAAAGAGCGTTCAAACTTTTGAGCCACACCGTACATACTATCACACGTTTCGAGCTTTTTCCAAGCGACACTAATCAATAATTGAGACATCCTCGCTGAGAAAATAGGCGGAAACGTTAACGTATGATGAGGAGCAGAGGGTAGAGTTCACATGAAAAAATTTTCACTTTAGATCATTGAAATATCAAAATATAGAAGCCTAAAAATGAAATTTTGGAAAGAGAAACCCAATGTAGTTAAGTGTTGAAAACTATAATAATACTTGCAAAGCAGCAAGATCTCATGCGGCGTTCGCGGGAAACAGCAGAACTTCTTGCGAGATAGAGAACCCAAATATTAGTCTGGTTGCCTGTTTTTAGTTCGCCCGACTTGAACAAAATAGTCGAGTTAAGCTATAGCTAAAAAGCTCCTTTTATTTTCCAGCTTGTTGACGGTAATATTATCCACGTTTAATTTTACATTCAACTAACATCTTAGCAAAATAAGATTACTCAAAGATTGCGATGAACTTACTGAAAATTTCGGCCATGATAACACCAAACCGTAACATTGCACTGAAACTAGCGAATGTTGCTGTAAATGCTTCAACGCTTCTAACGCCATATCGGCAGCGTTGCCGGCCATCGAATGCAAATGCAACGGATTCGGTTTAGCTAAATTTGTGAAGAAATATTGTTCGGTAGCCATTTGCTGTTGTTGCAGTGGCTCCGTCGAAGCTGCAACCACATTGGTCGACGGGCAACGGCAGCCGGAGTTGAACGATGAAACGGGCGATTGACACGCAGATGCCGTCAGTTTGCTCGCACCAGAGCAAGATTTGAGTGATCGTACGGCAGTGAAAGCGCTGCCTGCCAATCTATTGCACAGCGAAGAGCCACTAGAATCACCAGGGTCGCGAATTTTGGCCAAACGTTGAGCATGGACGCGATGCGTCTTAGAGTCTTCACCCAAGACAAATTCCACTTCGTCTGGAAATCGGAGACTTTGGTGTAAGAATTCACATAAATGGGCACGTACGTCATTACTGAATATTCGCAAAAACTTCAGTGAAAGTAATCCTTTCCACTGACTATAACTAAAAACGAACATTTTCATAACTATACGCTACTATTTATAGTATTTTTGGTCAAAAAACTTTCTGAATAAACTGAAATAAAATTCTGAAATAAAAAATAAACTTTTTTCATTCTATGATTTTCGAGTTAAAAAAGGGCTGCTTGAATTTTTCATGATCTTCAACGAAAAGCCATCACTGTCCTATGCACTTCATACTCGCTGCAAACACTTCTGGAAATTGATTGTACTTGAATGACTAATGAATATATGAATTCAAACTGAATTAGCGCACTAATCCAAATCCCGAATTAAGTTTCTACACAACAATATGAATACCTGCATTCTAATCCACGTCCGATGTTTGTCTTAAAATCATTCATCTAATGATATTGTGATTTTCAATAATTATATCCCGCACGTTCATCATTTAATTTTACTCATGAAGAATGATGATTCTCAAATTTTAATGTTGAAGCCTGTTGATTGTATCATTATTTTATACAGATTGTGCAAGGACGGTGCGATCATTATGTGCTGCACAAGAACTCAAAAACTTAATGAATCTATACTTTTGCTGCTTTCATGATCGGAAACGTGTAGGTAAACGCTTACCGCCCACTTTGAAGAATTCCGGTTTGGTAGCACACGTGCCAAAATGGAAAAAATATTTTTCGCCGTCATCCGTAACAACGAAACCATAGGTGGCCTGAAATTGTAGAAATTAAAATTTCCAGCGGTAACAAAAATAGTGGTATGCTCAAGCTACACATCGGGGCATACTGAAAAATAGGGATGTTTCGGGCAGCGGTACCATGCCGGTGCGAAAGGTTTTTTCACAAATACTCGAATTTTTTTGAAATAGTGATGTTCGTCGGATATCCGGACATTAGGTCAACAGAATCTTTTAACATGAATGATGAATAAAAATAGTAAATTCCGAGCACCAAATAGATTTGTTGAACAGGCGATAGTCAAATCAAATCAAACTAATTTTCAGACGACATAAAGGCGAAGTGATGAACTAAAAAGGGTTTATTCTCTCCTGCGGCTGACATTTTCTGCTCGTTTTTTAGGTTTTTTATTTTGATTTCCACCAAATGCATTAATCACACCATTTCTTAGGTGAAATTAATTACTAAGAGAATTTGTACTAGTAAATTTTTTTAATGTCTGTCTTTGCTAACGTTTCGGAATTTACCCAATCCCATTCGAAAAACAGTCTGCTTTGTAGGTAATAAATTTTCAGCACATTAAGGTCAAAATGTAAACAATTTCCTATTATGTTGTCTCGTATAATTCTGGGACTGTACGATAAGTACAATAAGAAACTGAGACCAACAAAAGGATCCGCGATCTCAAGTTAAACCATCACATTATACGAATTCTCTCTGTTTACTTCAGTAGACTTGTTAATTTTGTGTAACTACAGGGCCGTGCACAAGGGGGGACACAGTGTATAGCGTAAAATCAACATTTTCTGGGGCTATTCAGTGAAAAAATCTAGTCCGCCCCCCCCCCCATGAAAAAATCCTGCGCACGGCCCTGTGTAACTATATACATATTCTTTTCCTTTTCTAATACATATTTTTTCATCAACACAACCACGGAACGTACTTTGAAATTTACAAATTAATTTTTTCACTATCGCATAGGTGCCAAAGTAGACTGCAAGACCCTAAGTAACGACGGGCACCAAGTTGTGATACAATCAACTGGACGTACCAAAAAACTCAGGCACAATGTAGATGTATAGCTTTTTTGAGCTCTTTCCACATATGCGAAAGAATAAGTCGGCTGTCAAGAAAAAAAACGAAAGGTTTAGGAGCGTTTTAAAAAGTCAAAATCTCTAAATTTTACAGCAGTGCGCGCTAGTTTTAGATATATAGTTATCATTATTAATTTGAATTTGGCTCGAGCGAGGCTATCAGGGAGTCAAGTACCGTTTCTCAATCACCATCAATACATAATGTTCATTAAACATTGATATTTGACGTTCAGTTTTTTATTCTAACTTTTCTGATGATTCTATTCTTATTTTTTCATCACTCGATAGTTGTTAAAGTAATGTAAAGTGATTAAGAAATGAAAACAATATTATATAATCCAAGAATACCTTTTCAATTTTAATATAGAATTTACGATAGCTACTTTTATTGATTATAGATACAAAGACAAATTTTTTGAAAAAGCTGGGATGATGTCCAATATAGTCGGGACATTGAAAACTTCAATTAGTGATATCAACTATCATAGCTAAATCAGAATTCAACATCAACTAAAAGGCAGAAAATTGAAAATACGCGTGCAGTTGATTTATTTAATGATCCTTATAGCAAGCAGCAGTGAGGATAAAGCAGGGTTTTTTTAGGCCAATTCGGAGCCATGGCTCCTAAAAATTTAGGAGCATAAGCCAAGTTGGCTTGTAAAAATGAGAGCCTTACCACCCTTTTTGATTAAGCTTCCTGTGCGGAGATGCATTTTGATCAAGAGTTTTCTAGATTATTTTTACATAATCGTTTTGCAGCCCTTTGGAATTTTCGGCTTTGGTGAACATAACCTTTTGCATTTGAAAAAATGATTAAAACATCATCAGCATGGGAAAATGGCAGAGGTTTTTTCTATCTGGAGAAGCCATTCAGATTCATTGTTGCTTGCCTAATTTTTGAGTCTTAGTCTGCCCCATTGAAAACACATTGAATTTACTGAAAAAATAGATCCTTCATGCAGGAAAAATATATTAAAAGTATTCATTTTCCAACGCTATCATAGGTGCACAAGGTCCAAGTTCTAGGCAGGGGATAAATTACAAAATCATAATATAGTAATTTTTTTGGAAAATCAAAACTGTGATTTTATTTTTTCTTGTTTGTCATGCTTTTACTGGTTCTTTATGTTTGGCAGTCTTGTGGTCTATTAAACAAGTTAACTGGAAAGTTTTATCCAAATAAGTAACAGAAACATATGACATCAATAACCGAACAAACATGGTAATCAATTTCCAGTTTTTTCTAAATAGTATGCTCTATTGCTCATTTATCAGAGCATAATTAAAATGGTTTTTTATTGTTGACCAGAATACAAACTGCTTTAACAACCTTTGACTACTTTCAATTACATTGGATGTACGTATTTGCTACGTGTAAGCATTGGTTTATTTTCGTTTTCCAATAAATTCTGATAAAATTATTTGATCTTGAATAAAGTGAGAATTTAAAGTTTTTTTTTTGTTTTTTTTTTTCACTTTGTTTCACAACTTTTTGTATTCGGTTGCAGTTTTTGTTATGGCTTGTTTCTGGTTAATTTGGATTTTATCAGCAACAGTTTGTATTTCACTTTCCTGTGCTGTTATGGTCCTTAATGAAATTAATGCCGATGACTCATCAAAGCCAGAAAAAAAGAATTTGTTGAGCTCGTTGCATTTGGTCACAAAAGAGCTACTGACCAGGATAGCACACAACTCGAGGATTTTAGTCTTCGTGGTTACAAAACCATAGTGATATCTGCCTACCAAAAAGGTGCAAAAGGACCAACAATTGAACTTGTTGCTAACCTTTGGAACTCAAGAATTAAAAATTCTTATTTCGTTTTTGGTGGCATAGGAATTGACAATGCAAACCTGCTGGTCAACAACCCTCTGGTGACATACAGGCAAAAACTTACCTGGCAAACACCAACGTTGTTTGGATTTATGGGAAACCCTAATGTTTATCCACACGCCATAGCAGTGGTTTATGGTACAGACGGTTTCCTAGCATTAAAACTTTCGGAACAAGCCCCATACTTGAAAATTACCCCAGAGTTGAAATCAAGTATCAAAGAATCACTTGTTGACATTATGGTTTATGGAAGAAGAGCTTCAGCAGAGCAATGTGGTATATTTGAAGACTTGTACGATGATTTTGCAGGTATTTAAAAACCAATTAATTGGCAGTATCATTCATCATTTGTCTTTTTCTGATAAAAATGCTCAAACATATGCATTTGCCCATTTTATTAAGCAAACGCTTGAGCATTTTATAATTTCATTTTATTTTATCAGCAACAACTTGAATTCAAGTGCTTATGTAATTTTTTTGTACGCAAGAAGAAACTACCTTCTTCCAGAATACGATGTGCCAACAGATACTGCATGTGATTTTTCATTAATCCATTGCACAGCTGAAATCAGTCCAATGCTACCAGAAAAATTTCAACTTGGCAAAACACCTGGTGCTTTGAATGATTGCACTAGATTACGCTTTGTGATTGAGACAAATATTGTCAAGCTGACAAACCCATTAACACATCACTACAGGACCTCAAAAGATGAACAAATGGAGATTCCTGCTGTTGGAGAAGAACCTCATTGCAGTAGCAGATTATCCCAGGATGAATACTGGAGCCTTTGTAGCAATCTTGTCCACACTGCAATCCAAACTGATATTGACCTGAGCAAAATGAACTTGATATGCAATGCAAAAGCAATGGGAGGTGATGACCTTACAGGAGCTGGAAATAATGCCCTAACCATAACGTCTGCTGAAAGAGCCATTGGTTCAATGACAGGATCACAGTCCTAAAGAGAGTGGGAGACAACTTCACTCTTTGACAACAGATGGTTGAAACAAATTGAAACACACCAAAAGTCACTTCTGCTCATAAGACGATCCAAACCAACAGTCTGGTTTGAATATTTGCCTAATGCACAGAATCCAGCCCAATCTCATTATTGGTGCAGGCTTTGCAGTAAATATTTCAGTAAATTTAACCTGGATAAGTGGTACAAACCTGCTTTAGCTCAGCAAGATGGTGTTTTACGCCAAGATTATCAATTGAATTGGCAAACAATATCTGACCATCTGAAACATGAACAGCATCTGCAGGTCATTTCAAAGCTTGAAACTTTGGCCAAAGAAAGTCTGCCACAACAGTTTGTTACAACACAAGCCGAAAATGAACAAGAAGACAGTAAGTATTACGCAGTGATCAACTTGCCATTTTTGTCACATCCCAAGATTGTTGAACTGCAAACCATGAATGGTGTGTACATGGGTTACCACTACTACGACAGAATGTCAGCAAGTCGCATAGCATTGGTCATCAGTGAAGAAATGCACAAAATGCTGATTCAACATCTAACATCTAAGCATTATCCACTGTCAATCATCATCGACAGTTCAACTGATACAAGCCAAAATCACTACTTAATCGTATATTTTCAAGCTTTAGAAAATGATGCACCAGTAGTCTACTTCTACAAATTGGTGCAGCTTGATGCGGATGAGACTGCTGCAGCCTTACTGAACAAATTAGTTGAAACATGGAACAAAGGACCACACATATTTACCCAGCACATGAAGAAAAATTTACGAGGCTATGCATCAGATGGTGCTGCAGTGATGATGGGGAAAAAGGGTGGACTGGTGGAATTTTTGAATGACTGGACAGATAATGGGCTTTACAGCATACACTGTATGGCTCATCAGCTTCATCTGGCAATACAAAATGCCTTCAAGTCTGTGGATTATTAAAGAATTTGAAGATCATATCAATGAAGTTCACAATTTCTACAACCGACACGGACACAAAAGAAAAGCCCATCTGAGAGCATTGGCTGAAGTCCTGAACACAGGAATGTACGAAGTATTCTACATCTATGAAGCATGTTGGATCAGTTCTGAATTCCATTCACTGAAAACATTGAATGATACATGGTACTTGGTAGTCACTGACTTTGAAGCCATCTCAATTGACACGAGTTTCAGTGCAGAAACATGAAGCCAAGCCTAGGGTGTGCAGTCTTGTTGATAGGCTCTGAAGAATACAAATCCCAGATGCTTAACACATTTGAACAATTGAAGACACATGATGGCAGTTTCAGCACATATTATATGACCACTATAGTATGTTCTAGGGCTGTTCCGAGATCTCGATCTCGACAAATCTCGGTATTTTTCACATCTCGATCTCGGATATTTGATTTCTGCAGATCTCGATCTCGCTCGATATTTTTAAAGATTTTATCCGAGATATTATTCGAGATTTTTTACATAATTTAGCAAATAATAAGACGTATTAATTTTAATTTTTTTTATAGATTTTTTGAGAAAGGTCAACACGTCAACTTTCTCAACTTTTTGAAGCGTTTGTTCTTTTTTTAATGTAAATTCAATTCAAAAGCTTCATGGAAGTATTTTTGGAAAAGTTCTACCCTTCTGACTCATTGCTTTTTGGTCAAATTTATGAAAGGTTACGAAGAAATAAATGGTTTAAAATTTTTCGAATGATAAATTTCTAGAAATAAGGATTTATGAACACAAAATTTAAATCTAATTTTTGAAATATATGATCAGAATGATTATCAGAATGCTTTAAAAAGCTCAAAAAACTTAAATAAAGCGTCTGTGAGCTTTTTCATGCGAAAAAACGAGGATTTTAAGATTTTTAAGGATTTATGTAAAATTTGATCCCTTTCCACATCTGTGGGAAAAGGTTCGTGGAAAAAAATATTGGACCAAAGTGGATAAGTGCCATTATTTTAATTATCATTATTATGTATTTCCTAACTTAGGCGCAGCTTTAAGCATGTATGCCTTCATTTATCACTCAATCTATAATAGTTTTCATCATGCTAAACGTATTATATCATGTTTTAACTGCTAATCTTCAATATTTTATCATGATATTTAATGAAAATTCACATTTTTTCTTTGACGCAGTTTTTGAGAAAGATCAATACTTCAAGTCTCTAAGCTTTTTGTAGTGATTACTTCCTTCCTAACGTTAAATCAATTTAAAAGCTTTATGGAAGTAGTTTTTGGAAATTTCTACTATTCTTACTCATATCTTTTCAGCCAAGTTCATGAGGGTTTGTGCTAAAGTGCATGCATAATTGCATAAAATTTTCTATGATCAAATGATTTATATTTTTTGGTATTATGTCTAGTGCATGGTCAGAAAATGTCATTCTCGCATATGTTTATCGCTTTTAAACATCAACATATTATAGATTAGATGTTTCATCTTGCACTGTTTTCTTAAAGAATTTGAATAATTTGATGAAAACCAGAGTTTATGTCGATTACGCAGTCCTTGATTTCTGGGAGCTTGACGATGTTGTGCATCATGTAAATTGAAATTAGGCCTGGAAAACCTCTCTGTGCGAAAAAAATTGTATATAGAAAAGAAAAAAAATTGTATATAGAAAAGAATCGTAGAAAATCTTGATCTCACTCAATCTCGAATAAAATAAAATTTACATCTCGATCTTGATCTCGAACATACTGGAGTTCCATTCTCGATCTCGACAAAATTTGATCTCGGAACAGCCCTATGTTCTGATTCGATTGGATGCAAATGCAGTATTGCTAATTATTATTCATCAATATCCGTTTGCTGGCAAATGATTGAGTTGTCTGATGAAGGCAGAGTTCCAAGGCTGTCAACATTTCAGGAAACTTTTTTGACAGAGATTGTATCCAAAATCAACAGCTACTTTCCAACTGGAAATTTAGAAGATTTTGATGTGCTTGACCCAAAAACTTTTCACAGAACTGCTAGATAGTAAATCACTGCTCAATCAAAACATAAATAGTAAATATCTGATCTATAAATTATTCAATGTATCACTGGTATTTAGGTACCTGAATCATATAAGTATGGGATCTTTAAAATAATAAAATAGAAAATCATGGTATGTAAGTACCTAATAAGTAAATACCTGGTCTTCAAAATGCTCAGAATAGTAAATCACTGGTATGTAGTACATACATGCACGTAGGGGGGGTGCCATCATTTAAGAAAAATTAATTATGTTCCTACAACAAAGTGCACCGTACCAAAGATGTAGGGTACCCTGGAACAAGCAAACCCAGGCCTTAAAATCAACAGGGTTTCTGCAAATTTGAAAAAACATGTAAAAATGGGCAATGACACCCCTTGGAATATCAAAAACTATTGGACCTAAAATCTACATACTTTGTGGGTGTGCATGGGGTCGAATTCTACCGGTAAATTTTCAGTGATTATGAGGTACCACTCAATGCATTGTAGAGGGCATTGCATCAAAACTTTGCCTTAGGATTTTGCAAATCATGCTGTTGCTACTCAGTCTGCATCAAAGTGAGAATATACACTACTTAACTGATATAATGTTGATGTTACTGTAAAAATTTGAAAGCTTCAAGCAGGGATTTTTTTCCTGCACAGTGCAGATTTTTTTGGGTCGTGCAGAAAATTTTTTGAGTTTTCCTCACAGAACAGAAATTTTTTAATGTTTTTAGTGGTTTATAATGGTGGCGTTTTTCTGGCTGATTTCCGCAAGATGTGGAACGACTGGTGTGAAAAAAAACCCTGGCTTCAAGTAATCAGCTGCATGAGATACAGTTCAGAGAACCTGAGTGACAGGACTCGAATGCAGGAGAAAATTTCACCTGTTTGACAGTTCTGTACTTCTGGCTGATGGATTCTGCACTATCAGGCTGATGGTTAGTACTCATGATCAGCAGTATTTTGTATATCTTCATTTTAAAATTAAACTAACTACGAGTGTGAAACAGAGGAAAGTTTTAACTCAAAGTTTGCGTTACTATCATACCATGCAGAGTAACCTGATCCATATTTCCTCATAAATTTACGGATGAAACTCTTCCCCATGCATACCTACAAACAGGGTTTTTTTTTGACCTACGAGTCACAAGCCAAGTGGCTTGTTGACCTAAAATTTTACAAGCCATTCCAAATTTTTACAAGCCAATTTTATAATATCAGTATACGTGAATAAATTCCAATGCTAGGTTATTTTTTAAAGAAATGTATATATTGAGCATCATGGCAATTGATCAAAAAAGAAATGTCATTCAACATTATTCAATAACATTTTAGAGCCATTAATTCATTAAAATTCAGGAAACATTTGAAATTTTTGAGTTTGATCGAAGTCTAATCTACAAGCATTGTGGAACAAATTTTCCAGCAAACTATCCAAGAACATAATGACTTTGAATTACATGAAAAATCGACGGCTAAGTCCTCTATGATGACAAGTGAGAGCCCAAAAAAGCTATTAATCTCTCCTGCCTGAAACGCCAGAAAACTTTTTTGGGTATTGACATTCTGCGATGCTGGAAAATCAATTTTCCAAACACTTATTTGAAGAATTAGATTCGAATTTTCTGTTCAAAAGTCGTAATTTCTAGAATTTTATGTTTGAAAAATTTTAAAACCATTAATTTATTCACACACTCTCATAAACTTGGCCGAAAAGATATGAGTAAGAAGAGTAGAAATTTCCGAAAACTACTTCCATGAAGCTTTTGGATTAATTTTAGGTTAAGAAAGGAATAATCGCTTCGAAAAGTTTACAGACTTGACGTATTGATCTTTCTCAAAAAAATGTGTCAAGGTAAAAACGTAAATCTTCATTAAATATCAAGATGAAATATTGAAGATTATCAATTAAAACATGAGATAATACATTTAAGATGATTAAAACTATTAAAGATTAAATGATAAGTGAAGGTAGACATGTTAGAAGCAGCGCCTGAGCTAGAAAATAAATAATAATGCTTATTTAAGTTATAAGCGGCGCGAAGCGCCGGAAAATTTTGAGATTATGACCTTCGAAAATGCACCAAAATGCATTTTTCCTGTATCCGATATGATCAAACACATACATCAAAAAATTCTGACAAGCCATTTTGGCTTGTTGGACTAAAATTCTACAAGCCATTTTGTCAGTCCAACAAGCCATGGCTTGTAAAATGCTAAAAAAAAAACTATGCCTACAAACCATCTAGATTTTAGGCCCAACAGCTTTTGCTGTAGGATCAAAAAAATTTTTTCCTTATATCATGGCCATACACCTATGATGTAGTAGTGAACCTACGAGGTCAAAATTTTTCGGGGTCAGGGTTGCACTTATCCCCGAACTTTCCTGGTCGGAGTTACAGTTAGTATAACAATAACACATCATAACGGTCGTTTAAGATATTGTGTGCCCTAAATTGTCAGGCAAGTGAAACTACAACAGGCAAAACAAGTTTTATTGATCAAAGTAAAATCTATTTAATACCTTACAATTTTGCACGAGAAAAGGGGTTGCAAATATTATTCCTCAAAACAATTGCTTTGTTTGTATTCTTCTAAAGCACTTTGGAGCCTGTAATCAATAGCCCGCTGATTATAGTAAAACCAAATCAATTTTTCAGCATTTTCAGGCAATAAGATACAGAATGAAGAGAAGTTAGTTCACATTTTTTGACAGCAGTTTCATTTAAGATTGAGAACACATTTTGTGGACAATTTGCATTGAAAATAAATAGGGAAATTTAATCTGCAACAGATAAATCAACTCATGGGCGACAAAATGGCATAAGAAAAACTGCCAAAGACTTAAACTATGCCACATAGTACCTATACTCAGCAGCATTACATGATCTACTCGCCCAGACTTGTCGAAGTTTAACAGTACTTACTTCTCATCTGAACCAAATTGACTTATTTTATGGAAAAAAATTTCAAAATGCAAGTGTAACCCTGAAAAGTGTTCAACCCCAACTCAGTTTTTCTTTTTGGGGTCGGGGTTAAAAAGTCGGGGATCCCAGACTTTTCTTTTGGGGTCGGGGAACCCGTATGATCACTAGTAGGTAGAGTAGATACTTATATCATTAGTACCTGCTTTCCTAAATGCTCAGTTAGTAAATCACTGGCCTGTAGGCATAACATAGTGAATACTTAGTCTTCGGAATGCTCAGATAGATAGTATATCCCTGGGCTAGACTTCAGCCTGGGGATAATCCTGGGGCTCTCCCCCCTATGTGCAGGTATGAGCGCTATAGAATATCATAATCCAGAATTTTCTTTCAGTGCTAAGCACCGGGGATATTCAAGTCCGAAGTGAAATACCTATCGGGCTTCTTTATGTTATAGATCATGTGAAAACAATCGCTTTTGATAAATAATTCTGATTGGTAAATAACCAACTCCAGATATGTAAGATCGAAAATGGAGGTGAAATTTTTGATTTCTTCTGCTAATCAAATGGTGAAAAGATCATGATCGATCATCATCAGTTACAGTGGAATGTGCTGAAAAAATGCTTTTCTGACATTTTATAGGCCTCGAAACATACATGTAATTGGGGGGGGGGGGGTGAGTGCTATGGGAACCCACCCCCAGGATTTTCCAATCCAATGGCTAGTCATATGGTAGCCATTGGAACCCCCATACTTTTGGTCGGCAAATACTGGAAAATGTCAATTTTTTAATTAAAAATGTCAATTTTTGAACGAAAAAAAGGTAAAAAATGTGATTTTTTGGCACTCCGCGCCATGGATTTATTTTTTCGGTCATTTTAGGGAAAAATTACAATTTTTTGAATAATTTTTGGAACTTTTATAATGAAAAAATCGATTTTTTTCCTTGAGAGACACCTACCCCTGAAATTTTGGGAATTACTGACTCCCAGCCCAAAAAAAGTCACCCAACCCGCCTAGACCTCGCGGTTCCCTTACATGTATGCCTCGAAAACAACATTTTTCAGGGATGGACACCAGGCTGAATCTTCTGTCTTGGAAATTGTGTGTGACTTTCAACTGCAGTTTGTGTGTAATAATTTATCAATTTGAAACCCTCTTATCAAAAATGGTATTTTTAAAAGTTGTGTCATTTCAGCTTTCCTATACATATTTATATATGTGATGCATTGATACAATTTTTTGGTTGATTTTTTATGAGTTTTGATTACATTATGTACATGATGTTATTGTATATTTCCCTTTATTTGTTTTTTTCCTATTTGTTCTTGAATTTCCCCTTTACATATCGCATGCTCTGTTGAATTTTTAATTCTCTTATGTTCTCCGCTCATCGTTTCTTTCATGTCTGCCCGCTATTACTATATTTTTATTGCTATAATAGCGATTTCCTATAACATCAAGCAGAGGTCCCCAAGGTCAAATATTCCAGGTAGGGGTAAAATTCAAAATTTTCGGGGATAGTGTAGCCTAAATGTCCACTAAACGCGTCATTTTGTCTCAAAATTAGGCAACCAGTGATCAATTTTAAGGACTTTAGGTAGGGGTAATACCCCCCTCATACCCCTCCCCATGGGGTTGTCTGACATCAAGTAATGACACTTCGGATAAGATTAATACTTCTAGCTGCCATTTTAAGGCTCCTTAACTAGTCTAAGATGATAAGGGGAGCTTCCAGCATTTTTTTACATAGTTATTTTGATGTACCAAACATTCCAAAAAATTAAACCATCAAAAAACCATAGAAAAACTGGTAAAACCTATTAAAAACCATAACAAAACCACTAAAAAACCAAAAACTCGAAATTTCAAAAGTTTGGTTTTTGCCAACCCTGACTTTTACTCATACCAACGTTTTTATTTTCCCTCCAAAACTCAAAACATTGGGTTCTGAAAGTCTAAAACCGACGCGATTCGAATGAAATACAGAAAAAAATAGCTTTTGGTATATTTTTCCGATTAAATTGAGCTACTTTATTGATTTTAGAGTGAGCATTGAGCAACCAAAAATCTATCTGTGCAACCAAAATTTTTCACGAAGTTGCACATTGCAACCTGGCCTGTGCAAAAAAATCCCTGGTATAGTGCATAAGTATATCCAAAATTTTTCACCTCCAAAATGCACGATTGGGAGAAATTAGTGGTCCTGATCTGTAACTTACGAAAATTTTTTCAATTTTTCCGGCCAGTTTGGGCAGATCGTCCATTTTTGTCAAATTAGCGTCCATCATCGACTTTCGATCAAACCACGATATCTAATCGTCCAGTAAGGATAAAAAATCAATTAATTGACCCAGAGTCCAGAAATGTGGAAAATTAAACGCGCAAGGAACATGGGCAATCGCTGTAATGACTGGAATTCATTTTACCTGAGAAAAATGAATTATATTAATTCAATTCAATGTAAAAATCGCATTGGCCCAGCCGATGACCGCTTGAGTACGTAGGCGAGCAAGGTAGACAGGAAAAATCAAGAGCTTTCTTTTGCCAATAATTCCTGAAATATGCAAAACTATCTGTTGAGATTGAATGTGCGCGGCGTCTAGCTTTGAGCCGAAGCAAGCACTTGCGAATCGTTTGGAAAAGTTTACTGTGATCTAAAATTGACACTGTTAAATAAGTTGCTATGCAATGTCGTATTTATGTATTCCAAACGTATCGTCTTTCCCATATAAAATTACATTTGATGCTATTTTAGTGTTTTCTTATTTTGACTATCAAACCCCGGTCGGTTCTATATCGTTAAGACCCATCTGAACTTTTTTCGAAAATCTCTCGCAAGTGTTTGTAGCAATCAAAATAAAACGAATCCCTCATTTTCGCTGTGTTTCGCAAGAAAGATCTTGGTGAGTTCTATCCGGTGAAGTATATTGTTTAAAAAATAGAATTACGTGGTGTTGCAGGTATCAGCTATTTCGTAAGCGTCTTGAGCTGTAAAGCGCATAGTAGATACTTATTGAATGCGTTAGGTATCTTTCGGTTGGAAGTTTTGATATCCACCTTGCAATGTATTATATACTGAAATTGCTTCGATACTCGAAGAGCAAGTTTCCCCAGCTGAAATAGATGGGGCTTGAGTCGGACAGATTTTCTCGCAGCTAACACATTACGCTTTGCGTTCAAATAAGTCTTTTTCCTGTATCGATGATTACGCAAGCAATAAATTCTTGTACTTCTTGTTACTGTGTTCATTCTTCGTGTATTTTGATAATTTTATTTGCAGGGCGGAACGGAATATACAAACAACGGTGATACAGATAGACTATAACACTCATAAAAATATAATTTATACATTTTTCGTCATGTGTAGGCTAGACTAAAAATTTTTCAGAGCGAATTTTCAGAAAGAACAGCCGTGGAAGAATAACGAAATTCACAATCGACTGAGACGCACTAAGCCTTCTTGAGCAGTTGAAACAACTAAATTTCCTTGCTTATCCCATAAACGGCCTTTGATGAACGTCCTTCCACCGGCTAGAATGAAATGAGAGCGTAATAATGTGGCAGACGTGCAGCGGAACATAAGCAATTTAATTTCCTCGTCTGTTCCTTACACAAGTGACCAAAAAATCATATCTTGAATAGGAATTCTTCAAAGTGAAAAACTGAAATTTTGAAAACATATAAGAACAATAATAAAATCAGTTTGCATACATACAAGTAAACTTGAACAAGCTATAAAAAATCCCAGAAATCCCATAGAAATGGAGAAGTCTTGAAGTATATCAACTATTGTCGGAAAGATAGAATTTCACTTTTAAATCACAATGACAGATAATTGAAGGCGGAGATATCGCAGAAACTTTCATTCAACGAATTCTTTCATCAGATTTCACAATACATGATGGAGTTGAGTCTGGTTTAAACTGTAAAGCAATGACGATGTTATTTCAGATGTCAGAATTTCTAAAGACAACATTATAGTTGAGGTAAGAAACCTTAAAAATTCTTCTTTAGTTGGAACTGATGGATGATACACTAATAATAGTACTTAGAAAGTGACCAATAAATTTTTTTATGTTGAACATGTGGAAATAAGTTTCGACGATTCAGTTTTGACTGGACGTCTATCCAACATACGTGAAAAACTTATCACAAAGCCATTTTGAAAAAAATACAACATTGGCGCATCAATCTGTCTGTATCCCTGAATTGGGCTAGTCGCAGTATTTTCGACAACGTTGAAAAGACAAGTAATTTTATTCACTGTCAATAAATACATTTCTGGAAACCAATTAAGAGAAAGAAAAATAGGCATAAATTTCTGAAATTTTTGCTTCAATTTTTTGGAAAATGACTTTCAAGCTTTGAACTTTGAGAAAACTTAAGAACTCTTTCATTTTTCTCAGAATTCAAAGAGGCAAGAACCTTGAAACAGGTATTCACAGTCTTTCATATAAAAATTCAAATTTGGCAAAATCGAAATTAGGATCTCCATGAAACCAAAATCAGTTCGCGCATTATATTTCCTTGATCTCACAAAGATACAATTTTTGAAGATGAAACAAACAATTCTATATTCTGTTTTTTATAAAATGCCTCCAAATAGAAAAGTGACACAAATCAATACTGTCGTCAAAATCGTTTACATAAAGTTCTTATTGTGAAATTTTTCACTCAAAAAATTGGTTGAGGTTAGGTCAGCAGGCTCACAAATTTCCAGTCCTACATGATATATTGTTCATTGGAAAATCGCGAAAATCTGTAATACTACTTGCTTTCCACTTTCATTATTCGGAAGCATTTCAAGAAAAACAGACTATAGGTCTCTCCTTGCAATTATTTCACACAGTACTTCACATTCAATATTCGTAATTGACAGCAAAAACATAATTTTTAAAAAATTTTAGAATTATGTTATGTCACAATTCAGCATAAATAAGACACTTTTTTGAGTATTTAAAATTAATTAGCGTTTACAGAGACGGAAAATTAAAAAAACAACCAAGTGATGAGTCATTAAGAACACAATTGCATTAAGAGCACAACGGCTACTTAATCGGCAGCTTTTAGCACCATCTCAGATCCAATCCATTGACAAGTTAATCTTGCGATGTCTGCTTTATAGTAATCATGTACATCCGCGATTAAAGCTCACCTGCAACATCACTTTCTGCCTCATACAACATCCAATCGTCGATGGCGAATCCAAAGCGATGAAACCAAATTGCGTGATCTAGGCTTAGTGTCAAATTAGGTTGGAAGAACATATGAGGATGCGGTAGGAGGGCAGCGCCGATCATTCCAGTATCCGAAATGTAAGCCGCAACGCAATGATGCAAACGTTGATCATCTCCTATGAATAATTTACACAAAGAACTTTCACAAAAACATAAATGACTCAGTTTCATAAAATCTCGATCTAAAATGAGTCAATAATCGATGGACACAATTTCGTTTCATTTAGCCTCTTTAGCCTTTTACGCTTTTGAGTTCAATAAAAATTCCATGACTTTTCTATGTAATTTTTCCATAAATTTCCAGGGTTTTTTTCGGGGCAAGAATCAATAATTTCTACATAAAATAGTTAACGTGTATGTGCTGATATTTTTAGTCAGCTTGATAGTGCTGCCAACAAACTAGAAAACGAAACACATCAACTAAAAACCATTTTAACGAATTTGGTCGATACAACAGAGTCAGATCAGTTTTGGGCTAAAAAGGCGAGTAAAATTAAGAAATCAGGCAACTAAGCGAAAATAAAGATTCTACGATCACCAAAAACTTCCGTCATTGCCCTGTACTGACCAGAGGCTGTGAAAATGTATAATATTATGAACTAGACACGATGGTAAAAAATTATATCAAATTGATTTTAAAATGTTTCCACATTTTTTCCGCTATTCGAAGGCTTAAAATTTTTTTCTGAGAATAAATTGTCTATAGTAAAACAGCGTTTACTTTTCAATAACTCAATTTTGGCTGCCATATTTTTCCGTTTTGGTAGCTGTCTATTTTTTTCTAAGTTATTCTATTTCAACCCTTTGATATCTTCCTTGTGCCGAGAATAGCTGTTTTTGCACGAACTTTTTTCTACAGTTATGTAAAGCAACCAATTTTCCCCCATAAGAAAGATTCAAAACACGTTTCGGCTCAAAAAACTATAATACAGCCGTTGTTCCTGTGCAGAATGATTAATAATTATTGTAGCGACACCGTTGTTTTGAGTGGTGTACTCAAATGTACCTACGGAGGGGGTTTTAGGGATTGTTTACCCTACATCAATTTTACGTATATGCATTGTACAACATAAAGTAATCTGGAACTAGTGGCTAAATGGTCATAAGAGTTTCAACTAAATCTGTCATCTACCGCGTTTCAGCAGTAGTATAGATTAGAGATGTATCGGGTCCGGATCCAAAATTTTAAGAATATCGGGTTCGGGTACGGGTCTAAAATTTTAAAAATATCGGGTGCGGGTTCAAAGTTTTGAGAATATCGTGTCCGGGTCCAGCAGAATAGTCGGGTAATTTCGATCCTCATTGCGGGTCCGGGTCCGTTATATTTTTCCACATGCTATTCTGTGCGACATCATTCAGACACGATTTTTGATAGATTTTGCCTACTGCTCCATTGACCTATGATAAGTTGGAAATTGATCATTTCTGAAAATGAGATATTTTGAATGGTTTTATATGCCGAGTATTGTGACACTTGAAAGCACCCCGCTTCACACCACTTGAAGTTAGCCAGATAAAGATAAATGAAATGATAGTCGATTTTAGTGCCTTTAACTACAACAAAACGCACTGGAATAACTCTTGCCTTTTTTCTGTAAATAAATATCAAGAAATGACTAAATCTAAAATTTAATTAAAATTTTTCAAATTTATGACCTTTCATTTGTTGCATGTCATTCAACAATTTATCAAAGCTAAATAAATTTCAAGCCACATTTTTCTCCTTGTTTTTGCTTAACGTTTTTGGTTGGGGATTTATTCACATTCAAAAAGATATTTGAATGACAGTGCAGTGTGTGCCGATCGCTGCAACTCACAAAATGGTACACAAATTGGATAGAAATTAGGACAATATGTTGAACATTAGTGCCTATAAAAAATGATAAAAAAAATACTGAAGCATCCTATGGGAAAAAGTCCAGAAAGTGGTTCAGATCATTTTTTCGGCTTTTTTCCACTTCCTCCTGGACACTTCAAGTAGTGTAAAACATGAAAGTTTCAACATTAAAAAAGATTTTTCAAATGCAGTATGTAAAACCACACAATGTATACCCTATTTTTGAATATGATTCATTTTCAAGTTATCATATTCAAGACCAAACTTCTCAGAAACTGCATCTTAAAATGCATGTGAGAGAGACAACATCATTTTAAAATCATATAGTTTGGTTGAGACATAATAAATGTATTCGAGTCACTTTGATCCTCAGATTAATATTTTTGATAAACATCTAGAATAGCCGAAAAACTGTTATTTGTGAAATATAACTTGGTTGCTGTAGATTTTAAATCTAAGTCAGTCTCACAATTATCTAAGCAATAAAGTGTTGATTCGTTACTTTTCATATTTCAATAGTCAATTGTTGTGTCATCACATTCTTCAACATAGGTATTTGTTTTCAGCCGAATGCCCGAATCAAAATTGTAATATAACGCTATAACAATCATCAAGTTGGCAGAAATTACGTTTTATAATCGTGTTCAATTTGTGATTTTTTTATTTTTGCGGATTTTTTCACTTCCTTTGGGTTTTAAAATTTTCAGCCTTCAACATTCTGTTATATTAATACTTTCGTTTTATACTCTTGTCTCCTTCTGTTTCGACTAGTATATAAAGCAATCATTAATATCAGCAGAAAAGTTGAAATCTTAATAATTATTCAAAAAACGTTGAACGTTAATAACCAAAGACGAAAAAGAACTACAGATGCACAAAAGCAATTAAATGCCAATTCTGTAATGGTACTAGACTTCCTAAGAACCGCAATTTGGCCAAACCCAGGTAGATAGTGATACTAATGTTTAAAACCGACGCAGAGTGCCAGAAAATTTTGAGGTTTTGAACTTTGAAACTCATATTTGACTTATCAGGCAATAATTCGGGCTTATCTTGCAATAACAACAACTACATCATAACAATTCCATGCGAAAATCCCTGAATTTTCCGGGTATTCCAGTCTTTCCATATAACTTCTTTCCCTTGACTTTTCAAAGTTTTCCAGGTTGCTGGACAACCTGGTGCTAATAATGTAAGTTACTAGAATTTACCATTTTTACAGCATTGTCACATAATTATTTTTGCAAATTTCACATGAACTCATGTGCCAATTATTGAGTCAATATTTGCGCAATTCGAAATCGAAAAACACTCATATAAGGTAGAAAAACAAAATACCTTTCTGTACCTATGATTCCTTTGGCCTTAACCCAGAAGCAAAGCTTTGGCGCCGAGGGTTGCAAACGCAAAAATATTTTCTCATCGACAGGCCGCATTTCGAACGTAGTTGGCAACGCCCGCAATTTTTCTTGACATTTTTGTTTAATTCTATCGTCGAGATCAGATTTCCTAAAACCAAATAAAACATATGAAGAAATTTAAATGCCAATGCATTGCGATTATGATTTTCGATCCTCAAAATCTAGATCTGAAATGACTAAAAATTTTCATTCGTCAAAAGATTAACGAGGAGTCATTGTCAAACTATTTCGTATAATTTAGTTAGATAAATTGATTAGTTGGTGGCAAGCATACATGTAATGGGGGGGGGGGAAGTGCTATGGGAACCCCTCAGAAATCGTCGATGGCCATTGGGCGACTGCCCCCAAGATTTTCCAATAGCATGGCTATAGTAGCCGTAAGAACCTCCATAGTTTTGGTCGGAAAGATACTGGAAAATAATAATTTTTTGATGAAAAATGTCAATTTCTGAACAAAAAATGGTCAAAAATGTGAATTTTCTGGGCGCTTCGCCCCATGAATTCATATTTTCTTTCTTTTTAGAAAAAAAATTACTACTTTTTGAACTATTTTTCGAAATTTTTTGTCAAAAAAATCGATTTTTTTTCTTGAGAGACACCTCCTCCCAAATTTTGGGAATTACTGACCCCCGGCCCCAAAAAAGTCGTCCGGCCCCCAGACCTCGGGGCTCCGTTACATGTGGCAAGTTCACATCGAATCACGCGAAATTAATCAATGGCAACTCTTTTAGTTATTCCATGTTGTATAAATAACTTACTTGATAATATCTTGCAAGATATTTGACGCATCGCGGCATTCTTCAGGTGGCTTCACTCTGGGTATTTCGCATTGATGTTCAATAGCAGGCGCTTCTTGCTTCACGGAAAAATGAAAACATACTAAACTTTGATTTGATATGAGCGACGGTCCCCAAGATTTAGGTTTATGAAAGAATCAACCATACGTGCACGTGAAGGTGTTGGGGGGATTGACTCCCAACAGATTTTTATTGACCCCCAGCAGATTTGACTTTTCCAGCAATGATTGAGAAGATGAGGAAGGAAAATGAGCAAGAAAGGAGAAAGTCATCATAAAAACGGAAATGATGCTGTAGTTTAACAATTTTTCTAAACAAATCATATATACTTCATTCCAAAAAAGTAACATGAAAACTTAAAAAAGTGGAGTTAAATCTGACTAATACAGGTTGGAGAATAAGCTGCTTGGATGTTAGAAGACTTTCTGAGACGTTTCTTTTCATTATCAAGAATAAAAAAGATTCCACCCCCTGCCCTGATTGACACCCAGCATCATTTCTATGCTGGGCATGTATGGAATCAACGTATCGGTTTTTTAATAAAAACTTGAATCTATCTCAGGGCAAAAAATATCAGATTTACAAAAATATCACGAGCCACTAATAGAAATTTATTTTTTGACTATAGTCTATGTTGAAAAGGCGGATATCTCACATCAATAAGGTAGTTTGTAGTCGCAAAATCATCGCTCACTTTGTGGAATGACAGTATGCAAACATATATGGCATCACCATCCTGTATTGCCTTGACGGATCTAGTACAAAAACTTCCACCATCGCGCAACGGGTCCACTTGATACAAAATTGGCATTTTTATGTCCCCTTCAACAAAAAATTAGTACAAGTCATGCGCTGAGGAAAAAATATATTAACAAACCTGCTTTAATGAAATAGCAATGAAGACTATGGACATGAAATTCGTCTGGAACTGTTTCTAAGGCGGACACTAAAGATTGACCGATGACCAAACCACCGTAAACTCTGCCCGTTGTCGGTAAACCGGGCAATAGGTGTCTGCTTCTAAAGAAAACAATAATATCGATTATGTGAGCGTTGATCAATAAGTCCTGAAGTTTCTACTCAGTTTTATCTATACAAGTCAGTTGCCCCATAACTGAACAACATCGGGGTAGGTATGACCATTTCGAATAGAGCCCCGACAAAATAACGGGCTCGGAACTAGTGGACTAAATGAAATATCAGTCCTACAGTAAAAATTTTGTATTACAACAAGTTTACTATTGGTGGTGGTGGGGGTTCAACCAATTTTGGGTAAATTTATGGTAGCTGCATTTCGATTTTCAATCGAGAAATAATTAGTGACAGTGATTTAACGTTATTTTTTCGATGATCGATGATGATTTCGATTCGAATCGATAAGATTTAGTAGAAATGGACCGGTTTAACTTTTTTGGTTGCGGTTTCGGATTTCATGCTTCATTTTATAAATATTGAAATTTAAACATGAAATGGACAAACAAAGTTCTCTTTCTCATTTTGTTGTACAGAAGAAAATGGATAATGCTGATCCGAAATCTGAGGAAATTGATGCAGCTATTGTGCAAATGAGTGCTGTTGATGATCAACCTTTTAGTGTTGTCGAGAATTCAAATTTCATCCAATTGATCAAAAAAGTGAATGGGAGATAATGAGATAAAACTAGAAGTAAGACAAGTTGAATCATAGTGCTGATGGATTTTTTCAAATACTTTTATCTCTCGACATATCAGCTTAAAGAAAGAAAATTTGTGATGAAAGACTGATTTGGAAGCAATATGATGGTCGGCAAAATCGACTGTAATTAAATATACGTAAAAACGCTTCAAGCGGAATTTCTTTCACTACTGATTTATGGTCCAATGAGCAGTAAGGCTTAATAAGATAAGAGAGTTTTTGCACCATAAATATTGAATACATACAGAAACCTAACTTGCTAAGGCAAAACGTATCTAAACAAGAAACGGGCATCCCATGACATAGATCCACTTCAATGGTGGCAAATCAACAAAGAACGTACTCAACTTTGGCGAAACTTGCAAGGTGCTATCTCAGCGCACCAGACACGAATCTGCCTTCAGAACAGCTATTCAGTGGTCTGAGGATCATCTTTCAGCCATGACGAAATCATATTTCAGATTCAGACGAATTAGTGGAGAAGCTATTATTTTTGAAATATAATTTCATTCAATTTTTCAAATAATAAAAAATTGAATTTTGCGCATAGGGTATTATTGAATGAAGTTTTCATTGCCTCAGCATTATTTTTATCTTCTCATGGAGTTGTGGATTCTGCTGCTCTTATACCTTATTTCTAAAACTATGCAGACAACTGCGAAAACCGTAAAATTCACTCCCAGAATCCAATTTTGAGTTTCACGGTTTCGGATCCGGTTGCAGAAAAAATGACGGTTCTCACGGTTTCGGTTAACCGGAACATCCCTAAGATTTAGTAATAAACAGTGATTTAGAATGGGCAGTGGAAAACAAAAAAACAATCTATTCTAATCATAGGTGGCGCGACAGCGTCAACCTATAATATACTTGGCCCCCAAATTTCATGTCCCCCCACCCTAGCACCAAAATGGTAAGAGCTAGAACCTTCGGGTTTTTTCATAATTTCGGGCATAGGAACGAACTATGGAGTGCCTTTTGTTATTTCGCCTCTATCTGCAAGTGGTGCTCGGTGGGGCCCCAAAAACATGCAAAAAACGCACTTTTTAAGGCCCCCCCCCCCCCCAGTTCCACCATGCCCAGCAATGGGTGTGCCATATTCAAGCTCCATACTTCGGCCTAAGAATCTTGGGGTGTAATCTCAAATGGGAATTTTTTTTTCTTTGAAATATAGCCTCAATTCAATTATATGGTTGTTCAAAGTCCCGGAAAACGCCAAATTCCCCAATTTTGTTATATAATACTTATGGGTTCAAAAAATAATTTTCTGCAGCATAACGCACTACTAATTTTTTTGCAGTTTCAATTGAACCTCTAGCCTTATTGGGATTTTTGGGCTGCTAGGGTTTTCGACCATTGGGAATTTGATGGACGCGGTCATTTTACACAAAAAAATTATTCTGGATTTAACCAAGCCTATTTTCGTAGTTTTTTTGTGGAAGGGGTTTTCGACCATCGGGAATTTAATGAATGCGATCACTTTACGCAAAAAAATTTTCTTCGGGAGGGGTTTTCGATCACTGAGAATTTAATGAATGTGATCACTTTACACACTAATTCATATCTAGTGTAAACAAAGGTATTTCTGCGATTCTTTGGGTTGAAAGATTCTAGACCATGAGGAATTCAATAGGTATGGTCATTTTTCAGTCTGTTTACAATGTTTTTTAAGTACTATGCAGTTTACACATCTTTTACTTTTGCCGGAAGTGAGAATTCGTAGCTTGAAGATAGTTTTTTATTGTTTTTTTGACGTGAAGATGACCAAATTTAAAACTTCAATGTGCTTCTATGAAGATTTTCGTGCATGGTTGAGGCCCACTAAAAAGAGGTGAACTAGTTTATTAGAAAATGCCCCGATGGGGCAGAAAAAAGGAGGATATACTTGCTTCGACAGTTGCCATGGTAGAAAAAAAATGGACTAGATTTTTGAGAACTTGGGCCAAAGTTGGAAAAAATTCACTTTATATTGGATTTTAATTCTTTCTCAAAAAAATTGCCTATGTCTGTGAAAAAGTATATTCTGCAGCTGAGTGCATCAACACAATTTCCAACCAAGCATGTGCATCTGTGAAATTTTTAGGTGGGTACAGGCGTGGACCTTGGTGTTTTAGCATTTTGTGACACAAAAAATTCAAAAAAAGTTGACCAAAAAATTGTTTGCATAACAAATTTTCCAGTTTCAAAATCCTTGTGGAAGTTTATACCCCCATGTCCCCTCTCACACATGTTTGCTTCCAATTGTGTTAAACATTTTTACTGAATTTGGTGTCAACAAAAGGAATCAACTGAGGGAAAGTGGCACATAAAATCCCATTCAGCTTTTTTAGAAAAAAAGCGCTACAGCACAAAGTCTTCTAAGAACTAAATTGATTGTGCAAAATACGTTTCATTCACTCATTTTATATAACATATTGTATAGAATTCACTCGGTAAGTTCTACTGATTCCAAGCTGCAAACAAATTTTTTCTCTTCTATTTAACTATTGAACAAAACAGCATCATTCACAGTTTCTGGATTTAAACTGAAATTTGCAGAAAGAGCGCTTTATGCAGGATTGCAAATGGGAAGCAATTCCACCCATCTTTGTCGCTCCGATCTTGCTTTCAAAAAAGTCGTACTGTTGCCGTGGGAGTGCGAGTAGAGTCGGGGAGAACCGGGCACGGGGTTTCACGCACACTCTTAATATAGGCATGGCTGAATCAGGTGCATTTTTGTATGCTTTACCCTGTTCTCCCGTTTGCAGATCAGTGCCCAATCAGTGTAACCAAATCCCAGTTGCACTAAAGGGGTCTGAGCTCAAGCTCAAGGCCGCTCGGTTTGATCTCAAGTTCGGTGTAATTTGAATGTCATCTGAATCATTACGAGCTCAATGTCGAGATCATCCCCAGCTCGGGCTGTCGGGTTGCACTAAAATTTTCGCATAATTTTCTTATCTCTAAAGCAAATAAATATAAAAATTTCTGCAATTCCCAAACCCGAACTTAAACCTCAGTTTTATTTGATCCTGAAGTGATTATGATTTGTGCATTGGACGAAAACAATTTGGACATTGTGAATAGCTTGAACTCAGGATCATCAATTTAATCCCGATGTTGAGATTATCCTCATGTTGGGTTAATGCAACGAACTTCAGGTTCCTTTATAGTTCCGAAAATGACAATAATATGCCTCCCTCACTATTTTTGTAGCTAGTGTGAAAGGCAGGAGTTTTGAATTGGTCGGGAGTTTGAATGCTATCGGTTTACCATTTCTTTACACTTGAAGTCAGGTGTATATAATTTTCATATAGAAACATGTTGTTGTAGTTGATGCCAGTTGAAGGACAAAATGCACTCAGCTGCAGAATATACTTTTTCACAGACATAGGCAATTTTTTTGAGAAAGAATGAAAATCCAATATAAAGAAAGTGAATTTTTTCCAACTTTGGCCCAAGTTCTCAAAAATCTAGTCCACTTCTTTTTCTACAATGGCAAGTGTCGAAGCAAGTATATTCTCCTTTTTTCTGCCCCATCGAGGCATTTTTTAATAAACTAGTATTGATAATGTTTGATACGAATCGATCATGAGATAAAAAATACCAGAACGAAACAAAGTTGATGGAACAGACACGAAAAATTGAAAAAATATGTTTGAGAGAAAATAAAAAAGCTAAAAACGATAAAACCACGTACGACAAATCACAAAAACTGAAAAGCGAGCAAATAAGCAAACATGAGAAGTAAAAAGATATTATGTGAAAATTGAAAGGTTATAAAGGTAGCAATCAGCATACCTAGTTTCAGCTTCAGTTGTGCTCATACGACATTGATTAACTTTATGGACTTGACAGTGCCTTCAGGTTTCAATCAGGCTTATCGGCTCACTTTTATGAAATAAAAACAAAAAACTGAAACCTGGTTATCGTAAATATACCGTATAAGCCCCACCTTTTTTTCGGGTCGACTTTTGAGAATTCTCTTGTTTCCGTGTATAAGCACCACTAAGAAATGAATGAATCTGATTTTCGTGTATAAGCACCATTTGAAGAAATTGGTATATTCGAAACAAATTCATCGATTCGTTTTACTGTATTCCGTCAGTTGAATTTTTTTCTCTCCGTTTTCCACTGTTTTCAGATTTGAGTAGCTCTATGGTGAGAAACTCATATACTAATAAATTTAAACTGGAAGCTTTAAACTTTAATTTAAACAGGGCGATGAGCCAATCACAGTTGTTGAAATTCTATAAAATGTCAGTATATTGATCTCTACAGCTTGCCACATGTGTCCAGTATTTCTTGCGCAAGTAAAACGTTGTTATCGCTTCAACATTTGATGAAAAATGGTTGTTTTCGTGTTTAAGCATCAGTAAAATGTACCCAGTGTTTTTTTTGTACTCGGTCCATTTGTACTGGTACAAACGACCTCTCAAAAACCGTTTGTACTCCAAAATTTGCGAAAAATTGCTGACAAGAGCATTCATTGTTATAAAATGCAACAAACATGCTGTGAAATATGAATACGTTGGCTATTTCCACGAGACACATAAGATGGCTAAAAATTCAGACACATAAAACACTTGATCATGAGGCACATAACATGCACCAGTGAAATACTCCACAAAAAGCTTTTATTATTATGCCACAGCTGCTAGTTTGTCGTTTTCGATGTGGACGCATAACAAACAAGTCCTACAAAGTCCATTGATACTGAATACTGACAGCTGTTGAGTAACAAAAAAATTTTTTGTCCAAAAATTTTCGTTTGTACTGGTACAAACGAAGCCCAAATTTTCGTTTGTACTCTGGACCGTTTCGTTTGTAAAGTACAAAAAAAACACTGAATGTACCCCATCTAGTGATCGAACGGGGGGGGGGGGCAGAATTTCGCCCCCGGTCGGGGTCGGGGTTGACAAACCCCGGTTTTCGGGGTCGGGGCTGAAAAAACCTGAAATTAGGTATTTAGAGATGAAAATAATCATGAATAACGATTCAATCGTTTCAAAAATAACTTGAGAGTTTCTTCAAAGCTGCCAAATTATCGATTGTTTCGGCATGGTGATTGTAAGACGTGAAATAAACTTAGTCTAGTCTAAATGCAAATTTGTAGGTATGTATATGAGTATAACTAACTTAAACTAATCGTGGCTACTGATAGAATAATGACCTACATATAAAACTCTAGTTTAGTAAGAGGTGAGATGAGAGGTGAGAGACAGAATACTATGAATGAAGCAATGACACGTGTCGCGTGTTGAATTTTAATGAATGGAATAAATTCAACCGCTATCGTTTGAATGTGCAGCTGATAGTATGTGCTGTGTGTAATACTAACATGTACCTAACAAAGTATAATAATATCGTGTAATGTACGACGCCTCTCTCAAATAAATGTGATGTGTCATGCATGAATGATGCGAGCGAGATATAATGCACGATAATGGAAGCGTGGGTCTGCAGTGCAGAGTAGGTAGAATACACGTGGACGTGTGGGTAACTGATAGTGAGTGATACATGTTAAAATATGTACGGCCATAAACATGAGTAATATATAATATAATTAAAAAACAAAGCAACGACGTAAATTTTTTGTTCAATAATTTTTTGAATAACTTGACAAATTCTACCCCCGAAAAAACGCCCAACCCCGACTCCTAAAATTTAGCCCCCGGTCGGGGTTTTACCCGGGGTTTTTCAGGGTCGGGGTCGGGGTCCTTGTACGATCACTGACCCCATCCAAAGGTGGTCCTTATAAACGGATTCTATTTCCGTGTATATAAGCACCACTTCTATTTTTTCGACGATTTTTGGCGAAAAAGTGGTTCTTATATAGGTTTATTCAAGGTAATTACTGACCTGATAATTCTTTACGAAATATCTGTGGGCGTAAGAATAAAACTAAAAAATAAAAAAAGTTCAGCGGAAAACCGCTAAAATTCTCACCGAAATAAATTTCTATCCAATTTCTCTAAATCCAAAAAAACTTTCGATATGTCTTCGTCGCTTCGCATCACAGAATTCTTCCTCGAGTTAAACATCAATACAGGACCGACATTGGAAACATTACTGGAATTTCGTAACAATTTACTAAATCGAGTGACGAGTGGATAAAAAGGGTGCCTCATTTCTAAACTGAAACAAGCCAAAAACAAAGCGTCTCATACTCGTATTAATTCTAGAAGTCATTGAATGCAAACTTACTATACTCAAAATGTTAAAGAAATGTGCATAAACTCCATGAAACGTTCACTTCAAGTCATCATTTCATACAAGATTACGCATTACCATCAAGAACTTGATTTCACGCTAGTATTGAACTAGTTTTTACTCATTCAGAAAACAACAGGAAAAGAAAGTACGATCAAATTCTTATTTTCCGATAACTAATAGAATAATAAAACAAAAGAAGGGGTATTAAAAGTCCTACATTTTTTCCCGCAGCGTGTAATAGTATTATTGGGACTGCAAAGTATAGGACCTGATGGAAAGAAAAGATCAGAGCTGTGTTAAAAATTCAAGCGCTAGTATAAACAAAATGTCTCTATTCCAATAGGATGAACTAAAATTGTTAATATTGGTGAGAGAAAGACTACGAACAGTTTTTGAATATCTTTCATTGGAATTCGTTCTACAAAGATCAGAAAAAATCTAAGGAGTGGAGCGAAACTTTGACCGCAAAAATATTGTCACAAAAAATTACAAGAGAAAAGGCAATAGAGCATCTTGAAGTTACGACCCAAATTTCAGATAAAGAAAGATCTTGTTTTACTACAATTCTCTGAATGCAAGAACTCAAAAGGTGTCGAATAAGCTCATGACGTACCTTATACTGTATCATTCTTCTCATGATATTTCAATTTTCTTTCACAGACGAAAAAAAAATTTAGTTATTTTTTAGACAAAATATCATTCCGTAAGTGAACAGTAGCAATCGCAGATACGCAATTTGAAAAACAATTTATTCTCAACAAGGTTGAAAGGAATAAACCTGGAGAATGATCAGAATTTTCCATACTGTCAAAATCAGCCCGTATAATCTGTCGACTGATTGTTCTTCAAATCTTTAAACAAATCTTCAGCCTTCGCCCTATAAGCGTCTGACTTTTTCTCGTCTTTCTCGACGCCATAGCCTTTGATTAAAAAATCGGCGACATTACCACACGCTTCGAAATCGTGATACTTATCGCACATGATCGTAGCGTATTTGTAGGCCTTTTCGGCGTTGCAGGGAATCTCAACACCCAAATAGTAACTTTTGTGCAGAATGTGGCAGGAATTTTCGTCGTTCAGGTCACAAGCTTTGGCCAGAGATGCTAGGAAAATATTAATATCTTTCGGCTGATTTTTCGTGCCGAGGTAGGCTAAACATCCTTTGTAATAGCAAGATTTGGCGTCGTCTTTTTGACACGCCTTGGAAAATAGGGTAAGAGCTCTTGCTCGATCTTTTTTGTAGCCTCCTAAAAATAAGAAGCTTTTCTGACGGCTAATCAATGACTTGAAACACTTAAGAAACTCTAGTTCCTCCTGGACACAGACATTAATCGATTCGATATGTATGTATAGTAGAATGGTTTCGTAGTTTTTGTTTCTGTCACGAACGAGGATTTTATCGAAAAATGAATTCGTAACACATCTACGCACCATTCGAAAAACATAAATTGGTACATCAGAAAGAAGACAATTTTTACAAGTTTTCAAAGAAAAATAGCTCAATGAAAAGCTACATAAAATTTTTGTCCGCATTCCTATTGCTTAGTCATCATACAAAAAAATAAAGCTAACAAAAAACGAGCTTTTGGAATATATACAAACAATCAGGACAATGCTGAAATCCAAAGCGGTTTATCTCATAATACACTTTGGGATGCCAGTGATCGACCGTGAGACGCAGTTAGCGTCCAGCCGGGCTATTTTGCATCATATGGAAAAATGTACCACATCAGATTGTATTCACTATTAATACTCTCTGGAACGTATAGGTACCACCATATATAACAACTAACTGGCCCAAGGTCCTATGAAGCTTTCTTTTGTGGGGATGGTCGACTATAGGCAGGGATGGAAGGTGATGAATAAGGGCGAATGTTTCAAAAAGTGTTAAAGCGCTTCAAAATTCTGCACATTCTTAGTTGAAATGCGCAGAATGTCGATTTTTTGATTAATTGTACAATATTTCCCTTTTGCTAATTTAACTCCAATGTACTTAATTTCAAATGAGCCTTGGCGATGCAAAACCCAAAATGCAAATGACGGGGAAAACGAAATTTTGTCGTTCAGCACAAACTGGAATTAATTCGTGTATCGCTATTCGCTACACTCAATTTCTGAAAAATATATTGACTACCGTTCAGAGATGCACGGGAAAACGTTCCAATGGGAAGTGTATAGACGGGCGAATTGGGGGAAAAATTTATATGAATGTGGGGTATTCGAGGGGAGTTCCTCCAATAATAGAAATTTTGACAGAAAAAAGGCTTTTTGGCCATTTTCCGTTCCAGAAGTTGAAGTAGAGGCAAATTACTATTTTCAAAACTCCATATGGATACTTGAGATATGAGATAGCAGGATTTACCGACCAATAACCCTCAATTATGAGCGTCTATACTAACGATACATAATTCTGAGTTGCCGGGGCCCATTTGGTAAAATCGACTACAGATATCGTCGCTGTCATGCCCAGTCGGGGCGATCACTGCGGAAACTAACAAATTGGTTTTTGTCCTAGGCCATTGATTTTGTACAACCCCACATACCAGAGCCACGCATCAAATAATTGGCGAATTTACGGCAACTTGTCGGAAAATTTCTTTCGTCGCAGTTACGTTCCCATACTTGCATAGCACGCGGCAAATCTTTCAAAATTTGTTCGTAATAAGTACCTAATAAATCGCATCCTGAAAAAAAGAGTGGGTCGGAACAAAATCGAGCGGATAGAAAATAATCTTCATGCTATGCACCTTCTTGGTTTTTCTCGCTGAGACAGCTGAATTTGTACTCGAGTAATAAATTGGCTAAATAATCTTTAACTTCCTCTTCCCGTTTAAAGTTTAAGGTCATGGGGAAGCGCAAATGATAACTTCAACAAAAAGCCAGGCCTAAAATTGATGCGATGCGCTAATTAATAGTGATACAAGCATGGAAGAACAAACTGCAATTAGTAATCCATTATTATTGCTAGAACAAAACGTGGAAAAAGAACCATATGCCCAAAACACGTAGTGCCGTCAGACTTTATTTTTCTGAGCAGTCTCGGTTGCGACTTGCGCTCCGTAACTTCGACGGGCAATGTCGCTTCCGCAGATATGATTTTTGGTAATGGAGCCCATACATGCACGGACTCCTACGCGAAAAGGCCCAAGAGGTCAAAATTTTTTACAATTAAAAATAAATAGTACTGAAAACGAGGATTTGGTCAAAAATCTTATATAATGTAATTTAAGCTAGATTTACCTCAGTGAAAAAAACCGTGCCTACCCCATTTTCATTCGTTCATGCCAGTGCAATAAAAAAAACTGTCCGAGAAAACGATTTACAATTCATAAAGAAATATCTACAGCATTGTTCAAGTTTTCATATTTTCTTTCCTTTTCCTCCCGCTACGAATTTCTTTCAAACTATGTGACGAAGATGCCTGGAATTGCTTACTTCTGAGAAAAAATATGAAGTCGTAGGTTATATGACTGTTTCGTCAAAAAACTTTGCCAACAATGTCAATCTTTCATTTGAATCAAACTCAAAATTGAATTTCAATTAAAACTCAAAATATATACAGAGGATGTTCAAAATTTTCGACATTTGACAATATATAAATTTTTTGCGATAATACAGATATACTAGTTGACGAAAATTTGTTTATTGTTCGGGCCAAATAAAAGTAGGTAATAATGTTGATAGATTCGGAGCGAAGCGACAAGAAACCTGCGTTTTCGGCCCCTAGAATGCCCAAAAATTGAAGAAATTTAGCCTGTGATGAGTTAAAAAATTTGTGTCATTTGATACAAATTCAGAATTATCTTTACAAAAACGACCTTTTAACACAAAAAACACCGAGCCTATACTCTACTCACTGATAGACATGAGAGTCATACACAAAATATTTTTCCTCATCGTCGGAAGAAAACGTGATTTTGTGGCCACAGAAGCTTTATTTTTATATATATTTAAGATGCACACTCAAACATTCAGATGTTCTTAGTGTCAGTATATAGCTAATAAAAATAAGGAAAAACGACAAAATCGGTTTTAATACAATAATCAAAAACATAATAATGATAGATTTCCAGGAAATTCCGCTAATTTTTCCGGCGCTTCGTCGCGCCGGTTATAACTTTAATAATCATTATTATTTATTACCAAGCTCAGGCGCGACTTTTACCATGTCTACCTTCATTTACCATTCAATCTTAATCAGTTTTCATCATCTTAAACGTATTTTTTCACGTTTAATTGGCAATCTTGAATATTAATCTTTATATTTAATGATGATCCGCATTTTTCCTTCATAGATTTTTTGAGAAAGATCAACACGTCAACTTTCTCAACTTTTTGAAGCGCTCGTTCTTTTCTTAACGGTAAATTCAATTCAAAAGCTTCATGAAAGTATTTTTGGAAAATTTTTACGCTTCTGACTCATTGCTTTTCAGTCAAATTTATGAAAGGTTACGAACAAATAAATAGTTTAAAAATTTTTCGAATGATAAATTTCTAGAAGTTACGATTTATGAATACAAAATTTAAATCTAATTTTTGAAATATATGATCAGAATGATTATCATAATGCTTTAAAAAGCTCAAAAACACTTAAATAAAGTGTCTGTGAGCATTTTCAAGCGAAAAAAACGAGAATTTTAAGACAAAAAATTTTTTTTCCACATGTGGAAAAAAACAGTGCAGCGATCGAGCCAAATAAAATTAGTAAGAAAATTTCACGTTTTCAGCGATTAAAATGCCTAAAAATTCAGGAAATTTAGTTTTTGACTAATCAAGAAGTTTGTGCTCATTGGCACAAAGGTTCAAATTTTTTTGTGCCGTTCCATATTTTTTTGTGCGAAAAAACATGTTTTGGCACCAAAAAAACACTGAAATTCTAAAAACAACAAAGCATTAGGGAGCGAGATCTGTCATCAATTTAATTGGTGGAAAAATTTCATACCTTTAATTTGATTGGCCGAAAAGTTTTAGCTACTCCTTCCTAACCGTGAGTCCAAGCCTAAGCCTAAGCCTAAGCCTAAGACTAAACACAATCAATAATAATAATAATAATAATAATAATAATAATAATAATAATAATAATAATAATAATAATAATAATAATAATAATAATAATAATAATAATAATAATAATAATAATAATAATAATAATAATAATAATAATAATAATATTTTATTCGATAGTCGATTCTAAAAAGAATACAAAAAAAGGGTTAGCAAAAAACGGTTAATAGAGAAAAAAAATGTAATACGGATTAATGAAGTGTAATAATCGACTATACAGGCGACTGAAGGCGAAAAAAACGCGCTGACACAGACGCCCGGAGGGCGCAGCGCTGTTGAGGCTCTTCCGAATGAAGTTGTTTAGTTAAAATAGTACCAAGGGTCTTAAAAGAATTCTCTCCAATTTTGACACTGCATAATAATTATGCAAATTTTTTTCCCATAACTTCGCTTTGGCGCTTTCCCCATGCATAATTTCACTTGTTTTTTCTTCCCTTCATCATAAAAACCCCCAAAAACCGGCGTCAGAGAAATTTCGGCGTGGCCACCGCCATCCCTGAAAATTCCGTCTAATTAATTACCCACTAAAGTTTGTTTGTCTACATTTTTCAGACGATGCATGAAGGATGTTAAATTAGATGACGTGATAACAGACTGAGGAAGCTTGTTCCAAATTTGTATAACCCGAAGGATAAAAAAATTTTTACGAATATCTGTTTTACATTTTGGAATGGAAAGTTTATATTCATGAGGATGTCTTGTTTTGATAGCAATTGAGAAAGAAAATAATGTTTTGGTTGGCATATGCATGAAGCCATGAATAATTTGGTACACATGGCATAAATCAAATAAAATTCGGCGGTATTCTAATGATTCAAGATTTAAAAATTGAAGTCTATCATCATAGTTCATATCCTTGGGAAAATCCAAAAGTTTCTTTATGAAATATTTCTGTACTTTTTCGACGTTCTTCATGTCCTTTACAAGATGAAATGACCAAACGCAGCTGGCATATTCTAAAATAGGTCGAACGTATACTTTATAAGCCTTAAGAATCAGATCAGTACATCCAGACTAGAAAAAGACTAAGCCATAAAATTTGTCAGAAGCAACTGTAAAAATCAATAAATTTTTTCGACCAATCAAAATGATGACAAATCTTGCTTCCCAATGCTTTCCCAAAAAACAAATCACTTTGCTTTTATTCTACAGTAAACTCCAGCTGGAAACTAAAATGCACAGCTGGTAAAAACTTGATTCTCAAATAATGCCAGAATTATGCTAAAAATCAGAACTTTATGCCAGAATTATGCTATAAATCAGGAAATTATGCCAGAATTTGTGCCAGATTTGAATAATGCCAGCATGTCAACACTGGACTCGATATTCTTAAAAGGTTAGATCTTGACCCAATATTCTTAAAATTTTGGACCCGGACCCGATACTTTCAAAATTTGGACCCCATGTACATATACATCTCCAACATGCACTGCAATAATTTTCCAGAAAGGAGGACCATCAGACTTTTCATTAAGAGGGGGAGGTGTGGGTGAATAAGCAAAAAACAAAACAGAGCTCCACAAGCATGTTTATTATACTAAACATTAGGGATTGGACCGATTCCCTTTTTTGACTAAATCGGATCCGGATCTTTAAAAAATCACTTCATCGAATCCGGATCTGGATCCTATATAGGTATATACTATGAGATTTCACAAACAAGGCCAAAATTTTTTACAGCTAAAAACACCAACTTTTTGACAATGTGAACACTGTTTTTTCCTGTAGACTTTTCCCAAAATGAGGAAAAAGGTGGAAATTTTTTCATTGTATTCCCGATGTTGTTTTTTGCTTTAAAATGCTCATAGATGCTCTATTTTGGTGTTTTTTAGCTTACTCCAACCTTATGATACATATCTTTAGCATCGTTAGTTAATCAAAATTGATTATGATTGTACTATCTAGTATGATCATGGATGTGCAGGTACATTTCATGTATTGCATTTTCCTGGAAAGTTCTAGAAACTTCCTTAATGTTTCTGTTTACACATATCATTATCAATGAGAGCTGATCTTCTGTGTCATATCATGCTAATTATGAAGTATCCTGTTCATCTGTTGAATGTATGTACACTACCAGGCGAAACTAACCGTCAAAAATTCGCGTCCTGGACGCGTCCGGGTCGTGTCCAGGTCGCGTCCGGAACGCGTCTTTTTCGGCAGCATAAAGAAAACTTTCATCTTTCTTAGTAATTGACATTCATGCAATAACTGTCAATCATAGTTCTTTCATAATGTGTAGTGGATATGCACTTTGTTTTGACCTACAGTATGACAACAGTCGACCTTTCGTTTATATCTGGTAAATAATGTGTGCTTTCTATAGGGAGGTAAGAAGGAAGCCTCAGCAAAATTCTTTGGCTTTGTGTGAGACAAGCACATGGCCCGTCAATTTTATTGTCGGTATAGTGTGCTTTTCGCGTCCTGGGTGCGTCCGGGATGCGTTCTGGACGCAACCGGCATGGACGGTTAATTTCGCCTGGTAGTGTATGTAGGGTCTTATTGGTTATTTCTCTTACTAACCTAAACTTACTACAGCTGGGACATTATTGTTACCATACATGTAATGGAGCCCCGTGGTCTGGGGGGGGGATCCGATTACTTTTTTGGAGCCAGGGTCACTAATTCTCCAGAATCAAGTGATTCTCTGGAGGGAAGAAATTTCGATTTTTCCACCAAAAAAGTCCGAAAACAGCTAAAAAATAGTAATTTTTGTCGCAAAAAACGTAAAAAATGTGTCCATGGTGAGAAGCACCAAGAAAATTGATATTTTTGACCATTTTTTGTTCAAAAATTGACATTTTTACCCAAAATTGGACATTTTTCACCAAAAAATGAACATTTCTCAGTATTTTTTCGACCAAGAGTATGGAGGTCACTATGACTACCATATGGCTAGTCATAGGATTGAAAAATCCTTGGTGGATCACTTAATGGCTAGCTATATGGCGGATGATTTCTGGGGGTTCCTATACTGCTTCCTCCCCATTCTCCAATTATGTATGATTGCTACCAAGTAATCGATATACTTATTTCTAAATTAAAGCTTCTTGCAGCAAAGTTTTCGGCTTGTTGCTGGTTGGCTTGTTGGGTATAGCATTGTGGCAGTTGCATGGATGGTTTGTGCAGCATGTTGCTGCTCACTCCCTCCACACGATGGCCACAATGTTGATCACCTTCCCACCAGCCCATCCTTGTCCACATCCAATGTCGGCACATATCATTTTAGATTTGGATTGAACATTCAGATTTTTTTTTGTTATGTTGAGTCACTTCAAATATATTTTGGTGTGTGTTAAATTTATTACTGCAACTACCATGTGCTAATGTGTTTACTAACTCATTTGTGCATGAATTAACGACCAAATTTTTCATTAACTGCCCAACAAACCCATTGATGGTTAGGCGTTGTTTATCAGAAAAACTCCAATATTGGGACAACAAAAGTAACAATCATAGACTTTAGTATATCCTTAATAGACTAATGAAGTAACACCAGCTACAAATATCTCTTCTTGTGTGAGAGGTTATCACCCTTCAAACACAGACATTGACAACATGCTTGAAGGCTGACATTCTTATAAAACATGAACAATTTTTTGTGATGTTCTTCATGCATTGTCCATCTTCAATTATCAACATCTGATCCAGGGAAATATTTTCATGTGCAGCAATCTTGTAAAATCTAAATGGGAAGCAAGTTATAAATGTGGAGTATACACAGTAGTCGAGAGCCGACCCAATGCGATTCTAAGCATTCTCAGTGACTTTATACATTTTCATCTTGAAATAGGAAAAGTTATGAGCATACATGTAACGGAGCCCCGAGGTCTGGGGGGAGTAGGGCGACTTTTTTGGGGCCGGGGGTCAGTAATTCCCAAAATTTTGGGGGGAGAGGTCTCTAAAAGAAAAAAATTACTCTGAAAAATAGTTCAAAAAATAGTAATTTTTCCCTAAAAAGATCGAAAAAATGTATCCATGGTGCAAAGCGCCAAGAAAATTCACATTTTTTACCATTTTTTGTTCAAAAATTGACATTTTAAATCAGAAAATTGACATTTTTCAGTATTTTTCGGACTAAAAGTATGGGGGTTCATACGGCTACCATATGGCTAGCTATTGGATTGGAAAATCCTGGGGGGGGCAGTCGCCCAATGGCTAGCCATATGGTCGATGATTTCTGGGGGGTCCCATAGCACTTCCCCCCCCCCCCCAATTACATGTATGGTTATGAGTACCTTGCACAATTGTCTTTAGAATTGGTGCATAAATTACTACAAAGTTCTGCATCATTGATCTCAAAATACTCGGTTGTAACTTTGTATTGTAAATTGTAGGCTGGATGATTGTAATAGTTCAAGTATTTCTTGCTGATCAAATACTAACCAGGTGACTGATTGTCAGTTACCTGAAGACTCTGTTCCTAGTAAAAAAGGTAAATTATTGAGCACAATGAAATTATGAAAGCAGACAATAGGGATGCAATGGGTAGTGAATTTCGATTTATTCCGGTTAGGGTAGTCCTATTTGATTTATTCGAGTTTGGGTTCGAGTATAGTAATTTTCAACATTTTATCATAATATTTAATGAAGATTCGCATATTTTCCTTTTGAGAAAGATCAATACGTCAAGTCTCTATGCTTTATGATGCGATTATTTCTTTGCTAACAAAAAATCAGTTCAAAAGCTTCATGGAAATATCTTTCGGAAATTTATGCTTTTCTTACTCATGTATTTTCGATCAAGTTCATGAGAGTTTACAAATAAATTACAGATTTTAAAATTTTTTGAGTAAAATTCTAGAAATTACGACTCTTGAACACAAAATTGGAATCTAATTCTTGAAATAAATGTTCGGAAAATTGATTTTCCAGCATCCCAGAATGTCAATATACCCAAAAAATTTTCGGGCGCTCAGCGCCGGAGAGATTACCATCTTTTTTGGGCTTTCGCTTGTCATCATAGAGGACTTGACCATTGATTTCTTGTGTAATTCAAGTCAATTATGCTCTTGGATAGTTTGCTAGAAAATTTGTTCAACAATGCTTGTAGATTAGGCTTTTAAGTCGAACATTTCAATTTTTTCTCTAATTTTACTAAGGTAAAGTGGGGTAACTTTGGTCAAAATCGAGTCAATTCGACTTCTCCAACATATAACTTGTTATACATGGGGAATTCGTAAAAATGTTTCAGGGAACTCATATGTCAAAAATGTCAGACAAATCGATTAAACACATCATTTCATAAGTAGCATGCAGATTTAACCTACCATTGATCGTTGAAAAGAGCTCACTTTTTGACCAATGTTATCCACCATGGTGGTCAACTTTGGTCGCCATTATAATTTCTGTTCAAGTTACTTTTTCGACAAGTAAAATCGTTATATCTAACCACAGATAGAACGCAACAAAACAAATTTTGGATATGAGGTAACATAGCTATCGACCTTTATTGTCACAAAATTTCAGCTGAAAATGATGAATATCATCAACAGCAAAAAAGTTTTCGTAAATCTACTCCCAGCTGTCCCTATGGTGGGTAACTTTGGTCAATTGACCTAAAAAAGTGCCTGACATGAACAATATTGTGTTATTCAGATACAGCAAGTTAAGAGGTACATGAAAATATCAATATGAATGAAAATAAAAATATCAATCGTTCAAAATTTATTAACGAAAAAAAATTAACGTGTCGACCAATGTTACCCACCAATGGGTGGGTAACATTGGTCGACACACAAAAATATGAGGTACACTAAAACAATGATAAATGTGCATTTTCATGATCAAAATACATGATATTAACCAAATTTAAAGGAAGATTAATTGTTATGAGTAACACAAACTTGACAAATAAAATTACTAGTGGGATCAAAATCATCAGCTAAACAGTTACCAAATATCCACCCATCACATCCATCACAGCACGCCCAGTCTTTTTTGTACTTTTTCTTGTAAATTGTCCATTGAATACGGCAAATGGGACACACATTAGTGTTTCTAGCTTTTTTCGCTTCTTTCAATTCTTTCAGTTAAGCACTGACTTCTGGTTCCATCAAAGATTGGCTAAGCGCATGACAAAGACGTTTTCTGGACTTTTTCGACTCGTTTTTTTCGCATGTACCGTCTGAAGATACTTGATGACACTGGCTGTCATACGTCTCGATGGTGTAACCTCGTTGATGGCTGATGCCGATGATGTGGGCATTTCTGAAAATTTTAGATATCATTCCTCTGTAAATTTCGTAACAAAAGTACATACTTTCAAACGTTGAAGTTGATGACGGAAAAGACAACCCCGATAAATTTTGTTGCACTACAATTGTTGTACTACTATCTGTAATAATTTAGTATTTAATCGCATATAAATGTTCAAAAGTGTCTACAAGGTACCGTTTGATAGTGGACTGAATAACAAAGAAGCCAATGTATTTTTGGACAAGTTCAGTTTCTCTAAAAACAAATTATCATTGAGTAATTTAGTGTGGTTTTAGAAAATATACTTACTGTCAGATTACTTTGTTTTGTAATGTTCCATGTGGAATATTGTAAACACGAGCTGCTGTTCAAATTTTTGACCCATTTCGAACGGCCACGATGGCCTTTTCGAAATCTTCTGTTAAGTAATTAGTCAGGTATTTGCGCGTATCAGGCTTTCTTTTGTAATGCCTGACCATATTGTGAGGTACGTAATTGATGAAAATTATATACAGGATAAAATAATTCGTCTGAAAAAGAAGTAAGATCAAATTATTATAAGTAGAAAAAAGTGTGGCACAAAAAATTTTAATTTGACCAAAGTTACCCGCCAAAATATAATGTGACCAAAGTTACCCGCCCTGACCAAAGTTTCCCGCCAACTGGCCAAAGTTTCCCGCTTTTGGACCAATTTTTCTGCTCGAAAATGGGTAGTTATTTTTTTAAACAAAATAGAAAAGAGAAACTCTCTAAAGACACTTAATAGTTGGTGAAAGTTTTGAGTGCAGCGGATGAGTGAAACCCAAATTTTTTTCAATTTGAAAATTTTCATTAAAAAAATGGCAACTTTGTCGACCCACAAATTTCTCAATTTTATTTGGATTTCAATTTCCTTTCGCAGTAACATGCACTAATCACTTAGACATAAGTGCGCCAAGTTGTATCGGGATATCTTACAGAGAAAAAGTTCGGCCATGTTTCAAGCGAAATTGACCAAAGTTACCCCGTGGCCAAAGTTACCCCACTTTACCTTAAATTAACTTCTCTAAAAACACCGGAAGGCTTGAAAAGGCTCAAAAACAGTGCGATAAAGCGTCTGTGAGCATTTTTAAGCCAAAAACGAGGATTTTAAGACGGAAAAATTTTTTTTCCACATATGGAAAAAAAATTGGACCCCTTTCCACATTTGTGGAAAAAAAACAGTGGCAGGCACAATTTTTATGCAAATTAATGCGGTGAAAGCATCTTTAGTTACGCAGCGTTTTTTTTGTGCACGGACATTTGTGCCAATTGGCACAAGACCATACCTGTACTTGGGGGGGTTGGGGGGGGGGGGGTACTCGGTTGGCCAACCCAGTACCCCCCCCAACCCCCCCCCAGTTGGGAAAAAATTAAAAAAATTTGTCAAAAAGTGTATGTTTTTTGGCCTTTTTTGGGAAAAATTTCGACTTTTTCCTACCCCCCCCCCAACTGGTCGGAGGTCTTACAGGTATGCACAAGACGCAACAAAAATTTGTGCCAATGGCACAAAAATTTTTTTGCCCACTAGAAACATACTGAAAACTGCGGAAAAGTTTTAGGCTAAAATTTTGATAAAAAGTTAACGTTTAACGCATTAATTTTTTGTAAAAATCGTTCCCAACCTATTTTCTAGCTAGCCATGTCAGTGAGATAAGAAAAAATTGTAAGTAGTTCACGACGACTCGAAAATAAATGGAATGCTGAGAAAATTTAAGTAACTGTTTCAGGCATACCTGTACTTGGGGGGGGGTTGGGGGGGAAGTTCAAATTGATTCAATTTTCGACTAACGTATCTTTATGTATTTAAGAGCAAGTAAAGACTAGTGAAAATAAAGTCGAAAATTGTGTAAATTTTCGGTCGGGGCAATGTACCACCACCAACAATATCGCATTTTCTATTTGAATGAGTCAAGCACAAAAAGTAAGAATTTCAGTTTTAAATCCGAATATGACTGAAATTCAGAATTTATTCCCACTCATCATTCATTGACAGCCTATAAACTTTGCTGCAACGATGCTGATACACTGTCCGAAGAGAACCCATTCGCGTTCGGGTCAAATACGTGTAAGTATAGATAAAATTATATTCATTGACTCGGCGCGAAGCGCCGAAAATGTTTTGCGTTTTCGGCCCCTAAATCGTCTAAAAATCAAGGAAATTTAATGTTTTAACAGCCAAAAATTTTGTGCCAATTGGCACAAATTTTTTGACTAGTTGAATGCCGAATTTCTTTGATTTTTAGTCATTTTAGGAGCTGGAAACGCAAAATTTTCTCGGCGCTCCGCGCCGAATCAATTAATTAAGTGTAATATTAGTCAAGACTCAGGAATCTGAAAGAATTGTATTTGATAATAGGTTTGAATGATTGCAACAAACTTTGAGATTGTCATGATTGAAAAATGAATTAGTTAACTTCCACTGTTCATTCAGTATGATCGGAAACCGAAATTTTTATTTTTGGTGTTTGATTCGAACAGAAAAATTTACCTTGTTGGCGCAATTTTTCAACCAAGAATTTACGCGACGTGACTTCCGCTCTAGTTTTTTTCAGGAAAAATCATTATGGACATCCTTGATTTATTTACATCGGTGTTAAGAAGAAAACCGTAGCCGAAAATTAAAGAAAAATATAAAATGCCTGAAAAATTGTATAAAAATATCTGAATTCTCGCAGCATCTGATTTCCTTCCGAATCGTTAAACTGCTTTCTTCATCAGCTTTTCTTATCGCACCAACGTGCTTGAGATAAAATAGAGTTGGCACGATTTTTTATGCAAATTAGTGCGGCAAAAAGTAACCTTTAGTTATGTTTTTATCAAACTTCTGGCATAAAACTTTTTAAAAGTTTTCGGTATGTTTTTAGGCTGGAAAAAAGTTTTTTGTGCCATTGGCACAAATTTTTTTGGCCCTCTGTGCCAATTGGCACAAATGCCCGTGCACAAAAAAAAACGCTGGCCAAAAACCATTTTTCAAAACCAAACACTTTTGGCGCAAAACTTTTTTAAGGTTTTCATACGTTTTTAGAGTGAAAATATTTTTTGTGCCATTGGCACAAATTTTTTTGGCCCTTTGTTTTGTGCCAATTGGCACAAATGCATACCTGTAAGACCTCCGACCAGTTGGGGGGGGGGGGGGGGTAAATCCGAAATTTGGGGGGGGGGGTAGAAAAAAGTCGAAATTTTTCCCAAAAAACATTACACTTTTTGGCAAATTTTTTTAATTTTTTCCCAACTGGGGGGGGGGTTAGGGGGGAAATGATTTTGGGTACAGGGTTGGCCGAGTTGGGGGGGGGGGGTCCCCCCCCCAACTACAGGTATGCACAAATGTCCGTCCGTGCACAAAAAAAAAACGCTGCTGTGTTGGTAAGTAAAAATTTTCACAGTAGAAATACAGCTGGACTGAGGCGCCTAGCAAACTATTCACACCTGCATTCCAATTATTGATCAGCACACTACATATAACGCAGCTCAAGATACATTCTCGGGATACATGCTACATATGAATGTTTACCTTAAAACTAACATACAACATTTTTATCTTCATAGGCCCAAAATTGCGACAATTTTTTCAACCATTTGCGCCAATATTTTTTCATATTGTTAAAATCAACTTCCAGCAGCGTAGCCGGTTGGTCTTTTAGCGGATAACATACCATGATGAGACCATTGGTGATCTGAAGGGCAAAGCTTGAGAGTCTATAACGGAAAAGGAACTGTTCAATTTACCTTCAAATCCAAAGATTTATCGTAATTTATAAGGCCAGCGTATGCTGCAACTTGCAGAGGATAATCGAATGACGTGGCCAAGGAATTCTTTATTCTATCACTTGTTTTGATTTCAAAAATCACAAGTTGATTGCTTAAAAGAAGAAAGATAACTCAGCTGAGAAAACACTTACATGAGTATGAATTATAATCTTTTTGTTTCCAAACGAGCCTCGGCGCGCAGAAAGATGTTCATTCTAACAAAAAACAGCCTGCCTAAACGTACACTTTTTTCTCGAGTTGACTGTAGAAGTTGTGCGAACAATTTGGGAAAAAATATTTCGGCCTACGATGCGAGTTTCCGCTCACCGATTTCCATGGATTATTTTGCTTTCCGAAGCTCATTTGAAAATTAACGGACTATAAAATTGCATGTTTCATCAGATAACTATAATTGATTTTTCCTCAGTAATATGGGCGATTATGTAATTTTCATCAACCAAAGATGCCAAGAAAAGAATAGTTCATAGAATATATCAACTGTCATGAACGAGATAAAAAATATTATATTTCTGAATAATGTACAGGGTGATATGAAATGGTATACTCGTTCCGAAAATCTTGTCATAACAAAATGGAAAAATAGTAAAAACAATATTTTGTTGAGAATTTGATTCTGCATTAAAGCATAATTTTTTACAGTGCGAAACAAATAATCCACTGAAATCTGTTGATTGAATTATTTTAAAGATCAGATTTACTTCGATCAAGCACGGCTTGTTAAATAAGCATTCTTTCGGAAGTTTGCTGTTGATGCCTTTATACGGTTGAGACGAGTGTGAGAAGCCGAGGGAGATTTATACTGACTTTTAAGCACGATTTCTGAGAGATTCTACCTTCTGCTCGATTGACTTATGATAAGTTGAAAATTAAATACATTTGAAAGAGATATTTTGAGTAGTTTTACATGCTGAGTATCGTGACAGCATTCATTCCACATAAAAATCAAAATTCGCAGATCTACAGCACTCTAAAGTTTTAATTTTTACATTCTTTGGCATTTTTCGGTCTGTACATATGTATCGGAATATCACAGCTAGGAAATGATGTGACTCTAGAGTCAAATGTCCATTGCATGCAGAAGAGCATGCTGTATATGCAGGCATGAAAAATTTTCTGATCGTTCATCTTACACTTTTTATTCATTTTTAAAGCGTAAAGTGGGTCAAAATAAACGGAAAAGGCCTTTGGGGCTTTTTTTGGGCACGTTCCCATAGGATGCCGCAGAATTTTTTCTTTATTTCTGTAGCCATTAACGTCTGACATATTGTATTAAAATTTCAATCAAATTAATGCACCGTTTTGGGAGTTGATACAAAAATGCTGATTAATTCGACTAAATATGCCATCAACGAGAAATAGGAAAAATCCAAAACGCTCAGATTAGACGAATAAAAAGAAAAGATGTGAGTCGAATCACTCGTTAAATTTCATCGACCTATTTACAATGGTTGCGCAACAGGATATCTCAGAAGAAATGCAACAAAAATTTCTCTTTTCAGTAATTTGACCGGAAAAAATCGATGCTGCGAGTTTAATGCTACTGTCTGACTCCGCGTACGTTATAAGCTGTGCGAAAGTGCTGTACAGTTGAAGGCACCCTGTTTAACACCACATGATGTTAGCCAAACGAAAAGAGCAAATGATAGTAGGTTGCAGTGCCTTTTCAACAAAGCAAAGAGTATCCGAATGCCTCTTACCGTTTTTCTGTAATTGGGTTCCAAACAATCACTCAATTTCTGAAATTCAATGAAAATTTTGGAAATGTTCGATTTTTCATTTGAAGCACTTCATTTAGAAACCATCAAACCTAGATCAATGAAAATTTACCAGGACTTCAGGCCACATTTTTTCTTATAATATGTTGGGTGAAGACGCATCCTGTGTTCCAAGAGCTTTATTGATTGGGCATTTATGAAGACTCAAAAACACGTTCGAATGACAGTGCAGTGTATGCAAATGTACAGCTGCCAAATCGGTGCACAATGATGAGATGTTACTTTCGCAGCTACTGTAGGAATGTATGAACTCAAGAATAAAAAGATGAAATTCCTCGGCGTCATGATTGAGGGTGCTCCGAAGTGCCTATCAACAGGATTTTTCTTTTGCTTCTCATTTTCGACGGTTAAAACTTTTTTTGCTGAGTGTAAAATGATCGTTTGTGGAACAATTAGTACATCAATCTATAGTCTGTTAGTTATTTGATGATTCTATAGTACAGATAATAAACGTATCACATGTGGTAGACAAAGGCCACCTGAAAAATGCAGTGACTTGTGAGTGATTTCCATGAGTATGCCTTCTTCAGAGCTGTGCTGCTCCCCAAATGGTACAAAAATTTCGATGAAAATTTTAGCAATACAGTAAGAATGCATTAGTTATAAAATAGGAAAATGCGACATCTGATGGAAAGGTGCTCGGGAGTGCCCATAAACAAAATTTTTCTGCTCATTTTTCACACTTTGAGCCCTCTTAAAAAAGTGTGATGTGCAATAATTTACGGTAAATATTATAAGAAAAGATAGTTCATTCTCTCTTGTGTAAAACGACTATTCATTTATCGAATGAGATCAATCTGATCCTGATCTCTCGGCTAGCAAGACCACTGAAAGATGCCAAAAGTACATCAATTTTCAAATTTTAGCATACTGCAGCGGTGTGAACTTTGGTTTTCTAGCAAAACAAAGGATACCATGAAACTCAGCGCAGGAAACTACTGAAAATATCTCATTTTGAGATATGATTAATTTTCAACTTATCATAGGGAAGGTAGAACTTCTCAGAAATCGTGTCTCAAAAGATTTTTCGGAAAATAAATTTGACATATGTAGGGATAGTTTTTAGGCCTGTAAAAAATTAGTAGTTACGACCTGTCATTTAACAGGGCATAGCCAACTCGGAATGGAATTTTCCACGAGGTGGTATTGTTACTTTTTCTCAATCTAGCTCATAAATATATCTTGGGAACGGCAACGTCATTTCATATCACCCTGTATGTTGATAATCAGGAATGTAAAATCGATTCTCATTTTCACTGATAATATTGGAAAATTCGAAATCCAGGTGTATTGATTCTTGTCATCGACGAGACGTATACAACGAAACACTAATTTAACATTCTGAATACATCCTCGCACACATCTTTTCATGCAAAAAATTATTAATTGATGAACGTACTTATGAGTAACTATTCCGTCGAAGACGCCCTTGTAACACAAGAACGGATGGGATAACTTCATTTCGTAATATTTCAGCGAAGATATTTTATCCAAACCGCTCTTTGCGCTGGTCCAATATGGATTTAATGTATCACTATGTTCTAGTCCGTTTGCACATCGATTCAGAACATCGTTTGTTTTATTAAGATACTCATAACACATTGAATGAAGTTGAGCTCCGGTTTTCATTCTATCTAGAAAAAATCATGTTGAATCGAAAATAGCGAGCTACAGAAAATCTAGAGATGAATAATAAAGAGTTTTCAGACGTGAGCAAAAACTCCCATTAAAAGCCGCGTGAAAATCCATGTTTCTGTACTGAAGGTCAAACTTACGACGGTAACCACCAAAATCAATATACAAAAATCTGCATATCAAAGAAATGAACTTTGGCATTCTTAATTAAAAACGGAATAGAAAAAGAAAATTTTCTAATCGAGAATCGTTTTTACTCGTCTTGTTAGGGGTCACGCAACAAATAAAAAATACGAACTACAATCCGAAAGCCATGTGTTTCTGCTTTTCTTATCTTTTTTTCGAAAGCTTTTCTACGGGATCAGCCATCAACAATGTAATGTTGATGAAGTAAAGATACCCTAAATTTTACCCTTCATATTCTTCTCGAATGTTTCTAGACCCAGGAGCTCAATTTGTTTTTGACGCCAAACATCCAACCGCTTTTGGTCGACTTGACTACGAGTTTTCTCTATTATTAGCGAATAGCTGGGGTAAAATTTTTGGACCTCGTTAGAATCAACACCTAAAAAAATAGTTTCCATTTACAGTGGAAGATATGAATAGAAAACAAAAGAACCATTATAGCCACCAATTATGATAACTTCTGGAATAACAGTTTCCCTTACATTTATAAAAAGACGTGAGAAAATTTAAGGAATGAACTTTCATATCTTTGAAGAATTAAATAACACCAGTCTTTTTGATTTTCCACCGTATCCACCAGTCCCGATTTTCAAATGTCTATAATATTGAGCTAGCCTAACCAAAAATTCTTCAACATTCTTCTAAAGAAAGAAAATACCACAAATTACCGAAATCGTACTTCGGGATTTCCAGATCGCCCGACGGTATCAACGGAATTCTAAGAATATCGTCCAATTCACCGGGAAACCAGGACAAATATTTCCCTTTTGGACTATTTTCGTCGCTAGTCATACTGTTGTACGAATAATAATGGAAAATCGTTTGCTCGTTTAGAGTCGTTCTCTTTCGGGGATTCATAATACGCCTATCGGTGCTGTATTGGCGAACAATGATTTTTCGTCCACATGGACAATATAAGATTCTTTTTGGAAGTAGCATAGCCGCCTTGCCGTCAATAAATATTGATTCTCTGCCGAGTGAAGGACTAAAAAATAATCAGATACTTTCATATGACCACTGTCGATGAAAAATATGTTGCGACCGATTAACCACTCTGAGATGTGAGATGGATACTTCGAAAAATCGCTCACCACATCATCCACAGAAACTTCTGAACAAAAATTAAGAATGGCAAATTCACGCTTATAGTATTTATTTAGAAACGGCATGTCGGAATTCGGAAAAGCTACAAAAACAATAATCAACATCATTCAGGAAAAATCATGAATTTGAAAATTTGAAATTTCCTAATGATTGAGTACAGAACAAAAAATTGTAAGGCAACGATTTATTCAACGAGAGATTAATTGATTACCAATGCTGCATATACGGCAATGATATAAAAGTAACAAGGGGTCAAAAAACGAAATCCTTACTAATACGAACGAATACGCGATACATTAAATGTGACTCAAGATTCATATATTTTTAACACGATCAGAAAAAATCAATTGCACCGTTTGTAAATGCTAATTATACCTTTACTACAACAACAAACACTTATATCGATGTTCTACTATATGTGAAAAGAGAATTTTGGTAGTCCTCAGCAAAAATTCTACGATCCGAGATGCCGAAGATAAGTAGGCATTTTTAAGCTATTTGATAGCCATCAGATAAGAATTATTTTGTTTCGTAAACTCAGTGTTTGTTTGTGTATCGACAGAATACAAAAAAAATTATAGTTCGATGCTCGCTTTTTGCACGCAAGGAATTTAAAGTACTCTCACAGATCGACGATAGGAGATTCTTCCACTTGAGGGTTCAATATAGGTTTGAGAATTTCTTCGAGCTGCGAACCGGCAAATCCCGGAACTTCTTTTCGTAAAACATCCAAACCTTGCTTCCGATATTCTGCGTACTTTACGTAATGGCGGCAGACGAAATGAATCAATAACACTTGCTTACTTTCGTTTGTTTCGGGGCATTCCGGGCAAAAATTGAAACTGTTCGATCTATCAAGCAATTCAATTTCACTCTGCATTTTCGTACCGCACAAACGTATAATTTTCAAACAAAAATCGTCTTGATAAGAATTCTGTTTTGAATAAAAAAGAACATATAACACATAAGAATGATAGAAAAATCTTTTGGGTACAAGAAAATATGCTACTACTAATGCACCAGTCTTCCTGAGATTAATAAAACAGACATACCTTCAATTGGGGTTGGTGGACCTTCGCACAACTAGGTCGAAGAACTATCGGCATTTTCTCCAAACCATACGTGCACAGGCATAGAAATTCTGCTGGGGATCAACCAGAACAGGAGGTTGAATAGAAATTTTTTCCCTTGATAACGAAAAGAAATGTCCTCCAATACCCGAGCAGCATATTGTTCAACTTATAAATACCGTGAATGAAACTATTTGCTTGTTTACCACTTTTCTTTAAAATCAAGAATGCTTTATTTGGAAAAATCGTTAAATTAAAGCGTGATTTTCATTCTTTTGACGATTTTCTGTTCTCCCTGGCACATTTTCTTTTCTAATCTTCTCGACCATTGATGGAGGATCGAATCTACAGGGCTCAGCAAGAATCTGCTGGGGGTCAATCGAAATTGGGGATCCACACCTTCAAACCCCTCGTGCATGTATGCTCCCAATACCCAGCCTCGAAAAAATCGGGTAAAAAAGAGTCCTTTTTGGGAAAATTTTACGAAATTTTCAACTTATGGCATAATTTTAGATGGATTTTGAAACAGTTGGGTACCTCCATCACATGATTTTACGATTTATACTAATCTCAAACGACCTGAGATCTAACAGATATATGGGTACAGGATGCGTGCACCTTTACGACTTCGATTTCCCAAAACCTTTTTTCGCTATTTAGCGGGAGACCAAATTTTTTTGCATTTCCAGATTTTTTCGCCATAAACAATGATCTGGCGAAGGTGGAGTGCACCAACAAAATGGATATTTTTGGTCTTGCCATTATCAAAAATTTCTTTCCTCGGTGAAAACCATACCCGAAACTTTTTTCCACAATTCCATTTTCTCTTCCTCAAAATACCTGATTTAATAAAACGAGGCAGCGCTTTTTTTGTGATAAAACATGGTTTTTGGTACAAAAAATGTTGACTGTGACAATCGCCAACAATTTTTTTGGCTGGTGAAAAATGTAAATTTCCTTAATTTTTAGTCATTTTATAAGCTGAAAACGCAAAATTTTTTGGCTATCGGCCCACTAGTCTTATTTGACTTCACCGACTGCGATCAAATTTTCGACGGAAAAAATATATTTTATTTTGATTATCGCAACAAACTGACATATTGTCAGTGACTGATGAATGAATATAAATTTTGTTATTTGAGAACTGGAATTCTTTCGGTAGGTACTCGATTTAAATGGGGAAACTGACATTGTTAGCACAATTTCCAACTAAAATTCATTCCATTTTCGACTTCATTTTCTTCAGTGGTATGCAAGCCTGTAGCCAGAAATTTTTTTCGGGGAGGGGGAACACATATTTTTTCACTCAATTTACCAAAAAATTGGCATATCAGACTTGACTTCCTTTATTCTGACTTGACTTGAAAAAAAACAAAGAAAACGTTTGCCTTTTTTTAACACTTCAAACATTTGGGGGAGGGCCATGGCCCCCAAACCCCCCCCCCCCCGCCTACAGGCCTGGTGATATGCAATTATAAATATCCTCAGTAGGGATGCAACGGGTCCCGGTCTGTAATTTTCCAAATACCGGGTCCGGGTAGTTTATTAAAAAAATATCGGGTTCGGGTCTAATCTCTAAAAATCGATGATAACACATGTTAACATACACATCGATGACATACACGTGTTTACACACAGTTCACGATTGGGTGGTTCGTTGTGCGAAAAACTATTATTTTTGAAGTATAATTTGATTTTATCGAAGTCGTAAATGCAAGTTGAACGTTGGATAAATTTTTGATGAAGTTATTTTAATTATTTTTAGAAACAAGAAAGCTTGACTCATGAATATATCATCATCAGCGGTTGATTGATAAAAATTGCATTATCTGATACCCGTCATAATTTCCTCCGAATTATAACGGGTCCGGGTGTGAAAATATCAGAATATCGGGTCCGGGTAGCGAAAAATGCCAGGTAATAACGGATAACGGATCCGGGTACCCGTTGCATCCCTAATTCTCAGTCTCTACTAGAGATGCATGGGTTACTCGGACCCGAAATTACCCAAGTGTTTTGCTAAACTTGGATCGGATATTTTCGAAATATGCTACCCGATACATCTCTATTGGCTAAAGAGATACATACTTCTTTTCTGAGCTGTGACATTTCGAAGACTGGAAAATGCAAAAAATGTAAAATATTCCAATTTTGGAGTACTGTAGGAATGAATTTTTTTGACTTTTGTGCCGGATAAACGTTGTCATGATTCTTAGCATGTTAAATTACTCATTTTCAGATATTATTAATTTCCAACAAATCATAGGTCAAACCCAATCGATTCATCTGAAACTAGCCTGTCCAAAAATTTGGTTGTTTGCCGAATTTATTCGGTGGTTGTCAAGCCAAACCAAATGTATATAGTACATTTATCTTAGACAGTCTATTTCAGAGTCTACACACTTTTTAGGACGCGCCATAGTATTTTGGAAAGCCCGAAAATTTGAAAAAGTACATTCTGGTGCGTTTTAAAGGTCGAAATGTCAAGATTTTCTAGTGCATCGCATTCATCGATTCCATAATTGATTGGTTGATTTCCTGATCAGTTGGTTGATTTCAAGGTTGATTCGTTCATTGATTTCCTGTTCAGATGGTTGATTAGCTGATTGATTCCCTGGTTAATTGTTTCGCTAATTTCTTGATTGGTGGGCTGATTTCCTGATTCAATAGTTGGTTGGCTAACTGATTGATTGTTTGATTATCTATACTTGGTGGTTGATTTCTTTGCGATTAAAATCGGTTTCCACGCAAACCATGATCTGATGCTGATAATTAAGTCATCTGGTTCCGAAGTCGACTGATCTGTTACCGAGTTGCATCCAGTTGATCCTTTTGTGGAGATATGAGGTCAATGGAGCAGGAGATCGAATCTCTCAGAAATTGTGTCCGAGTGATTTCAAACAGATTAGCGTGTGGAAACATATAATTGATCCAGACCCGAAACAGGACCCCAAAAAATTACCCGACTATTTACTTTCAAAGCCAGATATATATGTATCTAGTTTACAACATTATTAATTAGAAAGAAATTCATAGCTGGAAATGAAAGGAAAGTATAAAATACTTGAACAAGTCTATACAGATTTTTCGCAGCCCCGACTACTTTTTGCACCCATCATTTTTTCGCTATTGAAAATTCTGCTAACCTAACTAGCACACTGTTTTTTCCCAAATCGTGCTTTTTGAGGAAAAAATTCGGAGAAGGTGAAAAAAATTTTGGACTCTCTCCCTATTTGGGGAAGAAAATGTTAGGGATCAGATACAGAAAAGACGTATTTCGGTGCGTTTGAGAAGGTCCGAATCTGAAAACTATAATAATCATTATTTATAACATACTAGCTCACGAGCGGCTTTCAGCATGTCTACGTTCACTTACCACCTAATGTTTAATAGTTTTCATCATCTGAAACGTATTATCTCATATTTGAATTGCCAATCATCAATATTTTATCTTTATATTTAATTAAGATGCACATTTTTTCCTTGATGTCATTCTTTGGGAAAGATCAAGACGTCAACTTTTTGAACTTTTGGAGCAGTTGTTCTTTAACGTAAATTGAATTCAAAAGCTTCATGGAAGTATTTTTGGAAAATTTCTACGCTTCTGACTCGTAACTTTTCGGCCACATTTATGAAAAGTTTACGAGCGAATTATTGGTTTTGAAATTTTTCAACTGATTAAATTTTTAGAAATTACGATTCATGAACACAAAATTCAAATCTAATTTTTGAGATGAGTTCGAAAGTTTATTATAAGGATGTTTTAAAAAGCTCAAAAAACTTAAATAAAGCGTATATGAGCATTTTTAGGCGAAAAAACTAGCTCTAGAAAATGGAGAAAACAGTTTTGACCCTATTCTCTATTTGGGGAGAAGGCCGGCTGGAAAAAACAGTAGATGAGGCGTTCCGTTGCGATTTCAAGTCATTATTCACGTTTTTCTTTAGTAACTCATAGGATTTTAAGACGAAAAATTGTCGTCAAAAAATTTTCCACATGTGGAAAAAAATATGACCTTTTTTGTGGAAAAAAGTTCGTGGAAAAAAAACAGTGGAGGAAAGAGTCCCAATTCCCCCCCCCCCCCATTTTTTCCAAGAAAAGCACGATTTGGGGAAAAACAGTGAAAAAGCATTGCGGAGCGAGATCTGTCATAAATTTGATTGGTCGAAAAAAATTTGTTTTTTTTAGTTTTGGGCTAAATTTTATAAGTCGGCAGGTTTTTTTTTTGTTTTTTCTCCACAGGCCATTTGGCTCCTAGGGTCAAAATTTTACAGGCCAATGGGAATTTCAACAAACCAAAACTAAAAAGTTTGTAAAAAAAATGTGGTAGTAAAAAAACAATGTTTTTTTTCAACAAATTTAGTCAAAAGAATTCTTCAAAATCACAGTAGAAGCCCACATAACAGACCAATCATTTTGAATACATTCTTAGTCACACACAGAATAATAAGGCTCGCAAATCAGATCAATCATTATTCAAATCAATCATCAGGGCTTTTTCGCACAAGCCAGGTTGATCTGTAACTCGGGGAAAAATTTGGTTGCACAGATTAAGCTTTAGTTCTTCGCTCTAAAATTGGTAAACTCGCTTTATTTCAATGATTAAGAGATTGAAAGTACTTCCCATGTGTTTCATTCTCTTCGCGTCAGTCCCTGGCTTTTAAAATTGAATTTCTTGGGTTTTGGGTGAGAAATCAGAAGCATGGCAAAAGTAACTTGTTCGGTGCCCAGCTCCGAAAAATTTTGATTTCGAGGCCTCTAAAATGTCGAAAAATGCATTTTTTCAGCACATTCTTCTGCGAGTGACGATGACAGATTATGATCTTTTCACCATTTGATTAGCAGAAGAGCTCAAACATTTTACCTCCATTTTGCATCTTAATGTGGAGCCAGTAATTTACGAATCACATTTATTTATCAAAAGCGATTGTTTTCACATGATCCATAACATAAAAAAGCGCGATAGATATTTTACTTCAGACATAAATATCCCCGTCACTTAGCATTGAAAGAAAATTTTAGATTATGATATTCTATAGCATTGGTAAATGAATACCTTTAATATACATATTTTTCCTGCTTGAAGTGTCTATTTTTTCAATGAATCCAATGTGTTTTCAGTGCGGCCAACTAAAATTCAAAAATTAGGCAAGCAACAACGAATCTAATGGCTTCTTCAGATAGCAAGAACCTCTGCTTTTTACCCATGCTGATGATGTTTTAATCATTTTCAAAATGCAAAAAGTTATGTTAACCAAAGCCAAAAATTCTGAAGCGCCGCAAAATCATCTTGTAAGAATAATCTAGAAAAATCTTGATTTTTGTCAAATACGTGGAAAAAGCAATACAAGATCAAGCATTCATCCACAACGTGCTGGTTTGTGAAAGCTATAAGCATAAGCTAGACTGACATTTTCTAACCGCACAACAAAAATGATACCAAGAATCATGAATGAACAGAAATTTGGCGCGAAGCGCCGGAAAATTTTCGGTATTTTTCATTTCAAAATGCATAAATATGCACCTCTGCACAGAAAGCCCAATAGCCTAATCAAAAAGGGTGATTGGCTAGGCTCTCATTTTTACAAGCCAATTTGGCTTGTGACCCTAAATTTTTAGGAGCCAATCAGAATTTTTAGGAGCCATGGCTCTAAATTGGCCTAAAAAAACCCGGGTTCCCGGCCTTCAGCCTAATTATTGTATTATGAATTGTTTGTTAATTTTGAGCATGGATTTCTATGACTAGTGAGTAGACATTTATTTTCCCTTTAAAATTTTCCTTAAGCTTGGGCTTCGGGTACAGCAGCTCTGTTGAGGCTCTTCCAAATGAAGTTGTTAGTTAAAATAGTATCAAGGGTCTTGAAGAAATATAGTGTTTATACTTTCTGGTGAAATTGTGTTTTGGTAAACGCCATAGGCTGGTACTGATCTGGATAGCTGGTATCTTGAGGGGCAGTGGCTAAACAGCCGCGCGGCTACTTAGCCAAAACATATATTTTTGGCTAAACAGCCGCGCGACTATTTAGCCAAGTTCGCTATACAGCCGCGCGGCTGTGGAGCTAAAATATACTTAGGGGATATACTGAATTGTTTTCCAAAATTTTTCCAAATTTGCACATTTCCGACTAAAATGATGATGCTGATAACGAATATATCAATAGTTTTCCATGAAATCAAATATCTTGAGTGGAAACAGGGTGTCCTATGAATTTTTTTTCTGAATTGCATATTTGTGATCATGTTAAGCCCTATTCAGAAGTAAAAAATCCAAGGATTTTTGTCGGCGACATTCGGCGACTCTACAGAATGAATAGGCAATTTCCAGAAAGCTCGATTCAGAAGTGGAAAAATCCAAAGAGTTTTGTCGCCGACAATCGGCGACTGTGCTTCTGAATTTAGCTACATGAGTAAACTGATGATGCTGATCACGAATATATCAGTAGCTTACCGTGCTAAAACATTTGCTGAGAGGTTTGCATTTTTATAAACCTATAGTATTGTGTAAAAAACATCAGTTTACACTTTATAGAATTACAATAGTCGATAATTCACTCCGAGTGAGTGTAGTGTGTATTATTTGCTCGCTTCTTCTGTTGTTCTATTGAGTGACATCATTCAAGTTTCATCGACTTACCAAATTCCAAGGGGGAAAACCATACCCGTAAGACCTCCGACCAGTGGGGGGGGGTTGAAAAAAGTCGAAATTTTTCCCAAAAAAGGCCAAAAAACATACACTTTTTGCAAATTTTTTTAATTTTTTCCAAACTGGGGGCCGGGGGGGTTGGGGGGAAATGATTTTGGGTACAGGGTTGGCCAAGTTTGGGGGCCCCCCAACCCCTCCCCATACCTGTAAGACCTCCGACCAGTTGGGGGGGGGGGGGTAAATCCGAAATTTTGGGGGGGGGGGTAGGAAAAAGTCGAAATTTTTCCCAAAAAAGGCCAAAAAACATACACTTTTTGGCAAATTTTTTTAATTTTTTCCCAACTGGGGGGGGGGGTTGGGGGGAAATGATTTTGGGTACTGGGTTGGCCAAGTTGGGGGGTCCCCATCCCCCACCCAGTGTTTTTTTTTTGTGCCAAAACATGGTTTTTGGCACAAAAAAATTTGGAATGGCACAAAAAATTTTGAGCGTTTGTGCCAATTGGCACAAATTTTTTGGCTGGTCAAACATTAAATTTTGTTGATTTTTAGACGTTTTAGGGGCTGAAAATGCAAAAATTTTTCGGCGCTTCGCGCCGAATCAATGAATAATATTTCCTATTCGTACATTTGACCCGAACGCGAACGATTTCTCTTAGAACAGTGTATTAGTATCGTTGCAGCAAACTTTATAGGCTGTCAAGATTGATGAGTGAAAAGAAATTCTGAATATTCTCTCTTCATTCAGTCAGATTCGGATTTAAAACTGAAATTGTTACTTTTTTGTGTTTGATTGATTCAAATAGAAAAATCGATATCGTTGATAATGGCACAATGTTTCGATCCAAAATTAACACGATTTTCGACTTTATTTTCTCTAGTCTTTACATGGTTGTTCAATAAACATAACATAGATATTCGTTCGTAGTCGAAAATTGAATCAATTTGAACTTCCTGAACAATTCTAGAGCTATTTAAATTGTCTCAGCATTCCATTTCCTTCTGGAATCTCGTGAACTATTTTGTTGCACAGTTTTTTCTCTTCTCACTGACATGGTTAGCTGAAAAATAGATTGGGCACGATTTTTACAAAAAATTAATGCGTTAAACAACAACTTTTCATCAAACTTTTGGCCTGAAACTTTTCCGCAGTTTTCAGTATGTCTCTAGTAAAAAAAATTTTTTTGTGCCATTGGCACAAATTTTTCTGGCCTCTTGTGCCAATTGGCACAAATGTCTGTGCACAAAAAAAAACGCTGCCCCCACCCCCCCCCCCCCAAGTACAGGTATGATTTATAGATCGAAAACAGGACATACTGTAACTTTTGGCACAAAACAGTTTTATGGTTTTCAATACGTTTTTAGAGTGGAAAAATTTTTTGTGCCATTGACACAAATTTTTTCGGCCCTCTGTGCCAATTGGCACAAACGTCCGTGCACAAAAAAAAACGCTGGTTAAAATTATACCTATGACCGGCGCGTATAGCGCCGGAAAATTTTGAGATTTTGACCCTTTTAAGTCCACTAAAACGCATCTTTTCAGTTTTGAATTCCCAAAAATTCTTTCCACAATGAGAACCATACCCAAAATTTTTTTCCTCATTTCGAAATTTTATTCCTCAAAAGACCCCATTTGAGGAAAAAAACGGTGCTTCCCAGTGTTTTTTTTTTGTGCCAAAACATGGTTTTTGGCACAAAAAAAATTTGGAATGGCACAAAAAATTTTGAGCGTTTGTGCCAATTGGCACAAATTTTTCGGCTGGTCAAACATTAAATTTCCTTCATTTTTACACGTTTTAGGGGCTGAAAATGCAAAATTTTTTCGGCGCTGGGCGCCGAATCAATGAACATAATATTTCATATTCGTATATTTGACCCGAACGCGAACGATTTCTCTTTGAGCAGTGTATTAGTATCGTTGCAGCAAACTTTATAGACTGTCAAGACTGATGAGTGAAAAGAAATTCTGAATATTCTCTCTTCATTCAGTCAGATTCGGTTTTAAAACTGAAATTGTTACTTTTTGTGTTTGATTGATTCAAAGAGAAAAATCTTTATCGTTGATAATGGCACAATGTTTCGATCGAAAATTAAGACGATTTTCGACTTTATTTGCTCTAGTCTTTACATGGTTGTTATATATACATAACATAGATATTCGTTCGTAGTCGAAAATTGAATCAATTTGAACTTCCTGAACAATTCTAGAGCTATTTAAATTGTCTCAGCATTCCATTTCTTTTTGGGATTTCGTGAATTATTTTGTTGCACAGTTTTTTCTCTTCTCACTGACATGGTTAGCTGAAAAATAGGTTGATCCCGATTTTTTCAAAAAATTAATGCGTTAAACAATAACATTTTATCAAACTTTTGGCCTAAAACTTTTCCGCAGTTTTCAGTAGGTCTCTATAGTAGAAAATTTTTTTTTGTGCCATTGGCACAAACTTTTTTGGCCTCTTGTGCCAATTGGCACAAATGTCCGTGCACAAAAAAAAACGCTGGTGCTTCCCGCATGCATTCTTACCTTTAGTAATACTCACAGTAATTGCAGATTATTGAATCTGATACGGTTTTCACATCAAAACTGCTTACAAAACAAAATATTTAGCATATAGTTATTTCCGTATAGTCCTTTTTTGTGCCCAGACATTTGTGCCGATGGGCACAAAAAAACAAAAAAATTAAATTTACTCCAGGAAACATACTGAAAAAATCGAAAAAAATTTACACCAAAGGTTTTATAGAAACATTAATTTTAATTTGAAAAATTTAAAAGCTACATCACTGCACTAATTTACATGAAACTTGTTTAAACAATATTTTTATCCAATCACGTCAGTGAGATAGAAAAATTGTCGAGAAGAACGTTTTACGATTCAAAACAAAAAAAAGAAATTATTTGCTCAGACTGCACTTTTAATTTTAATTTTTTGTTTTAATGTTACTTTTCGGAATCCAGTATGCTTTGTTTAGAAAAATTCGTAAACTACAAAATCATTCACATTTTTACGGTGGCTTTATCTTCTCTTTTGCTCATTTTCCTTTGTCATCTTCTCCATCACTGCTGTGGTGGTCAAATCTGCTGGGGATCAGCAGGAATCTGTTTGGGGTCAAAACCCCCAAACCCCCAAACATCATAGTGCATGAGTGAGGGTAATATTATTATATTAAATTTGTTGCTCATCTAATTTTACAGTATAGCTGCTCATCTGATTTTGCAGTATACCTTAATCTCGTACAGTGTGATCGTTTATTATTGTATTTGTCCACATTCATGTTTACATCATGTTTGCACACTATTTATGTACTTGACTAACGACTCTAGCTAACAGAGTCAGCGTTCCTCTAGAGGCCTCCTTCCTGTGTCTCTACAGGAATGCAGGCGGGCTGGTCTCTTCTCAACTAAGAAAGGCCAGTACTAACTGGCCTTCAACTCGATTTTCTTCTCCTGCAAGAAACGTCAATGATTACTGTAGTTGCCTCCTCCACCGTACTCCAGAGCGACTGACATTCTTACTCCTATCAGCATAAATACCGCGTTTGCTCCCCCAAACTCGTATTTCGATACTAACAGATTAGGATCGATGAAGTGTCGAATTACGCCACCATGTTTATACTAATAAAAGTTTTAATTTAAATATTGTTTGGTGAGTCTTCTCCTTGACCTATATAAGTGAGATTTGGTCCCAACTTGCTCTCTCCTCTACTCCATCGTCGATTCACCCCTTCAATCTTCAATCGGGTTTCTCCCTCCAGGAAATCTCCATTAGGACTAAGGTTCCAACTCTCTACAAGGCCCTTTCTAGGACTAGGATTGCTGGCTTCTCCTCTCCAACTCTCTTTCGTCATCCATGGGTATTCACTCTATGTGATAGGCTCTTTGACGCTCAAGGAGGAGGTTAATAAGTAATGTTTCCGACCTACAGTACCCAAGTGCCTGCGACTCCCAAAGCATCTTTTAGCCCTCTCACTCTTGAGGCGCCACTGCTTCCTCTATTTCATCTCTGAAACCACCTCGCCTAATGTTTCAAATTATTGCTTTCATTACATATTTTCGATTCGTTTAAGAAAAAAAGCTTATAGTCTAGTACTTTAGTAGACTCCTAGAGTAGCCCAAAAACGACTACTACAGCCCATTCAATCTAAAGTGATAGACACAGCGGACGCAAAAAAAGTAGGTTCAATTTGATACACAGTTTTCACTCACTGGAAACTTTATACTATAGAAAAATGCTAAATTTATTCATGATAATTTTGAAGGCCAATGTTATTGAAAAAACATCATGGTACTGTCGATTTCGATAGAAATTTGTCGATAGCTTTAATGTTATTCGGGATATTTTAACCTTAACCAGGTTATTGAAAGAAATTTTTAGCTCTTGCCGCTCATTAACAAAAATTTCTCTAATCTATTACAGTAATAAGCTTATTGGTTCGTTCCATATTGAATTTACTTTCACGGATCGTTGCATTGATCCATTCGAAAGAGATGAAGTATAGTCTACTTATTTCCAATTTTAACTCGATAGGCAGGCAATAAACCTGCATCTTCGGCCAAAATCTTTTTTTCTCAATTTGCTCCTCAACTGCTACAGTCAATTCGAAAAAAGTGTATGTATACGCAGGTTGTTAAACATTTGAATGGACATCTTATGCCACGAAACATCTAGTGGGTCAGAGTTTAGTGATACGTAGTATTGTTTATTCAATTTTGAAATTGTAGGTGCAACTAAAAGCCCATTTGTACTTGCCTGTTCCGATGAAACGGAAAGAATCATCAACATCCTGAAACGCTCAGCCTGACCTTTGTAAGACCTTTCTTTTCGTTATCAACAATGAAAATTGTTTGACATCCCCTGTTCTGGCTGACCCCCAGCAGAATTTCTGTGCTGTGCATCTATGCTACTGTACTATTTCTTAAAATTTTTTGAGTAAAAATTCCAACAGTGAAAGTTCTGTGTAAACGAGTTCGAGGGCGCATTAATTTTTTGTCACGTTTCGGTCGTTTACAAGCATTTCATGAAAAACACACTATAGTTCATTTTTGCGTTTTCAGCTCCTAAAATGCCCTAAAATTGAAGAAAATCGAGTCTTCGACCACTCAAAAAGTTTGTGCCAATTGGCATAAACGCTCAAAATTGTTTGTGCCCCAAATTTTTTCGTGCCAAAAATCATGTTTTGACACGAAAACGAATTGGTTCTGTAAATTTTTTATGTGTCTCAACTCATTACTTTGACACAGTAAACGCAAGCAATAATTTTCTTGATTCCGTTACTTGATATTTTAACTTCCATGAGAATTTCAACATCTGGTGTAAAGTCATGAAGCAACATTCATGCACAAGAAAATTCCATTTTGTGTTCCCCTCAGGAGCCGGTTTCTCAAGGCTCCCGAACTAAATTTGTCCGTGAATTTGGCAGTTCGTTGACGAGATTTCGCTGAGGAAATCTTCAGTTTATTAATGAAATTTTCCAGTTTTTCCGATGGAATGTAGCTCTTAGTTTCTCAAAGCTCCCTAAATATTTTCCTGATTTCTAGCCCATCGAGGAGAAACTAGGCAGGTTCGAACCACTCTATCCGTTCATAACAGCTGTCCTTTGTCAAAGAATAGGACGAAAATTAATGGTCTTTTAATTATTCAAATGTAATGACTGATCAATTTTGTAACTTTTTTGTGTTCTATGTTCTAAGGTTTTAAAGGATTGTGTCGCAACTTGGCGCCCATCTCACGTAGGCGCCCATATAACTTCAGTGCCCATCTCACTTTAGTGCCCCTCATTAGTTATACGGGCCCGTACAGGGGGTAGTGATGGACCGATGGCCAAAAATTTGCCATCGGCCAGGGTCACCGATGGCATCGGCCGATGCATCGGCCGATGGCCGATTGCCGATGAATCGGCTGTAACATGTACAAAATGCAACCTGAAGTTGCTACACTGTAATAAATTTAAAATTATTATGAATTATTCACAAAGTTCTACTGATATTTTCAGCATTCAATAATTAACAACATTTCATTCATCCAATTTGTCATCAACAACGGCATCTGTTGTACTACCTTCACTTTGATTGCTGAGTTCACTAGAAGCTTCTTCAACTTCAGCTTGTTTTTCCAGTTTGCACTATTGAATCCAATCTCAGCAATAAACGGGATCTTTTTCCACTTCTAACATCTTTTATTTTTAAAATGATCATTCACTAGCTACTGACCCAATTGGAGCTGATAAAAATTTCATGGAAAGCTAAAGCAATTTTTTTTCATAATGAAACTTATTTTCAACTGCACACTATTTTGACTCACATTAGCAAATTCTGGTTTTGTTGCAGCATTTTACTTCCATTATTCTAGTAATGTATTCCAAAACAATGGCTTTTGCTTGCTCAAATGTTGACATTGCATATTTTTCGGGCTACAACTCATCTTCTGATGAACTTGCAATGCCCAAATGGTGCCTGAAATTGGTCAGTTTTGTGTAAATGCTTGAATTTTTTACATTAGTATTAATTGTGAGTTTGAAGAGTTTGAAGATTCATTCAAATTTTTGAACCATATTTTCAGAAAAGCGTTGATTTTGTTGTTCTTGATCGAAAACCATTCTAGCCAAAGCTGTAGTCAATTTTTCTTGAAATGCTCCGAAATAATGAAAGTATTTTAGATTTTCATAATTTTTTTATAAACAATATATTATATAGAAATGGAAATTGGTGAGCATACTAACCTAACCCTTAACAATTTTTTGAGTGAAAAATTTAGAATAAGGGCTTTATGTAAACGATTTTGACAACGATACTGATTTGTGTCACGTTTCTATTCGGAAGCATTTTATAAAAAACAGACTATAGTTCAGCTTTGTCTTCTGCTTGAAGATCACAGAAAGCCTAAATTATTTAATTTTTAATTGTATGATCAATATGTGTTATAGTTCAAATTTCAATCCATTTTTTTAAATCTAGGATCTAGTAAAGATGCCAAAGCATGAAGTCTATTGTCTTCAGTGGTTTTAAAGTGGGCTCGATTATCATTTCTATAAAAATATTGATTCATTTTCCCCGACAATTCCTCCTTTAATGAACCCAATCCAGGAAAGTTGAAATTGTGGATTGAGTGGCGTAAAATTCTTGATCATACGATTCTTTAATTTATGTTTTTCAAAAAAATTTAGGCACAAAATCTAGCTTACTTTTCTTCAGCTATTTCCTCCGAAATACAGGCGTTTTTAGATTGATAGATTTTTACAGTTTCTGCAAAAGATTTCAACAAATTGACAAGCTGCCAAAACATAATTATCTAAGGTGTGGATACATTATACATGTATTAAAGTATATTCTTATCGCCGCAGCTAAAATATCCCATTCATAGCTTGTCAAATTCTTGTTATCTAGTTCATCAATGGCAACACAGGGCAAATATGCCAGACATGAAAACAACCATTTTCACAAAAAATAATCTATTTACTAAGGTAACTGTAAAATATGTATGTGAACAATCTGTTTTTTAAGCATATACACCTGCATTCATTGTAACAAAAAGTTGCCAAACAATCGGCCATCGGCCGATTATTTGGCAAAACATCGGCCGATGGCTGGTGGCAGAAAAACGCAACAATCGGCCGATGCATCGGTCCATCACTAACAGGGGGTACACAAAAGATACCCCTGAACAAAACATACACTTCAAAGTTTGCCGCCTTAACTGTGTGGGGCGATACAGGGGGGTGTAGAAAGTATGCCTGAAGCTTCAATATGTAAAATTCTACTTCCATTTAGAAACTACGCTCGAAATTTTAACGGGTAAAAATCGACCTCAGTGTGGAAAGTATGCCTCAGGTGACTTGGTTCGGATGGTAAAGTTGATGACGTAATATCTCTATCGAGAAATCGAAAGAAAATACCTGAGGATCATAGAATCTAATGGTTTTACTCATTTTCTACAATTTAAAAAACTCACTCGAGGGTCATAGGACCTAACAATCTAACCGTTTAACTCATTTTTTTCAAAATTTTAGCAAAAAATTTATTTCATGACACATTTTTTACGTACTCTGGACACGTTTTTTTTATGATTCCCTTTGCCTAAGCATTGTTTTCGGGACAAATTTTTCTATGTGGTTTGTAGAAAGGCATCGCCGAAATAGTTAAAAACCGTGTCCCGAAAACAATGCTTCAGCATGGGGAATCATCAAAAAATGATGTCCTGAGTAGGTAAAAAATGTGCCCCGAAAAAAATTTTTTGCTAAAATTTGGTAAAAAATGAGTAAAACCACTAGATTTTTAGATTCTATGACCCTCAGGTATTTTTTAAAAATTTTCCCAAGAATGCAGGATGAACCGACCATTACAGTCAACAACTATAGTATCAATTTTTTCAAAAATTTTTTTATATTCTAATAAAAATCCAGTAGTTTCACAAAACTTCTGTACAGGCTTTTTTTAGTCATTTTAGGGGCCTGGGCCCCTCAAAGTTTGGAAATGGCTCCTAAAATTTTAGGTTTAGGAGCCATTTTGGCTTCTAAAATTTTGACATATTCATTCATATTATAGTGAATTGTAGCTATTTTCATTCAATTTTAGATTTGAAGTAAGTGTTTTACAGGCTCTAAAATCATAAAACATCGAAAATTTTCCGGCGCTTCGCGCCGGATCTTATTATATAATTTTTTTAATCAGTCTTTTCACTGTTTCCCTACAAATCAAACTTTCTGGAAAAAAAATTCTCGACGAAGGGAAAAAACAAGGGGGTTCGACATGGAGAAGATGAATTTTGGTGCATTTGGTGCCAAAGAATTCTGGTGATCAAAATCTCAATTTTTCCATTTTTGTAACTATTATTTTAAATATGGAGCCGAGTTTGAATTCATGATTATAATGGAGGTGATTTTCATTAATTTCAAGTTTAATTTGAATTTGTCAAACTTATGAAAGTATGAACATATTTTTTCGTTTGTAAAATGATATAATATTTTTCGAACCTTGTATGTTTATCGAATAAGTTATCCTTAAATTGATTTTCCAGCATTTAGAGTGTCAAAATCTGAAGAAAAAAAACGTTGCATAGCGCCGGAAAGATATAGGAAACAACAGTACAATAAGAACAGAAGCTGCAATTTCAAAACACTATACTTTTGAGTCGGAAGGAAATGAACTGAAGTTGCTATCTTGGATGAAGATTTGTGCAAAATTAAACAAAATATCGCGTTTATTGCATAAAAAATTTTCTTTGCACAAAGATTTCTCGGCCGATGTTTGTACATGTGGAAAGAAGCCTGTAACTGAAAACGCTGGGTGGAAATCAAATTTTGAACAGTGATTTTTTAAAACTCGTATCAACTGATTGAATATCTACATAATTTAATTATATAGTACATTCTACAGTGTGTTACAAGCCCGTTTTTCAATATTCTTCAATTAAAAATTTTTGGCTCCCAAAATTTCAATTTGCCCCCTAAAAATTTTGGCCTAGGAGCCATTTGGCTCCTGGTTTTCAAACCAAAAAAAAGCCTGCTTCTGTACAATTTAGAGAGTAAAATAGTTAGATTGTTGGACCCAGATCTAGCGTTTATGATTTGACTCTTGAAATCTAATGCTCTAACAGTTCTACTCGTTTTTACAGGAAAATTTTGCTTGGGTCACAATTTTTAAATATTCAGGAGACGTTTTTGGCTTAACAATTGTTTTTGGGACACGTTTTTTACTCTATCAGGTACAATTTTTTTTCAAAATGCGCGCAAAATCTTACCCGAAAAAGTAAAAAACGTGTCCCAATGGCTAAGCATAGAGAATTATCGAAAAACGTGTCCCGAATATTTAAAAATTGCGCCCCAAGCAAATTTTTTTTGTAAAAACAAGTTAAACCATTAGACCGTTAGATCATATAACTTGTGGATGTTTTTTCAAAAGAAAGTAAAATCGTTAAATTCGAAAAGTCTGAACATTTAATTCTAAGTTGTTTTTACAAAATTTTTGTCAGTTAACCAGTTAGATCTTACACTCAGATTCTAGAAATCTAACGATCTAACGGATTTGCCCACTGAAAAACGAGTATATCTGTTTGATTGTTAGATCCTATGCTAGGATGCTTAAATTCAGTGTGAAAATCCATTAAATCGTTAGATGTGAGTAAAACTGTTAGATTCGATTTATCTTAAGGCCCTGTCATACTTCACGGCGCAGTACCGCGTGGCGCCCATTGTTCTATCCATACTAAAAAGCGGCGCCAGCCGGCGCCGCGCGGTACCACCTTTGAAGTACGAATAGGTTTTTGTAATTTTTGCGGCGCCGCCATCTAGTTTGAACTGAACCGAAATTTTCGAACAAGTTATGTGTTCTAAAGTTGCAGCACACTGTTGTTGTAACATATTGTTGCATACTGTGAAATCTATACATCTAGTGGAATCATATTTTTCACTTGAATGGTGCATTCTGATATTTGTCGAATTATTTTAACAAATTGATTACTTTTTTCAATGAAGATTTACTAAGAAGTTGACATTGCTCGTCTCGACAAATTCGAAATACGATAAATGCGAAAAAGATGAAAAATATGGAAAAAATCGGAAAATAAAAAGCGCAAAAGAAAAATAAAAATCAATCATTCCTGCATGGTGCAGTCAGAAGCTTGCAAAATAGCCTAGTCTAAAGATTTTGGGCTCTTGCTTCAATTTCCTTCTCATTCCGACGATTAATAGCTATTGAACTGCTGAGAAATATCAATTTATATAAATTGATTTTGAAAAATTGAACATATATACTCAATTATTCATTCACATATGTGCTATATACAAGATCCAGATCTGATCTGGGTCTGGTCGGACCTGCTGTTTAGGACCCAGATTCAAAGTGGATCCATCCTTTCTCTAGTATTTGGGAAATCAGGACGTTCAGAGAATAGGGCCATAATGCATTTTTCGGAGAAATAGGAAATTTATTCATTATTCGAGGAATCAGGACCTACATGGAATATGGACTTTCGGACAATCGGGATATTTGCGGAAAAGGGACGTTGGGGGAATAAAGACACAATCGAAATATGCGAGTACACTTGCTGTAGGAACATGTTTAGGCCTACTTTGCATATTCATAATTTTTACATATTAATGTCTTCATTGAAAATTGAGTGATCAACTTCTTAGTAAATCTTAATTGCAAATTAAGTAATCAATTTGGTAAAATAATTTGACAAGTGTCAGAATTCGCCATTCAAGTGAAAATTATGATTCCACTACATGTATTGATGTCACAGTATGCAACAATATGTTATAACAACAGTATGCTGAACTTTAGAGTACATAACTTGTTCGAAAATTTCTGCTCAGTTTAAACTTGATGATGGTGCCGCGTGGCGCCGCAAAAATCGGACCTATTCATAGTTCAAAGGTGATACTGCGCGGTCATGGTGCTGCTTTTTAGTATGGATAGAACAACCCAGCAGGGTGCTGCGCGGTACCGCGCGGTGAAGTATGACAGAGCTTTTAGACCTGTTTTCAAGAACAATGCAGGACAAGCAAGACAAACCGACTGCTCATCAATGGATAAGCTAGCAAAATAAATTATTGTAGACTAGATGGTAAACAACAGATGCACCAGATGGTATCAAGTTATGGGACCTGTGAGATAGTATATACCCAGACAGTATCATATTACAAATTTGAAAATTATAGTGAGCTAAACGAATTCCTCCACGAGTGGAGGAAGTCTCTCAAAGATTGCACCCCTCAGGCCCCCCAATATAGGAAGGGGCGCCATCTGCAGGCATACAAAAAGCTAATCAGGAGCCCAATTCTGTCTGATCAGTTACACAGGTCATAATGGTCGTAATAGTCTGAAATTGGTCTGCTGTGTGCGTAAAATCTTGGAAGAGTCTATAACATCATTTGTATGGGATCATACTGTATTTGGACAACTACTACAGTATAAGGTCATGAAAATGACCAGACTGACCACTTACATGTTGAACTCTTTGCTAAAAAATGAACCAAAAAAAAAATTTTGTTCTGCTTTTCTGGGTATCAACATCGAGCAGCTGTCAGGTTAGGTTTGACGTTCAAAATTTTCCAGGGAGATTTCATTTTTGCATTACAAAATTGACTACCATAGTATATCGCGTTTCAGAAAAAGTTGAAAGAAATTGAGCCAAATGATTGTCATGTGTTCCATGTTGAATTTTTTGTAAAAAATGTGCTTTATGCAAACTTTTATGATGCTTTTCATGTATCAACATCGAACACCTGACAGATTTGACATCTGGAAATTGTCTAGAGGGGGATTGATGTGCTATAGCATGTCATAAACATGATAAAAAAAGTAGAAAGCTTACGATTGAAAATCATATATTCCATCTTGATGTATAACTATGTATGTGTCATGTGTTGAGCATTAATTGATATCAATCTCTGATGTCAAAACAACATTGTATTTCGAAAACCTTTTTTTATTTTTTGACAATAAAATGTAGATAATGTGGAACTTCTAAAATCTGAAAAAATAAAATGATGAGCTAACATATGATAAATAATTTATCAACCCAAAATACAAAATACATATGTTAAAAAATTTATCAACTGAAAATACAATTCGTTTTCACCCTCGTTTTTTTTGAAGAGGCACAGCGCACATACTCACAAAACTATTAAATGACAATCAAACTAATAAATGATCAATTTTGATGAACAAAGTAATAAAATGATCAATATTGATAAACAAACATGTAAATTCTTTGAATCATATCTTCATCACTTTTGTTTTTGTAGCAATAATCATTATTGATGAATTGTGATACAGTCCCTTCAATAATTTTATGCCTGTAAGTAGTAAAAAATATATTTATGGCAAATAGAAATCAATTTTTTCATTTGTTGTAAATCTCACCTTTAAGCCATTTCGGAATATAACTAAACAATTATTAATACAATCAACTTTTTCGTATAAGTAAATAATTGTGGGAGAAATATTGGTGTTGTAAATTGATTGACACCCTGGACATTGTTGCTCTTGATTTTCATAATCCTTCACGCATTTAAATGTTTTGTAAAGCAACTTTGCCACAGATTATGATGTATAATTTTTCAACACTAATGATATTACATTCAGTAAACTTAGGATTTTCCACACATCCAGGAATTTTATGTGAACTATATGTTCAATAAAGGTAGAATCATTGTAATCAGGATCAGAATAACTGATAAATAAATGAGGAGAGGATGAACATTTTTTTTCTCAACAGATGAAGGAACTTCCAGAAGTGGACATTTGGAAGAATTACGGAAAGCATCATATTTTTTACTAATGTAGATCGAAACCTTGTCTCTATAATTTAACCATTTCCAACCTTCCTAAATGTAAAATACATTTTCCTTAGTTTATTAGTTTATTAGCTTATCAATTTATAAAATTAGGTTACGAGTTTAGTTAATTGACAATTTCTTCCTTTGTAAAAATTGATCAGTTCCAAACCTTGACCATTACTCTCGACTATCATTTTGTAGCCCAAACTAGCGTTGTATTGTACATCATTGCTAATCCATCTTTATCGATCCCAGAGTACCATATTGAGATAGAATCATTCGGACCTCCGGACAGCTCTAGTTTTGTCCATTGTAGATGCAAAGACTATGTTCATAAATTTTCCCTCAATAATTATCCATAAAACTTTAGTGTCACTCAACTGAAATTGTTGTATTATCGATGGTGTTCTTACTGGTTTCATCAATGGTATCATCCTTGTCATCTACACCAGTTGCATTGCTGACTGTGATGATAAGTTTTGTTGTTCCATAATGAGTAGAATGTATTTCCAAATGCAAACACATCATAATAGTGCAAAAATTAGAGCATAATTTAATGGTCTTCCAGCTTCCGAAAAAAGAGGGACAAGAAAAAAGAGGCTTTATGTCTATATGTAATTTAATACTCTCCATTTTGACTTTACCATATCAAGTTACAATTATGCAATACAAAAACAGAATTTAATTTGAAACTTGCAGATTTTACAATGAATGTTTCAGGATAGAGAAGCAGTACATTTATCAATTATGTTTGAAGATATAAGTTTGGAAAACATCAGCTCGGATTGATCTGATGAGGCTAATGTTGATCCAATCATGGAAGATATCCCTTCAGATGAAGAAGAAAATGATGCACCATAATATAAAAATTCTGATGATGAAAGCAAAATTTATGATTTTGAACCATTATGTCTTAACCCTAAAGGCCCTGTCATACTTCACCGCGTGGCGCCGGTTGTTCTATTCATGCTAAAAAGTGGCGCCGCGCTGCCTTTGAAGTATGAATAGGTTTTTGTAATTTTTGCGGCGGCGCCCATCACGTTTCAACTAAACCAATACACATTTTTTGACAACTGCAAAATCCAAAAGTAAAAAAGCGGCGCCGTACGGCGCTGCGCAGTACCACATGGCAAAGTGTGGCACCGCCTGTTAGTATGAATAGGACAACTGGCACTGCGCGGCGCTGGGCGGTGAAGTATGACAGGGCCTTAACATTGCTGAATCAAATCAAGAAGATTACGGCTCAATTAATCCTGGTAAATTTTTTGAAATGGATGATCCTGACATTGTTAACTTTTAATGATTTAATATGCAGTGCTGCGAATATCCATTACACTTCCAAAATTTTGATCATATGGATGATTTGAACAGTTGATTGATTCCAGTTTTTCAAAGGATTATTGATAGAGTATCACAAAATATTGATGATAATGTTCAAGTTGGCTTTTCGTTGATCATCCTGATTTAAAAGAAGGACAAATTTTAGTCCCATTTCGACCAAAACAAACATTGACAGGTGAAATAGTCTTAAATATTGTAAATGCTGTTTTACAATCAAATGAACAAGTACAAATTGACAATGGACAATCATTAATTCGAATGATAATGGTCACACTTCTACAAGGTTCAGGTATCCATAATATTCATCAATACAGAATGAATAAAGACTTTTCGGAAAACAAACATTGTATTATTCAAATCAAAAACACAGATAATATGTGTTATAGTTGTTGCTTCAGCTCACATTCATAGGGATGATAGGAATCCGGAATATAAGTGGGATAATATTTGGGAATCCAATAAACATAATGTTTCTCAAAAGAGAGTGGTTGAGCAGTTTATGCGTAAAGCAGGCTTGAGCAGTCATCAAGTATGTTCCAGTTTTAATCAATGGCCTAAATTTCAAGTGATTTTGCCTGATTATCAAAGTAAAGCTTTAGTAAACAGTGCTATAAAGTTTTATAATATAAAAGTGAGTTTTGGAGTGTTGGGTGGCTTATGCTAGTGTTTTGTTTTTTATTTATTAGGTCCTGATGCTAAACATGTTTTGAATATTTATCATCACAATAATCATTTTTTGGTTATTATGAGAATAGCATCATTATTGGACAGTAAATATTATCGCCCCCTTACAATGCAGCTTACAACAAAAATTTTAACATAGGTGCAAACACTTATGTAAAATGTGCTACAATAGTCCTCCCTGTAATCAATTTTATCCATGAAAATGTAAAGACTGCAACCAATACTTCAAAAACAATGATTGTTACAATTGACATAAAAAAATTTATATCCCTAAGAATGGCATTTTAATACAACAAAAACCATCAGCTATGTGTTATGGGATCAAACTTTGTCTAGTTCGGAATTTTTTGGATACTTGTTTCAATAGCAAACCACATAGATGCAGATACTTTACATGCCATATGTGTAAAAAAGAAGTTCGGATGAAAGTTTATGGCATTACCTTTACTGTATTTTCTATATCTTACAAAATGTTTTTTACAAATCATCAATGATATATGCAACCTAAAAGTGATAAAAACAGTGATGACCCATGCATTAGTGATGATGATAATGATGATAAAGACAATACAAAACATTTGGATAACAATCAAATCATGCAAAAATTTGTTTTTTACGGTTGTTTAACAGCTCAAGAAAAATTTTTAAAACAGAGCAAGCATGGTGACATTTTAGAGCATATACCCAACTTATGTATAATGCATACTACATGTGATGAATGTTGTCACACAAATGAGGATGTCTGCAATTATTGCTGTGTGAGAGAATGTATTTTCAAAGGACCAGAATGTCTGAACAAATTTTGTTTTTATCTTTTCAATAATGATATGAAAAGTGTTACAGCAATTATGCATAGTTTTGGTGGTTAATTTATTATGATTTTTTTTAATTTTTGTATTGCAATGGTCACAGTAAAATCAAAATAGTCAATAAAGCTATATGTAAATTTTACTAGTATTTCAAAAACTTTTGCATTCCTGTAGGGCTGAGTTGATGTGTATTAAACTTGGATTGATTGAAATCATCGATTCATTGAATTTTTTACTTATGGCATTAGCTGCATTACCTACAACATTTGGTATGTATGAATTGTGCAGAGGTTACTTTCCACATTTTTTCAACAAAGTATCAAATGAAGGATATGTAGGACCTTATCCTACCCCCAATAGGTACAGATACAATAACATGAAGAATAATGCGCATCATAAATTTTTGGAATGGTATAAAAAAAAATTGATACAGTGATCACAGCTTTTTTGAATTTACAATGTTTATATTTTATTTTAAGAATTTTAGGTTACTGTTTTCGATTTTGATAAAGAATTAGTCGAATACTGTAAAAGCAATCTCCAAGTTTAATGCCAATGTTGCATGAAATTCCATGATATTTTCATGGAACAAACAAACATTGACCTTTTTGAAACTTCTCTCACTATAGCAAGCACATGCAACAAAGTTTTTTGAACACATTTTTTGAAGCCAAATAGAATAAGAATCATACCCCACAATGGGTATAAAGGCGAAGAGAGACAGTCTATTATTGCTTTAAAATGGATGAAATGGTATTCCCATACTCAAAACAATTTGTTTATACAGCACAAACACAATGGTGGCGAAGTCCAAATTGGTCAATACAAATTTGATGGTATATTGGGTAAGTTGTAATTATCTATAAAATGGATATAAATTAAATTATTTACATTTTACAACTTTTGGTTTTAATTTTTTATTTTGTAGATTCTAGAAATTGTTGAAGTTTGGCATTACAAAGAAATCGAAAAATATGATAGTGTAAAATATCCTAATAGAGGGCTATGTAGTCAATACGGGAATACCTTTATGAAAATGAAACTGGTAGAAATATATTTTTGTCTAAAAAAATTTTTCAAACTCTTAAGATTGCACAATTTTACAAGAGAGTGATAGATACCCTTCAGTAGTTAAAACAATAAAACATAAATGTAAATACTTTAACAAAGTATGGAAACATGAAAGTATAATGCTTGATGAGTCCAAGATTTGCGAAAATTTCGGTAAATGAGCTTTAGCCAAACTGATGTTGAACTCATTTTGGGGAAAGGTAAAAATTCCTAGTATTACAGTTTGTACTTATGAAATGTTGTTTTTTTTACAGTGTGGTCAGCAAAATAATGTATCAAAAACTGTTATTCTTGATAATCCCAAAGAATATTGTGACTTTGTTTTTGATCCTATGAACCTTGTCAAATCAATCAATTTGATTGATGATGCTTTGATAGCTATTACATATACTCAACAGGAGGATTCCACCGAAATCATGTGTAATATGAATACCCATTATAGCTCCTTACACTATGGTACAAGCTTGTCTTAAATTATATTCATACATCAAGAAATTAGGCAATTGTGTTTTATATTTTGATACAGATAGTTCAATTTATTTATTGAGAATAGGAAAACATCAATACAGTATACCTATTGGGTGGTGTTTAGGTAAGATAACCAATGAATTATGAGATTATATTAATGATTCATACGTTACTGAATTAATTAGTGGAGGTTTAAAAAAGTATGCTTTCGGCATTTACAATCCTTCATCTTGTAAAGCTAATCATGTTATCAAAGTTCCAGGTCTGAGATTAATGTCTGATGCAATGAAAAAAGTTAACTTTGATTTATTATGACATTTAGTTCATGCATTTGTTAAAAATAATGGGGGTGAAGAATTTTTTGTACATGGTTTAAAATTGAAAGATAGAAAAGTAGAAAAATTGTTATGCCTGGAAGTATAAAAAAATTTTGCATAATTTATGATAAATGTATTTTAAATCATAATTTTTATACTCATTCTTGTGGTTGGTGTTGAAACATAAAATTTTTTTGTTTATATACTAGAATGCATTGCAAAAATTTGCATAATGTGTATTGATTCCTTTTTTAAAAAAAGAGTTCAACATGTAAATGGTCACTCTGATCATTTTTTTGATGTCAAACTGTAGTAATTGTCCAAATGCAGTATGATCCCGTACAAATGTTTTGTTGTATATTGACTTTTCCAAGATTTTATGTGCACAGTAGACCAATTTCTGACCATTATGACCATCATGACCTCTATGACCAATCAGACAGAATTGGGCCTCTGATTACCTTTTTTGTACGCCTGGAGATGGCACCCTTCCTATATTAAGACCTGAGGGGTCCCATTCTTGAGAGACTTCCTCAGCCGGTGGAGTCTCTCTGAGAGACCTAGTAAAATTTTTCAAATTTTGTAATTTGATACTCTCTACTCATTGGTTCTATGTTTTAAAAACATGTCTGAGAATGTCTTTTAAAAATGTTTGAGAGTGTCCAGAATAAAATTTTTTATGATAAATCGAGTAAAACTATTAAATTGTTAGATTTTAAGAGTCAGACTAAAATTAAGATTTCAATAGAAGCAATCTAACCAGTTTACTAATTTGAGTAAACCTGTTAGATTGTTAGATTTTAAGGATAAGAGCATAGAATCTAACAAAATACAGGGTTTACCCAAACAAGTAATCCTGTTAGATCATTAGATTGTTCAAGTAAACCCATTAGATCATTAGATTCTATGCTCCAATCCTTAGAATCTATTGACTTAACAGGCTTTACTCATTTTTTACAAAAAATTTTGTTCTGGGACACATTTTGTGTGTGCTAGGGAGAGAATTTTTGATGATTACCTATGCTTAAGCATTGTTTTCCAAATATGTTTCTATTTTGGGGCACATTTTTTTACAAAACACATAGAAAATTGTGCCCTGAAACAGTGAAAAAAGTGTCCCACAAACAATGCTTAAGCATAGGGAATCTTAAAAAAGAGTGTCATGAGTACGTAAAAAATATGTCCCAAAACAAATTTTTTTGTAAAAAAATGAGTAAAACCATTAGATTCTATGATCGTCAGGTGTTTTTAAAATTTTTTCAATAGAGATGAAGCATACTTTCTACATTGAGGTCGTTTTTTACCTGTTAAAGCTTCAGGCGCACTTTCTACATGAATGTAGAATTGTAGGGTTGAAACTTCAAGTGTACTTTCTACATGGAAGTAGAATTTTACAAGTTGAAGCTTTGGGTGTGCTTTCTATATCCCCTGTATCACCCTGCATGCCTAATGAAATTCTGATCCTATTATGCTATTGACTATCCTTTCTACACCCCTGTATTGCCCCGACACAGTTGAGGGGGCAAACTTTGAAGCATATGTTTTGTACAGGGGTATCTTTTGTGTACACCCTGTATGGGCCTGTATAACTACTCCCCTCTTACTTTGGTGCCGAGTATGTGTGTTTTTATTTATGCAAATTTTAGGAGCTGTTTTAAACTTTAAATTTTGCATTATGCTATAAAATATCTATTATACTTTGCTGTACAAAAATTATGTACTCTTGCTGGATCCTTTTAGTAAACTGCTATATTTTATGCTAATTATCTATATACTAATTTAAATCACAAAACATGACCCGATGATTGAGCGCCGACAACTGAGCACCAGACAACTGAGCGCCGTGACAACTGAGCGCCGAGACAATTGAGCGCCAGACAACTGAGCGCCGTGGCTTAGGCTTAGGCTTATGTTTATGCTTAGGCTTAGGCTTAGGCTTAGGCTTAGGCTTAGGCTTAGGCTTACGCTTAGGCTTAGGCTTATGTTTAGGCTTAGGCTTAGGCTTAGGCTTAGGCTTAGGCTTAGGCTTAGGCTTAGGCTTAGGCTTAGGCTTAGGCTTAGGCTTAGGCTTAGGCTTAGGCTTAGGCTTAGGCTTAGGCTTAGGCTTAGGCTTAGGCTTAGGCTTAGGCTTAGGCTTAGGCTTAGGCTTAGGCTTAGGCTTAGGCTTAGGCTTAGGCTTAGGCTTAGGCTTAGGCTTTGGCTTAGGCTTATGTTCAGGCTTAGGCTTAGGCTTAGGCTTATGTTAATGCTTAGGCTTAGGCTTAGGCTTAGGCTTAGGCTTAGGCTTAGGCTTAGGCTTAGGCTTAGGCTTAGGCTTAGGCTTAGCCTTAGGCTTAGGCTTAGCCTTAGGCTTAGGCTTAGGCTTAGGCTTAGGCTTAGGCTTAGGCTTAGGCTTAGGCTTAGGCTTAGGCTTAGGCTTAGGCTTAGGCTTAGGCTTAGGCCTCAGTAAATGAAAAAAACGCTCAATAATAATGGATTAAATAGTCGGTTCTCAGTTGTCGGCGCTCAAATGTCTGACACTCAGTTGTCGGTGCTCAAATGTCTGATGCTCAGTTGTCGGGGCTCAAATGTCTCGCGCTCAGTTGTCACGGCACTCAGTTTTCACGGCGCTCAGTTGTCACGGCGCTCAATTGTCCGGCACTCAGTTGTCACGACGCTCAATTGTCCAGCGCTCAGTTGTCGGCGGTGCTCAATTGTTGGCGCTCAATTGTCAGTGCACCATCACAAAATCAACAGTATGTACGTGGTGTGACAACATTATGGAAATCTTACATTCGAGAAATGATGTGGACACTAAAAAATAATTTGGTTAATCATTTTCCTTTATTTTCTTTATTTTCTGTGTAACATTTCTATTGTTTCCCTCTCATTCTTTCGTCTGTTTCAATTTCTTCCTTCCTATTCTCATCATTTTGAGTCACACAATTGTATGTCCCACTGCTTTTCCATTTTATTTTCATATTGTATTATTTCTGTTGGTTTCTCCACTTTTGTATTCAAGCATTTTTTTCATTTCATTTGATCCACCATTTCCTTTATTATTTTATGTTTGTTTAAGTTTTTTGCACTTCAGACTCTCTTTTGTACTTTTTTTCTATATAGTTTCTTTTCCTTCTTTGCCTTCCTTCCTCTTTTCCTTTTTTCAAAAACTAACATGTTTGGGGCCTGGTCATTCACATTACTGAAATATTTCTATTATAGTCTGCTAATTTCTAAGCCATCTTCAATTTGTTCCAAAAGAGAACAAAAAATTTAAATACAGTGATTACTTCGACCAACCAGCAAAATTAAAAGCATTTATGCTACTGCAAATCACAAGTATTAATTCATCAACAAACCAAAGTTCATTAACAAAATCATTGATGAGATTTCCTGAGCGAATTAAAAATGGTTCAAAGGCTTCGGGAAGCCCAAAAAATGAGGTTTGCAAGATCTCATCAACAATATGGAAAATTTTGCTAACAAATTTACTTCACTGACAAAATTTTTGTCAGCTTCGAGAAACCAGCCCAGAATAACACGAGTTTCCAATGTATAACATAATTTTAGCTTTTTTTATCCTTCATTCCCATAATTGCACCTATTTTTATGAATAAACTGAGGATGTAAAGAAATTCATGTTGCTATTGTTTGCCAAAAACTCCAATTACTAGACATTTATCAATTTTTGAATATAAACTCTGGCCACTGGTCAAAGATCTGGAAGAATGAGGCTCCAACCTAACTGGCTGACTGGAAGTAATCCATGGTCAATTTTTAGAAATTCTATGAATGAAAGTGGAGAAGCCACATATTACTTCACATTTTTATGACAGTGTGTGTGTATAGGAAATACATGCTGGCTGGTTTTTCAATGTGTACAGGACACATGAAAAAATCAAGATGCCAACTTGAAAAAAATAATCAGGTGGGAAGTTTTGGGACTTCACCAAAAAACAATATTCAAGCTCAACAAAGACCTAGTTGCTTAGAACAACATATCTTTGACTCAGATGTTTCCGGACAGAGGACCAGTGCGAAAATACAAATGAGAAATGAATCATCGTGCAATAGCATCATTGGTTCAGTGGTCAAGTAACTCTGTTACTAGTCATGACATTTTTTACTCCAACATCATAAAAGAATTGATACAGTTTTGGAGCAGCAGTTGTTTCTTAAGTTTATTTTTTTCCAAATGAGCCTGTACACAGGAAGATGTTCATACAAATGATAAGAATCCTGCATGTAGGAACAACTTTTTCCTTGAGTGTACTGCTGCAGTTAGGAAAACAAACTGAGGAAAAAAATTCAGTTTTAGATGCGAGTTTATTTGCTAACTTGTTGCTGTGGATTATTTTGGATTTCAAGGCTCATTTGGAAATGAATAGAGTACAATAGTTCAGTAGATCTGCATTTTTCAATTGCACTAATGACTACTTGCTTTTATATACTACATCGATTTAAAATGATTGATGCAGCCATCTCATGAAAGTAAGTTCAACCTGGAAAAACTGGTAATGCTTTTTGATGTGATAAATGAAGAAAATTTCATTCATGATCTGTCATAATATTAGGCCGGGTGTTGTGAGGGATGAAGTAGGGAAATAGCGAAGCCTCAAGAGTGAGGGCGAGAGGGTGCTATGGGAGTCTCAGGCACTGGGGTACTGTAGGTAGGAAACACTATTTATTACCTCCACCTTGTATGTCACAAAGACTATCACATAGAGTGGCTGCCTGCGAATGATGAGAGAGATGTCAGCAATCCTAGTCTTATCAAGGGCCTTGTGGAGAGCTGGAACTTTAGTCCTAATAGGAGATCCCTAGAGGGAGAGATCTGATTGAAGACTGAAGGGGTAAATCGACAAAGGAGTAGGAGAGAGAGTGTTGGGGCCCAATCCTACTGATGTAATTTATGGAGAAGACTTACCAAAATATTCAAATTAATTCTTTATTAATATAAAAGGGGGGGACATTGACATAAAAGGGTGCTTCAAGTTGATTCTATCCCGGAGTATTGAAATATGAGTTTGGTGGGACAAAGTCCATATTTATACTAGTGGGAGTAGGAGTGTCAATCACTCCTGAGTTTTGTATGAGGAGGTGACTACAGTAATCATCGATGCTTCTTGCAGGGGAAGAAGGTCGAGCTGAAGGCCAAAAATAGTTGGTGCTGGCCTTTTTTAGTCAAGGAGAGGCCAGTGCAAATGCATTCCTGTAGAGAAGGAGGAAAGAACCTCTTTAGGGATGCTGACTCTGTTTGCTAGAGTCGTTTGTCAAGTACATAAATAGACTAGGGTTGTCCTGGGACTGACATTTTAGCCCGGGCCGGGCAGCTGCTCTGGTGCCAGGGCTGGGGCTGGGGCTGGGGCCCGGGCTGGGGCAGACATATAACGTACTAACATATATGTCACCAGTGGTACCATACTTCATGTATCATTCATGGGAAAATTTTCAAGGCTATTCTTTTCCTTTTCTTTTCATGTCAGCAATGATAATGCATTGATTGATAGGTTAGAAAGAGCTTGAGTATTTTAGACAAAAAATTTAATTTTCATGATAACTGTCATTAATAAGTATAAGGAAGCTCAATCTTTTCCCAAAGAAAGTGCATTGCACACATGCCCAGACACTTCTATCGATTCATCTGCAGGGTTTTTAGCACAGTGCTAATGAAACCAGAGTCATGCTAATGGAAATTTTTGGACGTTAGCATGCATGCAAATGACTGGAAGTAAAAAATTTTTGAAAAAAAGTTTGAGAAGAAAGTTGAAGATATTACAAAAATTAAACAATTGTAGGTTTTCTGAAAAAAACAAGAACCTGTATTGAAGTTGAAGTGCAGTTCTAGATACAATGAAAATATGTAAACTTTTATCCAAACAGAACATGACTTTCACGATTCCTGAAAGTATTAAGACTCTGCTATACTTCACCAGCCATCGCAGGCCATCACTGTTAGAAGTATAGCAGCTCATAGCTGGTGCTGGCAGGTGCCAGTTTCGAGCTGCTATACTTGGTCTTTTTGATTAGGATGTCCCAGGTTTTTGATGATGATGTCTGAAAGATGAGGACATCCCAGGTTTTTGATGACAATTGTCCCACACCCCGGCCAGGGGCTGGGGCCTGGGACAACCCTAAAATATACACAAAAAGACTCAAACATGAAAGTGTGCAAATACAATTATAAACGAGCATACTGTACGAAATTAAAGGTATACTGTAACATCACAGGAGGGGCTGTCCATTACATTGTACACAGAACAACGAAAAATTTCCTCCTCCACTAGTGTACTCAAATGATCCAAATTTCTAGTGTAGCACTCAGTTGTGAACACACTTACATCCAAATCAAAAGTGAAAATTAAGTAGCATTGTCTTTCAATGATTTTGGTGTTTCCATTTTCATGAGAAAGTTCAATGGTTTACTACAGTATTTAGCTTTCGACTCCGATAAAATTTTGTATCATATTGAACCGATTTTTTGGTTCTTGCTGCGCCTGTCATCTCAAAGTAATATAGACATAGCTTCAGTGGCACAATTCGCGGCTCAAGTGGTTCAGTAATAGCTTTTAGTGGTTCAGTAATTTTTTGATAAAATTGAAACATTTTCAAGGAGAAAGTGTAGTTTGACAACACCAAAGGTCTTTTTTTGGCTACTACAAAGGTGATGTCTATTTACTCTGAAGTGATAGATGCAGTGACAAGAAGATTCAATCTAGTGCACAATTTTTACGCACTAAAGAACTATTGAAGCAGGATTGAATTCTTATCACAAAGGGAAGGCCGGAGTCAAAGAATCAGAATCTTATTCATTGTATTACTGATTTTGATAGAACTGTGTGGATGCCTAAATGCATTTGAGGAGGTTAATCGAGAAAATTATCAGCCCATTTTCAGCTGATGGACAAGAAAGATCAAATTCATTCATTACAGTAACTAGCTTACTATTTTTACCAGTCCCGATGGAATGTAATGATTGTATTCCGTTGCAGGTTATCTTTGGTCGTTTTCTGCAAAATTACAGTTATACTTTCCCACCGACAGAAGATTTTCAGGCTGAATGTTTCAAGATGTTGACAATTTGTTCTGTTCTGTCGAAAAAGGCAAGCATAAACGGACCTTTAATTGCACATAAAATTTCAAATTGAATAAATAATACTACAAATCACTAAAGTACTAGATTTTTCATGGCATCATTAATTTTTTATAGTCTTTTTTCTAAATCATCCTCAGTGCGCGCAGAAAGATATACATTCAAATGTTAAACAGCATACATATATGTATACTTTTTCTCAATTTGACTGTAGCAGTTGATGAGCAAATTCAGAAAATAATTTTGGCTGAAGATGCAGGTTTATTGTCTGCCTATCGAGTTCAAAGGATTATTTTGCTTTCTGAGGCTCGTTTGGAAATAAGTAGACCATACTTCATCCCTTTGGAAATGGTTGATGCAGTGATCCATGATGCTCAAAAAAAGGGTGATGCTCAAAATTAAGTATTTTTCCAAAAAAAAATTCAAAAAATGTTCAAATATTTTTCAAATTTGCCTATAGGTATACAGAAAAAAATCGTATTTCAAAAGTTTTGGGGGTGCGGCCACCTCCCGCTCCTCTAGATCAGCACTTGTTTGCATTGATTGCATTCCATTCCATTCCACTGAAAAAGGCAAGTATAAATGACCCTTAACAGTCATTGTTTTCTATCCAACATGGCCATTAGCATATCTACTTCCACTTACTTTTCAACATTCAGCAGTTTCAATCAACTGAATTGTACCTCTTTTTTCATTAGTTACAAGAAAACATTTTGCCAATAAATGAGATTTTTGGTCAATCTTTACAATTTTTTCTCTCTTCTCGTTTGGAGCATATATTTTCCATAAGAAAAAATTCTTTTTCACTTCAAACCCAAAAAAATTTATTCTGGTGAATTTCAGGTCGAAACCTCAAAATTTTTTCGCTGGCCATGAGTATAACAGTCATTGCTTTCTATTAGGTGGGGCCATTTTCATATCTACTTCCCCTTACTAATTAATCTTCATCAGTTTCTATCAATTGAATTACTTCATCTCTTTTTTACTAATTTAGTCAGAAGTCAATAATTTGCTGATAATTGAGGTTTTTCATCACTTCTAAGAATTTTATTCTCTCGCTTCATTTGGACGTTCGCAATCTGCATTTCTCTCACTTCATTTGGACGTTTCCCAATCTGCACAACATGAACGTTCCCAATCTGCGATTGAAAGAGGATAAAAACATCATTAGAAGACTGTTAATTTAGAGCTTCTATCCAGGAATAATTGTGTTGTAGTGTGTTCCCGCCAATTCGTAGAAGATTGTCAGAATTTGTCGATTAGTCAAAGACGTGCACAAGTCCAAAGTAGAGTGAGTTATGCGGACCATGGAAGGGCGTCTTACTGTAGCTCAATTTCGGTATGCATGCAGTGAGTGTTCTTTCTCATTATTAATTGTGTGTTATATATTCATACTAGTGCGTGTCCCTGTGCCTTTTCTCGTATTGTTCTCCCAGGACAAGGGACCATTCTTATTTTCTCGCCCATGTATTGGTTTATACGTAAGTATATCGCTTTGTGTTAGATAAAGTACCAGGAGAAAACTCTCTCCTCTTCTAACATTACGCTTTAGGAAGTCAAATTAAGAAACTAAGGTTTCTTAATTTGGGGTAAGCTTTGTCGGGTTTAAGTACTCTAATTAAGTAATTGATCCTGTAAGTGTGGATGTTGGAAACACATGCATTAAGGATGATCCCTGGACCCAACTCCTGCCTGCCTTCATCCAAAGCCCCGACAATATTTTAAAATAGAACATTGGTGAGCCACTTGGTTTGCACACTTCCTTTCCATGCCACTGCACTGCATCCCACTCCGGCCCTTAATTCTGGAAAATCGACCACACTGCTCTTGCGCCCAAGGCTACCGACCAGGCTTCTACAATTTGCATTAGAAAATGCCAACCGTAAGGCACTTGCCGCCTGATCATACCCACCAAAATTCACAAATTTTAGTCAGCAAATCCCGCCATCTGCCTCGAATCCCCCCCAACCACGGGCTCCACCCTTAATGAGTCTCCTGTCCCTTAATCCATCCTTTTCTCTTTTAAGTAGCGCCTTGCTAGACGGGAACACACCAATGCAGGTGCGGCCTAGTGCTACAATGGCACTACCACCAAATCTGGCTGCACCGCCAGTCCTAGGCCAGATTTCCCATACTGCCGCCACTACGAGTGCTAGCCCGTGGGCTGTATCTCAAGTACCACCACCTGTAAACGCTGCACAAACAGATATCGATCCAAACATCAACCGCACCAACTCCATGGAATCCTTTGTCAACCTCAATCCAGCGCTGGCCCCAGCCGCCACTGTAGGACCTGCAAGCAACCACCACAGCAGTTTGGCCATCGCCAACACAAAGTCCACAATTTTCGGTTAGAAGCATGTGACGCCCTCGAGCAACTTAACACAGCGGCCCCGAGAATAACCAACAACATTCCCACTGTCCAAACTATCAATCAAATTATCCACACCATCTCCGACCAATTTAAAGCCCAACAATTGTGTGTTCAACATGAAATTCAGGAACAAGTTCAAACAATGAATGCTCATTTTGCTGCTCTTGCCGTACAAATGCAACAACTCATTTCCACAACTACCCCCGCCGCCGTAGCATGCAATAACCCGCCAACACCCAGACCACTGCCGGCGACGTCATGGTTTCATGGAGAAGAGCCGGGTGATATCTATATCCCCAACGACACTTTCTGCCAAACTGAGCCAGCTTTGGCCTGTGGTCCCCCCTGGCACAAATCAAACTGAAGGCCCCATCGATGGATACTCTGTATAATAACAAATTTTCCCGTACCACCCCTGGCAAGGACGATATTTCCTGGGCCCCACCTCAATGACGCCCACTGCCCATGGCCAACTCATTCAGATTCATGGACTATCCACCCCATGATTATTATGATCATCTGCAGCCTTGGTTCAACCCCCGCACATGTCTCACCGAAAATAAGATAGCCGAATCAAAACAATTGTGGATAATATGCATCTGCTCATAATGGATGGTGCCACAACCAATAAACGCCTCCTATGTTTCTTCATTTGCCTTGAAAACGAGTTCTGATATGATGTGTCAAATCACATGAAAATGAGTGCACTCTGCTACCTCACCCGCAATACCTCGAGCGATATGATACAAGATATGATGCGGTATGAGGACCCCAAAAATTTCCTTATGTTCCAATGGGCCCTGGATTGCAACCAAATGACCCTCAAGCATGAGCTCGCATCCATCACCCCGGAAGCCGGAGAGGAACCCGCCACGTTTCTGAGTAAGGTAATGACATACATACAGTTGTTGTATCAAGATGAGGACCAAACTTTTCGGCACAAACAAGTAATTGACACCTTTTTAACTAAAATGCCTGTTTTCTATCAATTGACTGTCGGTGAGCAAGCCAAAACTTTTACCAATGTCCAACAATTGGCCAATGCCATCCTCAAAGCCTGCAGCAACCTCAATGCCACGAAAGCCGAAATCGGAACCACATTCCATTCCAACTCTAACGATGTCCGCAGACAATGCCAATGGAGACTGTGATGTGGAGCACCTCCCCAAAGAGGCTCTAATTTCTCGGGTGGCTCACGCGGATACTACCATGAAGGTAACTCTCTTTCTGGCCCTACTGATTTTGTTCAGAATACTTATGCAATTTATCCAAATACCGATTATATGCCACCATGAGAAAAACACATTCATTATAATGCCGCGCCTGCCCCTTATGCTCCCACTCTATTGTCCCAGTGACTGATGCAGGAATTTGTTTCATGGAGATGCAGAAATATGGCTGCAGTATTTAATTAAGTTTTGCAGATTTCTAATAATTTGTCTTTAAGAATTATTTTTAAAAGTTTTATTTTTGGAACATGAGATACCAGGCGCAGTCGCCCCTACTCCCTGCATCTGCCACTGCATTGTCCTATGCTCTAATGTCCGCGCTCTATTGTCCCTGCACTCTATTGTCCTGTGCTCTATTGTCCCTGCGCTCTATTGTCCCTGCGCTCTTTTGTCCTGCGCTCTTTTGTCCCTGCGCTCTATTGTCCTGCGCTCTAATGTCCATGCTCTAATGTCCAGGCTCTAACGTCCGCACTCTATTGTCCTGCACTCTATTATCCTTGTGCTCTATTATTCTTGCACTCTATTGTCCTGTGCTCTATTGTCCTGCGCTCTAGTGTCCATCTGCTCTATTGTTCCGCACTCTAATGTCCTTGCCCTCTATTGTTCTGTGCTCTAATGTCCCTGTGCTCTATTGTCCTGCACTCTAATGTCTCTGTGCTCTACTGCCTGCACTCTAATGTCCCTGTGCTCCAATGTCTGCGCTTTAATGTCCGCGCTCTATTGTCCTGCACTCTAATGTCTCGGTACCCAAAAACTCGAATGTTTGGTGAGAATGCTTATTGTCAAGTCAATTTTTTTGACCCTGTCTTCAAAAAATCATCATTTTTCAATTTCTTTTTCAGTTGATAATTCATTTGATTTTTCCTAATTCTAGCTAGTGGGAAAGATTTTGTTGCGCACGAGCTATCTAAGTGTCATCTGACGAGGATGAAGATACAGAAGATGACAACGCCAATGCCAAACCCAAAACACAGGTGACAATCGACGGGCGAAACAACGCCAAAAATCCAACATCAATGAAAGCAGAACGCCATTAGAAGAGCTAAAATGGTAGAAAACAGCGGAGATGATCCGCCAAATGGAATGGCGCCGAACGTATGTTATCGAAGATGGCTTAATAAAATTCAAAAAAATTAAATTTTTACGATGTTCGTTTATTTTTTCGGCTAAATTATGCGTTATAACTTTGATGTGGTTTTTAATGTTGCGGTGCAAAATAGCACCACAAAAATAAAGTTATCGGCTTTGTTGGTTCCAAACTATGGGGAGGACACCGCCCAAAAATATGTAAACAGTTTCTGTTTACGATTCATTACTAGACGCAATATAAGCTCATCTTTCAGTTGATAAAAGTTTTTTGAACTGTATCGGGTAAGGAATGTTTCCCCAAGTGGTCTCTGACCCGTGAGACAGCTCGCAGTTTTTTTCTAAAAATCAAATCCAAATCTTGAAGCCGAAAAAATTATTTATGTACATTAAACTTTTTTACTAGCCTTCTCTGATTGGTCGCTGTATATAGGTAAGAAGTCTTGATTATCGTGAAACCTACCCGCGACTATGCCTTTAAAATCGGCAGTAGATACGATGATGTTTTTTCAATAACATTGGCCTTCAAAATTATCATGAATAAATTTAGCATTTTTCTATAGTATAAAGTTTTCCACTGAGTGAAAATTGCGTATCAAATTGAACCTATTTTTTGGCTCCCGTTGTGTCTATCACATTAGATTGAATGGGCTGTAGTAGTCGTTTTTCGGCTACTCGAGAGTCTACTGAAGTACTAGACTATGGTCTGTTTTTCTTGAACGAATCGAAAATATGTAATGAAATCATTAATTCAATATGATATTACTCTCATACGGGCACGTGGGGTTTGGGGGTTTTGACCCCCAGCAGATTCTTGCTAACCCCCAGCAGATTTGACCACCACGCAACGACAGAGATGACAAAGAAAAATGAGCAAGACAGAAGATAAAGTCACCATAAAAAAGGGAACGATGTTGTAGTTTAACAATTTTTCTAAACAAAGCATACTTGATTCCAAGAAAGTAACATTAAAACTCTTAAAAGTGCAGTCTGAGAAAATAATTTCACGTATCTGAATAATATAAGTTGAGGAATATGCTGCTTGGATGATGTTAGAAGAACCTATGAAAATTTTTTTTGTATTTTACACCCTGTCCTGGCTGACCCTCAGCACAATTTCTATGCTGTGCATGTATGGTTACTCTATATCACGATTTTCTGCTCAACAATGTGTCACATAGAACTGGGACTTTGTGAGCCTAATCAATAGCCTATAACAATTTTTTAGGGAAAAAATTTTACTGTAAAACTTTTGTGTAAGGGATTCCGACAGCATTGCTATTTTTACTATTTTTCGATTAACAAGAATTTCTTGAAAAACCGACCTTAGTTCAGTTATTGTACGTGCAAGTGATCAACTGAAAATATTTTGACGGCAGAAACATCTAATCTACAATGGTCCACGGGTTGGTGCCAAAATCGACAGAACAACATTTTGCTTATATATTTTTGATTTAGGAAAATACATCAGCCTAACATTTAGGTAAAATTCAATCGTCTGTGTGTCGCTGTATGGGTGAGAAAGTTTTCCTCATTGATTACTGTAATAAATTTACTTTTTTTCGATTGCTTCGCTGCATCATCCGTTTCAAAAAGACCAAGGGACTTCTGATGCACCCGTAAAAATGATCTTTCATTCTGTAACCCTGACCAACGACCAAATTATACTCTGTTAACTGAAAATATTTGATATCAGCTAATTGTCTATTGATTACGATCTCTTATGTCGACTTCGAAGAGTCATCATCAATATTCGTACTCGTGGAATGAAATCAGATTTTATCGCATCAAAACTTTCGAACCGTTTTCCTTGATCTGTAAATGATCAGATAAAGGGATTGGACATTGATCTGATGGTCATCCATCGATCTGAATATACATATATCGTCTATAAAGATTCAGATAATCTTCGAAGACGATTCGAATCGATAGATGATTAATCTACGTGTGTTCGTTCGAATTACTGTCCATCATATGATTATAAATCCATAGTTTGTTTTATGTGAGACATGGATCACAGAAAAAGTTTGGGAAGAACAAAACAACTTACATTTGCACTTTGTTGAGGGGAGACATGTTCACGCCAACAACCCGAAAGAAAAAATATCCATGAGAAAAAAATATCCATCTGCATACGCAAAAGCGTTTCCCCATTGTCTCATTATCTGACATATGATCGGTGATGATCTTGAACCTTATCTGACTATGGACCAGATACTACGACAGATCTTACGTTTGAGACGTGTACACACGTCAACCTAGGATTGATTAATAATATTATGAAATAAAACGCAAATCTGCGTATGACTTTGACAACCTTCTTTGTAATATACATGGAATTTGAGATTCAGTGACTCGTTTTTGGTATCGTCACATAACAGTGCAAATCATGTATTACTCTTCAGATCGAACTTCACGAATAATGCGATCAATTGTGCTGTATGCTGCCAAGTTACTTTTGATAATCGACAGATTATTTTTACGGTCACTCTCCATTCCCTTTGAAAAATGCTCATAAATCTGACCACCATCTCTTTCTTTGAAAATACTTGTAAATATTGAAACTGAAACACCACCGACGGGTTTCTCGAAATGAAAATTTGCACGTCGCAACGCTCAACAATTTTTTTACGCTTAGGTAATGTGAAGCAAAAGTTTCATATAAATGATTTTGAACACTATACTTATTTTTCCCTTTTTACATCAACATTTTGTTTTCATTACAAGAGGTGTTTCTCTTTGTCAGAAAGATCTTATATGGCGTCACGTGACGCGACATCTTCCATGATGAAATATGACCTGTCTTTCTATTGGAGTGGTGTGTTTTCCGATCATAAATAAGAATTTTTACGTTATAGCTCCATTTTCGACTGAGAAAAGCTTTTTTCTTTTTCTTCCCTGCCTCCGAATTTTTCTTTGAAAAATGAGTACATGCTCGTCAGTCACTCGAAATTTTTCATTACATTAACGTCCCAAATAGACCATTTTCGTAATAGGATACGTTATGTAAGCTAATAAATATAGCAGGCTGAGACTATCCGGTGTAGAAGCAATTCTCCATTTTTGGGTATAATCAAATCTTGTTGCCTCTATCATCATCATTGAATGTTAGTAAGTTGCTCAAAAATCTCTATATATCGCATGATTTCCTCTACACGACGCCCAAAAATCTATGCTGGCCTCAAAGAAGATCCAATGTATGGGATACTTGTAATTGTATGCTCAAGTATACTGTTGTTCCCATGTTGCCAATGCGGTGCATAGTCGTCGTTCAATCTTTCCGAATTATTAGGACCAATCTTTAAAAAATTGCACTTTTCAATGGAGCTGTTTTTATGGGAACAAAATAACGGATAGCTTTTCGCCCAGATTCGAATAATTTGTTTTATAATGTAGTTTCCGAAAATTAAGATTCGAATTAGGTTCAGTTTAATCCAAATAATGTTTCCGATTTTCCAGAGCGTTGTATAAGGCAAAAAATTTAGGTCCTCTTTTTACGAGAAGCCGAGGTGCTCTCTCTTCTGTGCTCTATTTTCCTCAGAGTAGGATAAAGTCTCTAAGCTTGTGGGTTTCATGTTTACAGAGGGTTACTGTATACAATTCAAAATAAAATTATTCATTTGTCTTTAACTTATTAAATGTGTTTGGAGTCTATATGATAGATACTGTTTGGCTCATCTTCTTCTATGCCAAAATGTTACATGATCATACGAATAGTTTGGCGGTGCCGATCTCTTTAAAATAATTTTGAGGCAATATATGACCCACTTATTGAGAATTATAGCTGCTTTGACCACTTAACTGATTTTATGCTTCATAAATTGGTCGTTTTTTTGCCCTGTTTTTTACATGTGATTCAGACAACGGAATGTGAATACGGTTTTATTCATCGAAGGAAATCGTTTATAGTTTCAGCGCCGAGCTGTTGTAATCCGTAAGCCAAATTTTTGTCGTTCTGAATAACATAAAATTTCACGACAGTATTGAATACAACAGTAAATTTAAAAAAGAGCATCGCTTCCGTGGCTCATCTCACTTGGAAAAAATGATGATTGTTCAGCGTCTCTGACGCCATTCTTTTACGCAGCATTTCAGGCTCTTCGTTTATCTTCATAAAAGTATCAAGTAATTTGGTTGACCCTTGTGTAGTGCATTATTTGATGTATAGTTTTGTGCTCTCTCAGTAACTTGTGACATTCGTGTCGAATCGGAAACTGTCTAATCAATCATATTGACGGTCATCAGAAAGAATCATTTTTCATCGGTTCTATTTTCTTGTTTTTATACTAGATATCTTTTGGATTTTATTATGCGTATTCTGAATTGTCTTCTGTCATGACGTAGTGGCATATAATATGCAGTATTTTGTTGAACTTGGCAGAAAGGTTATGCCGTTATTAGTATGCTAGAAATGAAGTTACTGAACGATATCATAATTCAGTGAATTAAAAAAGACGTGCATTATAATTATTGGTTATCAAACTATATTCTGATACCTCAAAAATCCGCAATTTATGAACTGTTGATCGTATCATTTAAAATTTTTTTTGTGTCTTTTTCTTTTTCTGATTTTTCATTTTCTTACTGTTTCAATTTACGTTTTCCAAATGAGCCTAATTACAGTGATTCCTTATTTATACAAAAATTTACAAAGCCGAGACATTAAAAAAATAGGATAGGAATATAGGAAACTGAAGTATTACATAGGAATCATTATGTGAGCAACTAATGGAAGTTATGCCTTTGGACCTGGATTGAAATCCACCGTTGAAATGGGTTAGAGCATTGTTTCGCACCGTTTCAAATCACAAACACAGCAAAGAAATATATTGAGTAAACACGAAAGTTAAGCGATGCAGCAACGTACCAAATTCAGAAGTGGGATGGATTCGATAAACATTACAGACACACATCCAATACAGGCGATAGTATATTCTTTCCGCTTGCAACTTCGATTCAACGCTCACGATTTACGGCGACAATTTACACAAAAGACGAGGTTGATCGAATGATTTGAAATACATTCAACAAATATAAATTTCGCGTTTCAAATCAATCTATGATACGAAAAATTCAGGAAACGCAGGGCTTCTATAAAAAACCGATATCTGCTGACACGATTTCTGAGAGATTTTACCTTCTGCTCCATTGATCTATGATGAGTTGAAAATTAAAGTTGAGTAGTTTTACATGCTGAGTATCCTGACAGCATCAAAATTCGCATAGGCGCAGTACTCCAAAGTTTTGAATTTTTACATTTCTTGGCATTTTTTGGACCCTACACGTATATCAAAATATCACAGATAAGAAAAGACGTGAGTCTGACGCCAAATGTTTATTGCGTGCACAAGACCATACTCTAAATGCAGGTATGAAAAAATTGTCTAATCATTTACTTTACACTTTTTATTCATTTTTAAACTATCAAAGTGGAAGTCAAAATAAATCGAAAAAGGCCTTCCCATAGGATGCCGCCGAATTTTTTTCGTGATTTTTGTAGCCACTAATGTCTGACATATTGTATTAAAATTTCAATCAAATTAATGGACCATTTTGGGATCTGTAGATGTCTGCACATTCTGAAAGTTGATACGTCGAATCACGCGTAAAATTTCATTGATCAATTTTCAATGGTTGCGCAACAGGAAGCCTCAGAAGAGATGCATCAAAACTTTCTCTTTTCAGTAATTTGACCGGAAAAAATCGAAGCTGCGAGTTTAATGTTACAAAATAAATGTCGGCTGTCTGACTCCGCCGTTATAAGCTGTGCGAAACTGCTGTACAGTTAAAGGCACCCTGTTCCGCACCATGTGATGTTAGAGTGACGAAAATAGAGCATAGTAGATTGCAGTGCCTTTCCAACAAAGCAAAGAGTATCCGAATACCTCTTGTCGTTTTTCTGTAAATGGATTTCAAACAATCATTCAATTTCTAAAATAATGGAAATTTTCGAAGTTTTCGATTTAGCATTTGAAGCACTTCTTTTAGAAACCATCAAACCTAGATCAATGGAAATTTACCAGGTCTTCATGACACATGTTTTCTTATAATGTGTTGGGTGAAGACGCATCCTGTGTTCACAGAGCTTTATTGATTGTACTATCCAGATTCAAAACCAAGTTTGAAGGACTATGCAGTATGCATTTGTCTACAGCTACAAAATGGTGCACACTGATGAGATGTAACTTTCGCAGCTACTGTAGGAATGAACGAATTTAAGAATAAAAAGACGAAATTCCTCGGCATCATGGTCGAGGGTGCTCTGGAGTGCCCATCAACAGGATTATTTTTTTTACTTCTCATTTCCGACAGTTAAAACTTTTTTTCTGTGTGTAAAATGTTCGTTTGTGGAGCAATTAGTACATCAAACCGTAGTCTTAATTATTTGATGATTCTATAGTAGAGATAATAAACGTATCACATGTGGTAGACAAGGGCCACCTGAAAAACGCAGTGAGTTCTGAGTGATTTCAATGAGTATGCCTTCTTCAGAGCTGTGATGCTCCCCAAACGGTACCAAAATTTTGATAAAAATTTTAAGTAAGAATGCATTAGCTATAAAATAAGAGACCAAAATTCTGCGGGGCATCCGATGGCAAGGTGTTCGGGAACGCCCATAAACAAAATTTTTATAATTTTGACGGCTCATTTTTCACAATTTAAACTCTCTTAAAAGATGTCATGTGCAATAATTTACAGTAAATTTTCCATCAAAAAATAACTTATTCTCTCTCGTGTAAAACCACTATTCATTTACCGAATGAGATCAATCCGATCCTCGCTTGGCTAGTAAGGCCACTGAAATATGCCAAAAATACATCAATTTTCAAATTTTGGCATACTGTAGCAGTGTGAATTTTCGTTCTCAAGCAGAACGAATGATAATATGAAACTTAGCGCAGGAAACTACCCAAATGCCTCGTTTTGAGATGTGATTAATTTTTAACTTATCATGGGGAAGGTAGAACTTAAAATATACAGTGTGAGCTAAAAAAAGCGACCGGTGCTGACTATCATAAATTCCGAACTCTTACAATGCAGATTGCTGCATTAGAATGCCCTGCTTGTCTTTGTTACGAGGACCAAATTTTATGCTCTTAGCGTTTATGGTTACTGTAAAAACAGAAATTTAGTAAAAGTGGTCAGTTTTCAAAAAGTGAAAGTTGTGAAACTGTTTTTTATAAAATACTTCCAAATAGAAAAGTGACACAAATCCGTACTGTCCTCAAAATCGTTTACATAGAACTCTTACTGTAAAATTTTTCGCACAAAAAATTGTTAAAGGTTAGGACAGTATGCTCACAAATTTCCAGTCCTATGTGATGTATTGTTTATCAGAAAACCGTGAAAATCTGAAATACTATTTGCTGTCCACTTTTATTATTTAGAAGCCTTTCAAGAAAAACAGGCTATAGTATTTTTGATTCTATAGTCAATCAATATTCGAGCAATGTGGCCGAAACTTTGCAGTTTTTGTGCCACATGTTTTGTCTATCGATTGCAGGAAGCCCATTAAAAAAACTTCACCCATTTGAAAGCCATGAAAGTCAGTACCGGGCGCCTTTTTTGGCTCACAGCGTACAAATTCTAATGACGAAAAATTTGAATAATAGTAAAGAAAAAACAGCTAAGTAAATTTTTTCGATTTTCAAACATCTATTCTAAAGTTTGATTTCCCGGCATATTTTATGATTGATCATTACTCTCAACAGAACTTGTAAGCCTCCAGATTTAATCAACCGTTGCAGTGGGGAATAATTAGCCTATTTTTCTTTAAATTTTCCAAGTAATATCAGTGAAAATTAATTACCATTTCATATTTTAACGATGTTCTACAAAACCGTGTGACAAGTATGACTAAAGATTTGTGAGTATACTCCAAGTAGATTTGAAAATTTTACGAGTAAAAAATTCTGTCGTGAAAGCTTTGTTTAAACGATGTCAACGACAGTGCTAACTTTTATCATTTATTGAATCGTAAGTATTTGCTAAAAACTATTTTATATTTCAATATATTTCATCGCCTTTAAGATATTTTTGGACCACCCCGTTAATTTTTTTGACGTGCTGCTCATATTGGTACTATAGTCTGTTTTTTGAAATGCTTGTAACCGAAAAAAGATGAAATGCAGTATGCATTGCTTGTTTAATTACCGCGCGTGCGCACACTATACTGTATTACATTAAAAAAACGCGGTAATTGAAGTTATTGACGGAATTGAAGGCTATTTGTTAGGAAAAAAGTTGGAAATTAGAAAAAATTTTCGTACATGGTTCTCATTTAATAAAAAAAATTCAGGAATCAAGATCGTGATACAATTGGTGTGCTTTTGAAAGTTGAGATCTCAAAATCCGGCGCATCACGCCACAACGCTGGTCATTTGCTTAGCTTTTTGAGCGCAGAGCAGCGAATATTTTTTTTAGCCGTGCGAGATTTTTTTTGGACATTTCTCGCATCGGACGGAAAGTATTTTTAAAAGAGTTACCGAGTTGAGTTGAGCGTTTAGTCATAGTTTACAGTCACCGGTTGATCGATTCCTGATATACAGTCAACAACGATATAGTCTTGACACGAAATTCTGCATGCGTACTTACTTTCAGCATTTTTGCGTTACAAGCATTTGAAAAAACAGACTATAGTTAAATTTCCCACGTTACACTTCTATTGAAATATTATGCTCAATATTTGCAAAAGCACATCAATTGTTCATGCATTTCACTGTTGTGGGATCAATTCAAGACTTCATCAAGATTATTGTCACTTGCAGCAGAACTGTTAGCATGGTAAGTATGTTATAAACAAATTTTACGGATAAATTAACCACACACTCGAGAATCAAAGATATGATCAAAACATTCGTTTTAATTAAGTTTCCTCGCATCATAGACCTCTTAGGTTCTCTTTTCGAGTACATTTTGCTTGTTGTTGAACGTGTTTGTAGGCGCATTCTTATATAGACCGCATCGAACATCTCAAGAGCAAGATGAAAATTAATCGAGAATTTTCGAGCTGACCGGCTGATATTGAACAATATAATACGGCTAGAGGTGAAGATTTTTTCTCAGTCAGTACGTGAGGATCATAAACAGGGCCAGCCAATTTGTCATACTTAGCACACAAATGTCGAAAGAATTTTTTTTTCCTTTCCAGACCCTTGATGTTCTCTCCACATCGCAGATCAAAACGGCACAAACGATGATTAAATATTAATATAATGATCCGATTCGGTAATCTGCCTGTATTCTTTTTTGAACGCGCCGGCCAAATACTTTTTTACAACGTTCCCTCCTTGATTTACTTTACTATTAGAAAAACAAGATTGAACGACCTAGCTTTAACTGCGGCGATCGAGTGATTGATGCGCATCAAGTTGTAGTTTTTATCATCATTTTCCAATTTTATATTGCCGAGAATACAGTAGCTACGGAGTCTGGAAAGAGCCACTCGATTTTTCTGCCATAACCAGAAGAACCAATGCAAAAGTTGAAAAACGTAGCTGAATTCCCGATAGCTCATAAAAATCGTACTCCGTAAACTAAGTTTCGCATTGACGATGTCGAAAAAATTATATTAAGGTCATAAGCTATTGCCGAATCTTACACTCTAAAAACATCTTCATTTCAAAACATCAGGCGCAACTTGATCTAAAAATAGATATCACGTGCATCTTGATTTCAAAAGAAAAGGAATCAAGTTGCATCCATCTAGACTTCGAAAAATAAATCATCTCGTTTTTTAAAAAGAAATTATCTTGATTTCAAGTTGAAGGAATGTCAACGACACGAAATTGACTTTCTTCAACGAATTAAGTTTCATTTTTATTTCTTTTATGTTTCAAGATCTTCATTCAAATTTGATTCACGAAGTGTGGCTTTTTATGAGTAATCGGGGATTTTATGCACGTTTTTCAAGTTTCGCTCTCGCTTTTCAATTTACTATTGAAATATCAAGTGGACGACTGGACAGCAATTTTTTGACGATCAAAAAACGCCCGCAAGCTATGGAAATTTTTTTATCGCATATAATAGCTTTCCTTTGGGTTATCAGCGGATCTGTTGGTTACGGTAAGTTAGATGGTATACAATAAGTACTACTAAGAAGCATAGATCCAAATTCAAGCACTGGACACGGCTCATTGTCCAAAGAACGATCTTATAATGTTAAACATACGAAATGTAAGGGATAGTCGTGTGCTTATGAAACATGAACATAGAAAAAGATTATCACGTTTCTGAGAGTGTTTTGCTACCGTAAAATATTCCTCAATATGACTCTGCATAGGAGTATGGAAGAAGTAGATGGAAAGGGAGTGGATGAAAATTTGTTATTTCACTGTAGTTATTTTCATGACTTGGCTGACGGCAGGTTACTTTTGTACCACTATTTTTACCATATATGTTTATTGCGCCGAACTAACAAAATTCTAGGCCAAAGATCTGATAATGAGTTAAAATTCGGTTCTAGTAAATACCGCGTTTTTCAGCTTTTTGCTGCAGGTGCAATAACACGGGTTGTATTGGAGGACAAGTTATATTGTTATTTGATTGAACTTTTGCTGTAGAAACACTATTTGTGTTGTGTAGTATGATGAAACTCTGGCTCTTTATAACTCCTATAGTCTGTTTTTTATAAAATGTTTCCAAATAGGAAAGTGACACAAATCAGAACTGTCGTCAAAATCATTTACATAGGGCTGTTACTGTAAAATTTTTTACTCGAAAAATTGTTGTTAGGTCAATACGCTCACCAAGTTCCAGTCCTATAAGATATATTGTTTATCAGAAAATCGTAAAAATCTGAAATACTTCTTGCTTTCCACTTTCATTATTTAGAAGCATTTCAAGAAAAACAAACTATATGGAATTATTGTCAGCCTCATGGATCGGATTCTATTGGAGGAAGGGTGTATTCGAGTATAGTCTGTTTTTCATTAAATGCTTGAAAAAAAAGTATGGTAATTATAAAAAACGGACAGTGACGAAAAATGAATGTCCGGCCGGAGGAAATTTTCTTGTAATCAGACGTCACAACTGCAAGATTCTTATCCTGTGAAGTTTTTATTGCATGCTAAATCTTTCAATCCATATCAACAATTCACTTAATTCTGACCTGTAAATGTTAAATGTGGTTTGAGAAGTTACTGTAATTCAATTCAAAAGATTTCCGTTTATTAGTGAAACCGTGCCTGCTTGTAAGTTTCGTTGTTTCGTTCCGATATTTATGTTTAAACTAAAAATGTTTACACGCGGCGTCAAAGTTGAATTATTTTTGCTGTCTCGTTCTTTCTTGCGTTTTTTTGCGCATATTTGAACGGTTGCTTTGGTTGTCGACATTAATATAAAAATGTCGAAAATGGTTGAACGTCGTCGAATATCACAAGAAATTGACCGCGTTTTTAAACTGATTCGCGAAAATGTGGACGATTTCGACATTATTTTCAAAGGAGCCAAAGAAGCGCCCACCAAACAGCTGAAAGAGAAGTTTAGCGAAGAATTGGCCAAGAAATTGACGAAATTGAAACGTTTCCGGGAAAGCGTCATTTCTTGGACAAATAATCGGGATGTCAAAGATAGGACCAACGAGCTGGAGGATATGAGGTTGGAAATTGAAGCTAGAATGGAGGGTTACAGGTGAGAAAATGTTTTCAGAAAATTTGAATTCAGGTTAAACCTCTTTTCTCTGGTTTGAGTAGTCAGCAGCTAACTTTCACCCAGGTAGCATACCTGCTGAACAGAGTGCAGTCTGACTCTCCACACACAGTTCGAATTTATTGAGATCCGTTCAATTTTCTAATGCATAGAAACTGATGAAAAATCCCATAAATTTACGAATGTATGAAATTTCCGGGAAATTGAGCCGTAATTCGGATTTCTATCACAAATCTGAAAATTTAGGAAACGTTATTCTTTTACAACAGCTCTCTTTTAGATAAAGATGTGGATGGTGATTTTGTCTGATAAGTTTGATTTCATGTGCATAGCTGCTCATCAAGTCCTGATGCACCCTTTACCAAAAATAGGACCATCAGTCAAAAGGGTAATAAATATGAGATGAACTGAATGCCATAAGCAGTTGCAGTAATAAGAATTCTATGTATATATCTTTTCTCCGTTCCTCAAAGATGTATAACCCATTTATTTGCATTCTTCAGACATGCAGCAAAGCATCGAATTTCGACACAGATCACTAAAAAATTTCTTTGGGAATATCGCATCCTATATAAAGTTTGATTTTTTCTTTGTTCAAATTTTCACAGAATTGACGTCATTTGTCTACTTCGATATGCATTTGTATAAGTTGTAATGTATTCTATAGTCTATTTTTCTTACAATGCTTCCAAATAATGAAAGTGGAAGGCAAGTTGTGTTTCAGATTTTTGCGATTTTCTGATAAACAAAATATTATGTAGGACTGAAAATTTGTGAGCACTCCGATCTAACGTTTAGCAATTTTTCGAGTGAATAGATTTGTCTCACTTTTCTATTTGGAAGCATTTATAAAGAACAGACTATATACTATTAGTTGAAAAATCAGGATATCGTCGAGATGACATGATTCTGATAGCGTATTGGTGGAGAATATTCTGCGCGATGCACGATTTCACACTATCAATTTACAGTGTTCAAGTTCAGTCTGCTATACCAGTAGCCATAAAAAGCTTCCGCTCCCTTTGGGAAAAGCTTAGTGGAAAAACATCCTGGTTTTTATTTGGTTCAAATAGATTTATATAATAATTGTAATTGATCAAAAAACACTGGTGCTCAAATTCTAGAGATCTGGATCAACCCGTATTTCCGTTTAAAATGTGTAATAGAATGATTTAACTTGAATTAGGTCTCATTGTGCCTTATTGGTTTCACATAATTCAACCAATTCAAAAATTCCTGTATTTGAAAAGCAGTACATGTTTTCTTATCCTCTCCAAATAACATTTTTCAGAGCCATGGAAAAGGAAGACAAAATTAAACCGTTCAGCGAAAAAGCTCTCGAAATGGAACCGAAGATCGACCCGAAAGAAAAAGAAAGGGACGCCTTGATCGCATGGTTTCGATCCAGCATTTATGCTCTGAATCGCCAATGCGAACCTTGGGAAGCGGATTTAGAACGTATAAATGTCGCACTGGAAGCTTTAAATGTAAATAATAATAACAGCAATAGTGGCAGTAATGAAAAGAAAATCAACATTGGTCATCAGAAACAACAATCAACACCTAAAATGATAGAAAAATCGGACGGTCTATTGAAAAGAATTGAACAAAACAGAAGTCACGTCACAAAATTGGAACTTATTTTACGCGCTTTGCACAATGATTTGTTAACTATTGATGATCTCCAGGAATACAAGGTAGGTTAGTGCGAGAGACCCAGACGTGTGCATATTTGTTCCCTCTTAAATTTTTTGAACGTTAAAAACCATTCAGTTCATTTCTTTTCTGCTCAATTTATTTAGGTTGCCTGAATCAAGTCAATATCACCCTCTCAATGTCACTTGCTTTTTGATACACGAATAAAATTTTTGAATCTTCTGAAATCTGATTTACAAATGATTCTTGGGACTTAATTCTTATGGATATATTCTAATCTTTCATTCACTTCCGATCATTTGAAACGCGGAAACATATATCCTGTCCAAAGTAGAAAACTTTTTTGGTGCCAACCTACTATAAACTTGTTGTTCACCAGCAAAAATTATTTCGATGCAGGTTCTAACACTTTTGTAGAATCTTTTACAGTCTTGCAGTTGAAGTCTTCGATAACTCAAGAATCTCGTTTTCGACAAGATCAAAAAATCGACATTTAGTTCATTGATCAGTGGAAGGTTCGAAAATGTTCGCCTACCTCTTTAGAGGTCTAAAGTGAATAAATCCGCAGCCCAAATTTTTTAAGATAGTTTGTGCATAAGGATCAGCCAAAGCATGTGGGGGGAAGGAAGGAATCAATGTCAGAATTATCCCGAGACATTCGTGCTGTGTGCTACATCTGAATTTCAAAATTAAACGTACTTTAAAGTTTTTACTGCACTCCAAGTTTCTGCCTGAAAGTTTTACGCATTCAATGACTTTATCTTCGAAATTCGACATTTTATGTACATTTCACCGTAGCGCAATTCTTTTAGCTGGAACAATAAGCGATTATACTCGTGGTTCCGTTTTTAATCTGATTGATAATAGGCAAGTCATAATTTTGAGAAAAACTTGCGTTTCTTTTTATAGAGTTCTGCGTTATATCTCCAGACTATTCGAAATTTTGGATTTATGGGGAATGGCAATATTGTCATGTAAATTTATTCCGGATTACATTTATTTGTTATGAATTCATAAAAAGTTTGAAATTTCAACATATATGATCTGAACCTTGAAAAACAGGTCAAAACTTTGGCCATTGGGGTCATAGCTCTGTTTTCCAGTCTGGTAACTGTACTTCAACTGCATACAAAGCAAATTCTTGAAGTATTTTTTTCTTTTTGCAGTTGATGGAAAAAGTAGAGAGATATATTCAAGCTCAACTGACTTGCACTTCCTTTTTGCCCGACGACCAGGCTTCAACATCGATCTACGATGAAATTCTGCTCCTATTCGACAATTTAGACTCTAATTTGCTCGGTTTATCGCCCAACAGTGCCTGCAACGCCGATAGTTCAGGCGCCATTTCGGACAGTCAAAGCGCACCGTGTCTTGAAAATACATCGACCATGACGGCAGTTTGTTTGTCGGGCAAATGTCTCGACGATGAAAGTTGTTCAAAGAGTTGCCACGAATGCAAACAAAATTCTAGCAATGAAATTAATGCTAAAAAACCGAAATTAAAGTCGAAAAACGGCCGTCTGATGAAAATTTCTAAACGGAGACAAAACAAAAGCATTGTCTCGCCAGCGCCTAATCTATATTTCCAACGAACTTCGACCCTGCAGCAACACCATAATTTTCAACAAAATGCGACCACGCCTTCTAAGGTCATAACTCCGCCCGCTGCCATCCGATTGGTCGAAAATCGACTCCACAATTTGCCTTATAGCGCTGTTGTGTCCAGTGCTTTTCAAAACTCCCGATTCAATTCTTCTAACGATTGGCCGTCGGATCTGGAGAAAAAAGAACTGAACCCTGCATCCATTACGTGTAACGATAATTCAGTTTCCCTGCATCAACGTCGCGATTCACCGCCAAACTCAGTCATTTTTGACGCTGACGCAGAATCCGAATTGTCGCCTTGGCCATTGTCGCCCGTTCAAACGAAAAATCAACCGGTTGCAGCGGCGATTTCCGCCGTGAAAGATTTTGCCCTTTTCTGCGATGAACCGCCGAAAAAAGAGGCGACGACGACGATTAATTTTTTCAATAACACATGTGAACAGCCAAATTTGCATAATTTTTTTGAATCGTCGACGCCGTTGCCGGCGATTAAAGATGAATGTTCTACAACAGTGGCGTTTATCGACGCGCCTTTAGCTTGTAATCCGCTGCGGTCGGCAACCAATACTCGTAGATCGGCGCTAGAAGAAGCAGAAGCGGCTCGTTTTGTACGATATATGGAAAACGCTGCTTCGCAGATACCATTTTTGGGTGATCCGTCGACAGTATCAGCTAGCAGGACGATGCATCCGGTGTTTAAGGTATAAGGAGATTTTGTTCTAGATTTCCGTAATTATTTCTCAATTTTATCTGTAATATTTGCAGTTTCTCTTCAGTTCGTTCCGTCTTCAAATTTAGATCTGTACTCTTGCTTTCTTGGCCTATTTTTTCTCATTCACCATTTTTAGTCGTTTTCCTATTTTCGGTTAATTCATATATTTTGTATATTGTATTCCTCTAAATTTTTACTGTAGCGTTTTCCTATCGGTTATGTTTTCATTTTTGATTGATTTTCTTCATTCTACTATTCTTCGTTTTGTTGCTTTCTCAATTTTCATATTCTGGGTTCTATCTAACATTATTCCTATTGTCCAATTTTTCCCTCTTAACGCGTTCTTTTTCTCGTTTTTTTCTTTTGTCAGCTCAGTTTTTCTTTCAATTTATTTTTTTACTTATAAGTTTAATTTAATTCATCCTTCCGCCCCTGCAATTCCTCGATTTGTTCTTCAGCATCCAATTGTCAATTAACATATATTTGTTTTCAATATATCATTTTATTTATATTTAAATTTCTCATGTTGATTTTTTATTTAATTGATTGTATCTTCAAGGTAATTTTTTGGTTTCTTTTCATTCTCTAACGGTTCGTTATTCCACATTTTTGCTTCACACTTCTGACGAATAGTTTTTATTTGTTGATGTATTTGTTGGTTTATTAAATTTTCAATCATATTCTGCTCAATTCACTTGAATTAATGTATTTCATTGGTTCTCTTTTCATTTTGTTTAAATTTTTTGAATGACATTGTCTTTCGGATGATTGAACTAATTCTTTTTTTCGCTTCTCCTTAGCTGTCTTCGCTATTTTTTGGCAGTCTTCGATTTTTTAAATTTTCTCCGATGTTTCTAAAGTTTCCAGAAAATATCATTCTTTGTATTGTGGCTTTGTCTTCTCATTATGTTTATATACAGGATGATCTAAAACATGTCTCAATACACAGCGTGGCGAATTTTGGATTGATACGTTTAATGTCTAAATTACTCTAGTACCGTGTAACAACTTTAATCTGCGTTCAAAATCCATATTTGACATACGTGTGCATTGTGGGCTATGGTAGAGGTATCACCTCTACCAGGCCTGGCGGATGCTAATTTAGTTACCCATGGATTTTTGGAAGATAAGCATTTACCGCCTGGGTTTTTTGAACCATATGGTAGCCACTACCAGTCTTCTTATCCCAGAAGATGCTCTACTTGAACTTTTTGGCTGGAGGCTAGTTATCACCAAAGAAATTTGGCCGCTTAAGCTTTTTCTGCTTGGGTTTTCTTTGACAAATGCAGTTGCAAAACCATTTACTACCTTTAAGAAATCCTAGTTGACCCCCTCAGGCTGACTGACCACGCACAGGTGTGATGTTTGATCGAGGATTTTATGTGCATATACTGATTTTTGTAGTTCTTTGTAATTTTTCGAAAAGTTGCATGAAAGTTCGAGAAAGTATCGTTTTAGAGATTTCAATAACCAATATGACTCATGACGATTAATTAAAATTTCGAAGCAACTGTTGTAGCGGTACAGCGATGTAAATTTGAAAAAGTTATAAAGGCTTCTATCAGATTTTCAATAACGTTGATAATTTTGATAATAAAGTGGAAAATGGCCTCAAAATCGGTGGCTAACTGTAAGAAAATTCGGAGCTTCCGCAGACTTATGCATTAAACTTTTATACAGGAAACACCATCAAATAGGTTGCTCGCGAAACTGAAGCGGGGTGCGTACTGCAAGTCTTAGTTTCGGACACGGATCTGTTTTTAAAGATTTTAAAGTCACATGTTTAAGATGAGGCAAATCGATGCCTCGCCGTCTCATTATCCTGCCAGTCCTTCGCCGTGGATGTGCTTTCAAGATTTTTACGACAACTTATCGAACGATACTTTGCTTTGGACGTTTTACTATATGGAACACACGGTGGCCCAAAGGGGCGCTATTTCAGCACTCCAAAAGCGCGGCTGGATGTTCCACACGCGCGATAAACGCTGGTATTGCCGGATCGGCGAACGTAACGCCGTCACTGAAGACTACGAAGAAGGTTCTTTCGGCTATATGGACTTTGAAGACTGGCGAGCCAAAACGACTCACGGCAGTTTCGCTTTCCAGTACCGTTACCGCGGCTCACCCGTCGACCCCTTGCCTTATCTACCGGCAACCGTCTTAGGAAAATAATTGTTTTTTGAACGAATTACCTTTCTTTTTTTCGAGGAAATTCTGAAGTTTTATGGATTTTTGCGCGTTTTATTTAAGATTATTGTTTTTCGACTTGCAGGGTTTGGTTCTAAAGTTCAATTTTGGAGCTTAGATCGAAAATTTAGAATTTCTTGGCTAATCTAGCAAGCCCTGTTAATTTAGTGCATGATCATGCTGAAACTATCACCGTACTCCAACAGTCGACCCAACCGTCTGATGCAGTTTTACTCAAAAATTATTGCTCATACTTCGGAAGTTTAGTGTTCATCAATAAATTATTTTTTGTCTCAAACGAACAAATTTTCTTTATTTTTTATGATTTCTAGATTATATTTCATGACCATTTTTCAGCTTTCGAATGCTACAGCTGCATGTCCGAAACTTATCGGCCATATTGGCGCAATCATTACTCCATGATTTATCATTCGCCAAAAATATTTTCGCCTCATTGCCGCAGACCCCGCGAGGCTCCACTTGGCGGCGTCGGCTTGATTAACTGTACAGAATCGTGCGTGGCCATTTTGGAATTACAACCGTTGTCGACCGAAGACAGAGGTTAGTGGTTAAAATTTCATACTTGAAATATTGCGATATTAGTGCAGAAAATTAATAAAACTTGAAACATTATACTGATTTTTTGTCAATCACAGTAATTTTATATGATTTATCTACATCTTGCTGCTTTCGGGACAGATTGATTCATAAGAAATGCACAATATATGCCTGGAACCTGCAGAAATGACTTTCAAAAAATATTGCTTTCAACTGTTTCAGATATAGAATTCAATAAGTTCATAACAGTGCGCTACAATTGAAAATCTATTTTTTGGCTAGAGCTGTTGTGTTGAGTCCGAAAATAACATCTGTTCAAAAAATTCGTATTGTTATTGAGCCAGATATTTTTTTTCATTCAGTCACTACTAAATCATATACTACTACTTAACTGCTGAAAATGTTTTATTCCAAAGTAACAGGCCCTTGAAGATTTATTTGAGCAGTACTGGAAAGATTATATTTGCCAGATTTTTATTGCGCTCTGACTCTGTTATCTGGTTCGCCAATCCATGACCTTTTCGGCAGATACTATTTAGTTTCAGAGAGTTTTTCATAGCATTTCATAACAATTTATGCCAGAAATTACTTTTTATAAAATGACTAAAATCGTTCGCATAAAGCTTTTACTGTAGAATTTTTCACTCAAGAAGTTTCAAAGTTAGCTGAGTGTACTTAAAAGCTTCTAGTCCTGTCTGACATATTGCTCAACAGAAAATCGTATTATTATTATCAATAGGCATTTAGAAAAGCAGATTTTACCATTTCTCTCGAAAACTCTAACTCATCTCCATTTTAATTGAAAGTTTGGAAATGTCTATTGTCGCCTCGATATTTTATCCTGAGTTCAGAAAATAAAAGCGGGTTTGTTAACAGAATTACTGTTTTTGGGCAGTTTCGTTATAGTTCACAGCGTCGTCTTCGACATTTGAACTGATTTCGTCTAAAATTAATTCAAAATCGAGAAAAATGTCGACACAAATTTCATGCATCTCTTTTAGAACTTCGAACCCTGACTTTTTCCAAAGGTAGAAAACTTTGAAGAGTAGACCGTGCAATCCACATGTATGGATAGAATGCATGAGTCTTACTTTAAAGTAATTTCTATTTTGCTTATAACTAAATTTGCTGATTAGCGACGCAAAAATGACAACCATGATCTATTTAACCAAGTACCTGGTGGACACTGTAATGCATAGTGAAAGGAACATGATGGTCATCGACCATACATGCAATTGGGGGAGGAAAAGTGTCATAGTAGGTCCCCCAGGAAGCGTCGGTCATATGGGTAGCATTGAGCGATCTTCCCACAAGATTTGCCAATCTTATAGCCGTATACGGATCCCAATACTTTCGGTCAGAAAAACACCTATAAATGTCAATTTTTTAATGAAGGATGCCAATTTTTTGATGAAGAAGGTCAATTTTCTCGACTCTTCGCGCCATCGATATATTTTTACGGTTTTTAAGACAAAATTTACTATTTTTGAACCGTTCTTCTGACGTTTATGGCGAAAAAAACGAATTTTTATCTTTCAAGGACTCCTCGTCTAAGATTTTGGGCAATCAGTGACTCCCGGCCCCAAAAAAGTCGGATCACTTCCCCAGACCTCGGGGCTTCGTTGGCATCAACCCACATACCTGTTTAGCATATAGGGCCGTTTTCTCTGAATTATACTAGAAAAAGAACATTTTCGTCATTTCAAGGCAGCATTATGACTCGCAACTATATCCGCGGTTGCACAGAACGACTGGCCATTTGGGGTATGAACATCCAACGATTGGCCACGCACAAGGATCGCAGCGGTTGCCGCGGCATGTACCTCAACGATTTGCTTATTCAAGCTAGTGGCACGCCGTTCGCCACGGCTAATCAGCAGGCGACGGTTTGTTTGTGCCGCGGCCAAAAATGCAACGATTTTCCGATGATTTCTAAATCGGCAATAATTTTTTCTAAATGTTGTAATTTCTCTTTAATTTTATGTGTTCACGCGTTTTTTCTGCCAATGTTTCTTACGATGTTTTGAAAACGCACGAAATTTTGTATCGTGAATCTTTTCTTTGTTCTTTACGCAGGGCATGGTGTTCACTTCAGTGAATGCGTATTTGAATAGCATTAAATTCAACAGAATTTCTCAACGTTTTCGATGATTGTACAAATTTCATCCGAAACAGAGCCCACTCCTCATCCTACAATTTACCATACGTGCGCGTGAGAGTTCTGGACCACCAGCTGGTTGTGATTGACCCCAACAGATTGTCTCCTAGCATTGATTGAGAAGATGATAAAGGTGAAGAAGGAAAATGAGGAAGAAAGGAAGAGGAAAACGTCATAATAATGAAAACGACGCTGCTGTTGAGAGGTTTTTCGGAACAAAGCATACTTAATTCCAAAGGGGTAACAACCTTTGAAAAATAGGCTCAGACAATATTTTCACATATCTGACTAATTTGGGGAGAAGAATTTGCTGGCTGGTTGTCAGAAAATTTTTTTTTATTATTTGGTCTTCTGGATTACCAAATTTTATTTTGGTAATCCAGAAGATAATCCACCCTTTGTCCTGGCTGATCCTCAGCAGAATTTCCGTGCTGTGTTATTCATGTACGTCGATTATGATGCTCTGTCGCGTCGCTGTTGGAAAAGCACTTATTTTCAGAATACTTTTCTCCATCTAGCAACATTAGTTTATCGCGCTTCCTCAAAACATGAAACAAACATTATAGTCTGTTTTTTGATAAAATGCTTGTAAACTGAAAAATGACAAAAATTAGTTCCAACCTCAAGATTGCTTACACAAAGCTTTTCTTGTATGTATAATAGTATGTATATAATATGTATGTATATAATATTATAGGACCTTTTGCTCAAAAAAAAATGCAAGGGTTAATTCAGTAGGGTCACAAATTTTCAATCCTATCGGACATATGGTACAGCATGAAATGGCAAGAATATAAAATAGTACTAGCTTTCTATTCTTTAATTTACAAGCATTTTAAGAAAAACAGACTATAGTTTTATGACACAATCTATAGGTTACGACGTAAGACACAGTTAGAATAAAACTACACCTCAAAAAACGTATACGAGATAGTTTTCGACGCTTAGAAGGAATCTGATATTCATTTTGCATGAAACGGTAAAATGGATGTGCTAGTAAACTGAAAATCATAATTTTTACGATTGTTTGTAATTTTTGGTGCATTGTCTTTCATTAACCATTGTTTTGCGAATGCGATAGCTTCAAGAATTTTTTTTCGGTAATACTCAGATAAGTCAGCAACAGTTTACACTAAATTCATCGGCCTTGTATTCAAGTTGGATTTGGGGGATAAAGTTGATTTTTCATGAAAAAATGTTAATTTTTTAGGCAACGACATGCTGGACGTCAATCCTGCGAAGTGACACGAGTACACTTTATATGAAAAAAATCACGAAAAAATCGATACCATACTGTATTCAAAAATTAAAAAGCTGTAGTTATTACAGGGTTTCTCATTACACAACATTGTGTTACTTTTGATATTTTAATCCGAATGGTACCGCCAGAAATGGCATTGGAATACGATAGTAAGCTATAAGAAAGGTAAGATGATCACACGAAGCACTGACCAACAAGGAATGAACGGGTAGGGTTCAAAAGTGCAGCAAAAGTTTCAAAAGTGCAGCACACGCAAACAGTTCAAAAGCGCAGCAATGCGTTCTATAGCCTAATGCTAAAAGGTTCAAAAGCGCAACCAATGGTGGAAAAGTGTTTCAAAAGCGCAGCCCGTTATAAATTTTCGTATGCTAGGAGCTTCATAAAAAGATGTTATTGAATTTTCATTGACTTGACGAAGTAACCTGGTCAATGATACTGGTACATGTATAATAGCTAGTTTATATCAAACAGAAATTAACGCAACCTCATTAACATAAAAAATTTCTGGGCGTCCATCCCGATTCCAAAAATCGATGAATGTAAAACATGCAAATTGAACTTCGACTGTTTTGATCTGAATATCTGGAAACTCGGTCACTATAATTTTCTGGGAGTAATTTTTGGCTAAGAGCATTATGCTCTAAATCATTCTCTAAAAGTGCGTCTGATTTCTCATGCAAATTCGTCGTTTTATATCACCGTCTCTCTGTCTTTTCTTTTGTGTCTCATCTCCATGTTTTTCTGAGCAAATACAAACATTGATCTGGTTAAAATTTTGTGACACTTTACGCAAAAAAACTATGGTTTTAAAGCCTGTAAAAAAGTGTTAAAACATACCATTCAAAAAGTGCGGCCGCGGGACATCCCTACAGTTCAGTATAGAGATGTACACAAATTAGAATTTCATAAGATTTTACATATGCTGACGTTAATACGTCTTTAAGTGGCCCTGTTTCATGAACTAAAAAGTTCAAAACGAACAGAAGACAAATGAGGCTGAATATACACTTTCTGCGCTTTTGAAACTTTTTGCTGTACTTTTGAAACTTCTGGCTGCGCTTTTGGAACACTTGCTGCACTTTTGAAATTTTTGGCTGCGCTTTTGAACCAGCTGCGTTTTTTGCTCCGGCTGCGCTTTTGACTCCCAAGCGAAATTTCAGTGAGATTGTCTAACCAAATCACAAAATACATCCGAATTAACATTATTCCGTTTCCTTCGCTGAAGACATCTTTGTCCATATTTTTGCATGAAACTGATTTTTCGCTTAACGAGAATGATGTAAAGCTCCGTAATAAATTAGAATCTGATGATTTCTGTCTGACTGAATTTCTTACTTTTGCTATAGCTTGACGGATATTTAACGGTTTTCCATAATATTTTGTTCAGGGCACACAGAGCTGCTGCTTGTTACTTTGCATGATAGAAGTCTACTGGTTGTTGCCTATTGCGTGTGCAGTAATTGATCAAATCAAAAGATTGCAAATTTCAATTCAAAATTCTGTTCTTCTGGTCGTAACTCAGCATGCTGTTATCTTATTTTGGCTACTTCTGACTTCGAACGGAGCCATGCTGAGTCTCTTTATCCCTTTGGAATTTTCTGGTGGAAAGATGACGTTATGTCTTAGGACAGGCTATTGCAGATATGCTTTCCTGTACGTAGCAAAAGGACAATGCTTGAGTGGTATTGTTTTCTTGTTAGCAGTTTACGGGTGTAAGTATACGTGCGGAGGGGAATACGTAACGTACGATCCGTACGTACGTTACGTATTCCCCTCCGCACGTATACTTACGTACTCCTACTTCAAAATCAGAATAAGTACAAGTAAAAGAAATCCTACTTTTATGTGATATTTTACAGTAAAGAAGCATCAAAAATGTGTATATGTGTTTGCCTGGTTGCCACGTCGGAATGATCACTTTTCAATTTTTTGACCATCTCCTGTATTTTTCTGACACAGTAAATATTTTTAGTGCAATTTTAATTTTTATTATTTTTGCAAATCAAACTTAATTAAATTCAAAAAACATTCTTTTAGTTCGAAAGAATTGGAGGAAAAATTCAATAAAATTCAAGTATTTTAAATTAAACATGTTTAAATTTAAACGAAATGTTAAAAATTCAAATTTCTGAAAAATTTGAAAAATAATTTTTTCATTTATGAAAAACGATTAAATTTTTTTAAACATCATATTTTTCTAAATTGAGAATAATTTTAAAAAATTTAATATTTATATTAAATTTGAATTTTTCTATATAAAATTTTTGTAAATTCAAACAAACTTGGAAATTTTAATAACATTTTTTAAAATTTCAGTCAAAAAAGTGATCAAAAATATTTGAAAACCATGAATTTTCTATATTTAAAAAATTTTAAAATGTCAATGGAAAAAATTAAAAATTCCAATTAAGAAAGTGATTACAAATTGATAAACTTTATTTTTTACACCGAAAAGACTGTTTTCATTAAAATCAATGTGGAAATGTGAAAACTAGGTGATACAGGGTTCATACACAACCTGGAAAACCTGGAAAACCTGGAAAACACAGGGAATTTTTTTTCAGGTCTGGAAAACCTGGAAAACCTGGAAAACACAGGGAATTTTGTGGAAAAATAATTATTTTGTGTTGAAAAGTAGAGGAAAATCGTCAAATTTTTTCGCCGCGCTGCGGCGAGTTTTCTTATTCGACTATGCACATTGAAAGTGAAATTGCTTAAAATCATCGAGTATTTGAGATTGTTTTTTTTAGGTTTTCAACTTCAACTTTTAATTTAGCCTTTAAATTATTACGTCAAAGTCAGCGTTTCAATTGGATTGTAAGGGTAATATTCGAGAAAACATTCAAACTCCTCATTTATGCCAGAAAATTGGAGACTAATCAATAAAATGTTTTCGGCTATATAGAGCATTCATATATGCGAGCGAAAAAAATCGAGTCTGGTCAGGGTGTTTTAAGGTTAATTAGGAGCCATGGCTTCTAAAAACTCTGAGTGATTCCTAAAAATTTAGGGGCACAAGCCAACATGGCTTATAAAAATTAGACACTAACGACCCTTTTGATTGGGTGAGTTTCCTGTCCGGAGATGCATTCTTATGCGTTTTTAAGAAAACATATCGAAAATTTTCCGGCGCTCCGCGCCGGATTTCAAGTCACTTATGATTCTTGTTATCATTTCTGTTGTGCGGTTGGAAAATGTCGGCCTAGCTTACGCTGGCTTATAGCTTTTAAACATCAGCATGTTATGGATGAATGTTTGACCTTGTATTGTTTTTTCAGATATTTGACTAAAACCTAGATTTTTCTAGATTATTTCCACAAAATCATTTTGTGGTTCCTTAGAATTTTCGACTTTCGTGAAGATAACTTTTTGCATTGGGAAAATGATTAAGCGTGGGACAATAGCAGAGGATCTTCTGTCTGAAAAAGTCATTCAATTCATTGCTGCTTGCTTAATTTTTGAATTTTAGTTTGCCTGACTGAAAACATGTTGAATTCAATGAAAAATTAAACTTGTCAGGCAGGAAATAGATATTAAAAATGGTCATTTTCCAACGATATAGAATATCAAAATCCAAATTTTTTCTGATGCTCTGCACCGCATTAATTACCGATCGATATCCGAGTCCGAAGTAAAATATCTATCACACTTTTTCATGGTTTATACCAGTGTTTTTTTGCACTGTGCAAAGCTTTTTCCGCTCGTGCAAAACTCAGATTTTTTGCACCGTGCAAAAAAATATTTATTAAGTGAGAAAAAAATTTGGTGTTTTCATATAGAAAAGATGGAATTCGGTGCATTTTAGTAGGTGCAAATCTCAAAATTTTCCGGCGCTTCGCGCCGGTTATAACTTTAATAAGCATTATTATTTATTTCCTAGCGCAGGCGCAGCTTCTAGCATGTCTATACCTTCACTTATTACTTAATCTATTTTCATCATCCTAAACGTATTATCTCATGTTTTAATTGGTAATCTTCAATATTTTATCTTGATATTTAATGAAGATTCACATTTTTTCCTTGACACATTTTTTGGGAAGGATCAATACGTAACTTTTTGAAGCGATTATTCCTTTCTTAACGTAAAATCAATTCGGAAGCTTCATGGAAGAAGTTTTCGGAAATTTCTACTCTTTCCTTCATATATATCTTTTCGGCCAAGTTCATGAGAGTTAACGAATAAATTACTGGTTTAAAAATTTTTCAAATAATTAAATTCTAAAAATTACGACTTTGAACACTGAATTCAAATCTAATTCTTGAAATAAATGTTCAGAAAATTGATTTTCTAGTGTCGCTGAATGTCAATACCGAAAAAATTTTTCCGGCGCTTGGCGCCGGAAACATTACTATCTTTTTTGGGCTCTCACTTGTCATCAAGAGGACTTAACCGTCAATTTCTCGTGTAATTCAAAGTCATTATGTGCGAAAGCCCAGTGACGAGAAAAACACTGATGTGGAAAAAAATTTGACTTCTTTATTTGTGGAAGAAAAGTTTGTGGAAAAATGTGACTATTTATTTAGCGTACAAAAAATTTTTTGGCGTGCAAAACTTTTTTGGTGATTTTTTTGCACCGTGCAAAACAGCTCGTGCAAAAAAAACACTGGTTTATACGTTGGTTTATATATATCATAAATAATTATGATTGGTAAATTACTGGCTCTTGATATACGAAAACGTTAGAAAAATGTATTAACGCTTCCACCAATCAAATGGTGAAAAGATCACGATTGATCATCGATAGCTGCATAAGAATGTGCTGAAAAATTGATTTTCCAACGTTTTAGAGGCCTCGGAATCAGAATTTTTCGGCGCTAGGTTGCGCAATAATTTGAAATAAATTTTTTGATTTAGTACTCTATTTTTGATTATACTTTAGCTCACACATATTTCTATTATTCAGTATTTTTCTTCAGGATAGTATATTTCATCATAATAAAAACCTGGAAAAATTGTATTTGTCAACCTGGAAAACCTGGAAAACACAGGGAATTTTTTTTCTCCAACTTTGTATGAACCCTGGTGATAAGTTTGAGTTAATTAATTACAGTAATTATAATTTGATGATGGCAAATAATAAAGAAACAATTGAACTTGCTTTCTCCGAACTTCTACGTATACTCAAAAGTACAGCATGAAATTCTACGCGTACATAAGTCACACTTGCGTACGGACCTACCGTTTCTTTGACGGGTTCCTGAGCAGATGGGGAATCGTCTTAAAAGAACCGACAAAGTCTAAAATTTGATAATTTTCCAGAATTACTGCATTTTAAGTGAAAAACAAGTATTTTTGACGTTCTTCTGAAAAATCTCGAAAAATATAATTTTTTATGAAAAACCAATATGTTTATCGGATTACCCGTGCAACTAGTCTGGTACCCGTCGCAAAAACTAAGGGTGCCCTCCGCCGAGCAAGCCGTGACCTCAGAAATCGACTTCGAAGGGTTCCCGTGTATATAAACGTAGAAGGCGGAGCAACATCTTTGATTCGCTAGTTTCAGAAATTCTTATGCTGCTCCTCTTGAGCTTTTCCAACGTAGGATATTGATTTTTTGTCAAAACTATATTGAAAAAAATTACAATGCACTTGAAAAAATTGCGATGCACTCGTAAAGAAATTCCAACATCGAAAAACTCCTTCATTTCGATTTTTTTGCAATGCATCTTGAAATGTTTGCCAAACATCCTGAATTTTTTGCGACACATCTTAAAAAAATGCTTGGCATCATGTTCGAAGGTAACAATTTTTTTTCACTGTGGTAGCAATGTTTTTCAAATGGTAACGTATTTTTAAAGTGGCCCTTCTCATACTCGGTAACACATTTATCGTTGTGTCCCTTTAATCCAAGTGTTCCGTTACACCAAATGTCCTTTTAATCCAAGTAACCAGTTACCTCAAAAATGTTATAAATCTATTTTAAAAATTCCCATTACTCCATGTCTCCCGTTACCTCAAGTGTCCCGTTACTCCAAATGTCCCCTTACTCCAAGAATGTTATAAATTTTTAAATTGCAATCAGATTGAAATGATCATTTTGCAGCTAATCATTTAAAATTATTCCAATATGCAAATTCAACTCTATGGTGTGTGAACAAAAGCCGGTCTGAATAATTTATACATTGCCATTCCAAAACTTTTTCTGACAGGCACTTTTATTCAGACAACAGGGAAAGCAGGTGTTCAAAAGTTGTTGCAGATTTCTCATCGAAAAAATTTTTTCATAAAATAATGAAAATTTTTCAACTCATAGTTGAAGTTTTTATTTTGTATTTTAAATTATCTGTAATGAACATTACACGGTAACTATATGTGTAATTAGTCTCATTAGATCTATAGCTAATTTTAAAAATAATATTTTGACAATTAGAAATTTATTTCAAAGTTGTGACATAATGCAGATGATTTGACTTTTTTAAAGTAATTTCGTGAAAGTTTTTATTGCACAAAACTTCCGTCATTTTTGCATCCCTAGGTTTCCCTCAGACTTTTATGCACCGCATTATAGCCCGCCCACTTCTCTGTGCTTTGCACCAAACCGTAGGATTGTAGATCTTATCGTTCAAAAGATTTCGACAACATTCCGAACCATACTCAAAAAATTATTTTTTTAGGTTACACTGTGATGCAAATATAGTGCTCAAATGGTGTAAACAGCATGCGTATTGTTCGATAGCATGTCCAAATGGCTATAAAAAAAAGAATGTTGCAAAGTGTGCTACAGGGTAAACTATGAGTAATGTCCGGCACTCATGTTACATCAAAAAATGAAGTGCTTCATTTTTTTGAAAAGTTATATAATCAAATTTTTGACCCGAGCATATGTTCTTGGTTCTCAATTTTCATCATTGTACAACGATTTCTTTAAAGACGAAATGATGTGAAGGCCATGCAAGGTACGGAAAGGCACGTTTCGGTGACATTATTTCGACGCTACACTTCGGCGCCGCCGTTTGGGCGCCAGCCACTTTGGTACTGGGTCATTTGGGCGCTGGAACTGCTTTTCTTTTCGTTTTATTTTTTATTCAGTTTTCTTTATTTCCTTTATTTCTTATCTTTTTCTTCTTTCAACTATTATTTTTCTTTTGTTTTCTGTGTTTTGCTAAAGTGTTAGTCTAAGTTATTATGTTATGTAAGTATGTAAGGAAAATTTTAGAAGATTCATATCACATCGTTGGAGTAACGGGACACCTTTTTTACAAAAAAGTTACATTACTTGAAGTAACGGGATACTTGGAGTAACGGGACACTTGAGGTAACGGGACACTTGGAGTAACGGGACACAATCCACGTTTATAGACCGTTTGAATACTTCAGGTCCTCCAACTCTGTGTATGTTCATGCATAATAGACGACATTACACAGCATGCAACTTGTATGCAATGCAACTTCTGCACATGACCGCACGCCCAAGAGCAATAGGATCAACAAACTGGTGTCAAAATTATCTGCCGGAATTTCGTACTGTTTACTTACAACAATAGAAAATTTTTAAAGGGGCGCCAAAAAACCATTCTTCAAGCATAACTAAAAACTTTTTTGCGGCCCTGGGCGGCCGCTCAGTTCGCCCAATCCTAAAGAACGGCCCTGTTGCTTTTAGTGAAAAACTGAATTAATGTTCTTCCGGTTGTCTTTTATGGTTTGTATAGACAACCTCATCGAAATTTCACTTCCTCTCGGTTTAGTATAGATTACTGCCGTACCCCGATGCCATTTCTGGCTGTAGAATTTGGATTGAAAGTCGAAAAGAATACGATTTTGCCATTAAAAACCCCGTAATAACTACAGTTTTTTAATTTTTATGAATACCTTATGGTATTGATTGTTTCGTAATTTTCTGATATAATGTGCCAACTTGGTAGGAGTGCATACTCTAGAAATCTTTTCTTGTTACTTCTCATGATTGACGTGTTGGCATGCTCTTTTCTGCAAAAATTATTATTTTTTCTTCTAAAAAGATTAAACCATAGTGATTCGTCCAAAGCTACACTATAGGGCCGATGAATTTTAGTGTAAACTGTTGCACACTCATCTGACTATTTGACAGAAATTCACGCAGCTATCGTATTCGTAGAATAATAGGTATATGATGGAAGAAAATGCACCAAAAATCGTAAAATTATTATTGTCAGTTCGCTGCAGCACATCGAATTTATACTTTCATGCAAAATGAAAATGAAATTCGTTGTACGTGCTCTATAGCTACCAAACATACCTCGTTTGCGGTATAGTTTTATTTTGACATATCTCAAAAAAGCTGAATCCTCTCATGCATTATGTCGTACAAATTTGTCTGCCATGCTTGAGCTACAATAAGTTATTTCTTGATAAATGCCTGATGTATGATAATGAGCTGAAAGTTTACTTTGCATTTTACGACTAGAGCAACAACTTTTCGGAAACGCACGACGATGGTCCTAGGCAGCGAAGAAACTAGAAAGTCAAACGTAAACCGAAAGGATAAGAACTGTTCTACGTTTTGTTGAAATTTGATTTATACCGAGTCATTTCCAAGGACATTCCATTGAATCGATTCGCCTATTTTTTGCCTTTTCTTTCATGCACTCTATACCGTATCTAATACTATTTTTAAGCAAAAATGGAGTCTTAAAATAGCAAACAGTTTCATCACAAGTTTTTCCAAAACCCGTGAGGGCTGTTCTCGTCATTATATGTATACTTTTGATCTAGTTTTGTATGATGTAGCAACTCCTGATTCTTTCACGTACTTTGGAGAGTACAATAACACAATTTGGCTCTCGAGTATAGTCGCTATTTACCGAAAAATTGATCCGACTTCTGCAGAATCAATGAAAATTATTTTAAGTAGGACCGCGCATGACGCAATTTCAGCCGAAATTGTGAACATTTTAACGCCAATTTTGCGGTCTAGCATTTGTTTGTCGTGTGTGAGGCTTCTGGAAAATTTCTTCCATAGTAGAAAAATCGGGGAATTTAGCTTCCTTAAATTCCTCAGATATATTGGTTGCATTTTATAAAACTAACGCTGTCTTCTGGTGACGGAGAATAATCTTTTTCAATTTATACAAGGGCCACAATTTTTTCAGTCATATCGTTTTCTTCGCCGTTTACCTGTAATCGTTTCTTATTTTCCAAATTTATTTGTTTCTTTCTACAACTGATTTTTCTGCAACCGTGTTTAACTGCAAATTTACTGCCATTTATACTCGTTAATTACCCTTTCACTGCTGAACATTTGTGCATAGTTCTTCTCAGTTATCCTAAACGAGGAGAAAGAATCACTTTTGTGAGAAAGACGTATTTATTACTTTATGCAAAAAGAATCCGATAAATGTAGCTTACATAATGGTGATGACAGTATCTACGGTAACTTAGTTATATAAGTAATTTCAGAAAATCGGTGAACAGTCAATTGGACAAACTTTTCTTTGAATTTGATCAGATGGAATTTTCTATGGAATTTGATTAAATGAAATATTCTATGGCTACTCTAAATGGCAGTTGAAGGCACTGTGCATTGTCTGGCACGCGGATTGTTGTTTTACTTGTATGCTGCTGTAGCATTACACTACCAAACCACTTGCTTGAGGAATGGATATCCTTTTTACAATAAATCTATGGTTATGTTAATGATCAGTTTATTTTGATAATTTCAGGTTACACCATCTGAACTATGCAAATTGTATGCAAATTTATTTATATTGACATAATGGAGATTTAATGAAAAGATTTTCAACAGGTTTCATCGAAAAAAATTTTTTAAGCATGCATGAGCTACAAAAATTAGGATACATTTCTTTTGGATAAAACACTACTGTACATACTATACGAAGGCAGAACTAATCACATTTTTCTCGTTGTCTCCCCAACCCTTATTCCCCCAGAAAGTATTCGAAATTTTCAAGAGAATTGAAGGTCGCCTGCTTCTAATATTTTCGAATCTTCACGAAATAATGGAAATCACGTCGAAAAAGTTTGACTCCATCAATATGATTCCGAAACTTACCGAAGTATGCAAAAAATACCGAAGAGAAGTACGCAGAAAATGTCATAAATAACTGCAAAACAGATATCATTTCCGAATTTTTACAATTGACAAACATGTTCTTGTGGAGAGTTTGCTGGGATTCTTGATACCGGTCGCGGAATATAGGCTAATCTGCAGTATCATTCAATCGTTTGAAATTAATATTTCTTTTGCGGTTCGAAATGAGAATGATACTGGGCAACCGAGGTGAGCTGCTAGTTTTCGCTCGAAAATGCCAACACTTTCTGAGATAGCTCAAAGTTCCATGAAAATTTGTCAAAAATGAAATCTACTCCAGTAAAAATGTGGTGATTATCGTGACCCGCTTACCGCAAATCTTACTAGGCCAGCAAACAGGCTTTCTGCTGTAGCACTATGGTTGCACTAAATCGCTGCACAATCTGAAGATTTAAGAACCTACATTGGATCGAGTGTGTTTTCCGTAAGGCGACAAATTTCGGACTTTACTATTTTTAGGGAGCAATACAGTATGAACGCTTGCGTCCGTTTTTACCGTCGTTTGACCAGGCGGAAGCGCATCGAGGACGACAACTTGGAGAAAACGGACTTTGTCCGCTGTTTGACCACGTTGGATTTAACGGCGCTGGGCGTCGGGAGTACGTTGGGCGCCGGCGCCTACGTATTGGCCGGGCAAGTGGCCAAATCGGAAGCCGGACCGGCAGTCGTTTTCTCGTTTCTTTTGGCCGCCATAGCTTCTATTTTAGCGGGTGAGACTGTCAATCGCATTCTGAATCTGGTAGAGTTCGTTTTTTTACTCATAGACGTAAGTTCTTTTTGTGATATGCAAAGTTACTCAAAGGCAGATAACGTTTCTGTAAAAACAAATCGCTTCTATTTTTTGTCAAATGACTGAAATTTTGTATCCTTCTCGATTGGGTGCCACTTGGCCATTCGATTGAGTGCCACTTGACCGGCACATTCAACTGACCAGCGTGTTCACTTGGCCATCGTAGTCGGATGGCCAGCCAACAAGCATAATAACCAACATAAGTACTATGTAGTAGCGCGTGCTGTATGTAAGATATGGTGATGGTATTAAATGCATTTCAAAATAGTGCTAAACTCTTATGTTGAAAAAACAAATTATCTTGATAAAAGTGTTGTATTCACCTAAAAAATCAACAAAAGGCATGACATTAGTAGTCATACGGAAGTCAGTGGCTGTTTTGAGGTAGCAGCACTTATTCGAATAAATCGTCCATCATCTGCATTTTCTAGACGACTTCCAGTAGTTTTTTTACAAAAACAAGAGTTATCTGTCATTTGAATGACTTAAGTATCTAAGACAAAGCTGGAAAAAGTGCCATTTCATATTCATCATAAAAGTCGATTCAAAATGATTACAGAAAGTTCATCGAACTTTGCAATTATAACTAAACAGTGAGCTCAGGAATCAAA